>JBBBDQ010002301.1:792500-1053740 GCA_037127315.1 Ascarosepion bandense | reverse complement strand
GTTTTATTGTCCCTTTCCGCTAATTTTTTACCCCCCTCCCCACTCCCTTAGCGAGTGTGCTTCTTGATTTCGCCATTGGGCGGAATACAGCGGCCACTCTTTTTTCTGGGATGGTCGGTTCTTACTAACATTGATTATTATTTTAGTTCAAAATTTGTTGTATTTTTAGTTTATTTTTGGGTTCATCCCCCTCCCATCATTTCATTTTCATTAAATATTTTACATTATATTGTATATATTATATTGTACATAAATACATTTTTATTGTCACGGGTTAATTTCCCCACTTTTTAGGTGTCCCTTGTAAGTTTCTGGCATTGTGGTGTACGAAGGATTGGGAGTAGATGGATGGGTTCTTTTGGTGACTGTGCAAATTGTAACGAGTGAATGGGTCGTGATAGTGTTTAGCTAGGTATAGGATAGTTAAGTGAGAACCAACCTCTCCCCCTCCCCTTTTAGGCCTTGTGCCATAATTTTGTAAATTTTACAAAATAAATAGTGCCCTGACGAGCCGTTGGCATTGACTCTGTGATTTTTGCAAGAGTTACTGTTGGATTATTTTGAACTCTGTGTTACCAGTGAGTACGTCTGTTTTTGTTATATTGTTTTGTTTGTCTTCGTCGCTCGTGTACTTTTTTTGAACGTTTTTTTTGTTTGTGAGGGGGGGCAAGTCAAGCTATGGCTTTGTCTCCCCAGCCCTCAACTTCTGACGCTGTACCCACGGTGACTCCCTCACCGACAGCATGGGTAAAAGCACCAATGAAGAAGGATGCCGGGTACTACCGGCAAATGCGGGAAAAATACCAAGACTACATAAAAGACAACGAATTGGTAGCAATACCAGAAGTGGTGAATGTAGTGGCAAAGAAGACAATCTCTCTACTGACAGCCGATGAAAAAACAAAAAAATTTATTGCTGTCAGTAGGGAGAACATGGAAGAAGCCCTGAAAGTCCTGGACATTGTACCTTGCGTACTGGCAAGAAGGTCCCGTGCAATGTGGGACATCTTGCTGGGCTCGGAAGGCGAAGCAAAAGATCTAGCTGGAAATATATTGACTGCGAAAGGTATCCGGTTTCAAACCGAATACCTTGGTACAAGAAAGACAAAAATCACGATACATGGCGTGCCGGTGGACATTTCCTGTGACCATGTCGGAGCGTTTTTTGCGACTTTCGGTGCGGTGGAGGAGGTGGCACGTATAAAGAGTAAGGCCGGTGTGGCCACGGAGGATATATATGTCAGCGTGGTTGTAGACCGCGAAAACTTCCTGAAGGTCCCAGACATCTTGTTATGTCGTGGAAGAAGGCTGTTCGTGGTGGTGGAGGGAAGGAAGCCGCACTGCTGGGCGTGTGGTCTGGCCGGACACACATTCAAAATGTGTCCGGCAAGGCAACCGGAAAAAACACCGGTGACACCGGAAACACCGCCGGTGTCGAAAACAACAGTGTCTCCTGAGGAAAAAGCCGAACCCAAAAGCAGTGAATGGACGGAGGTGGTTAGGAGGGGGAAGAAAGTTGCTTCACCTCCTCCACAACATGAAAAATCTCCGTCCCCAGAAAAGAAGAAGCCTCGCAAGGAGGCAAAGCAACAACAGCAGCAGCAGGAGTCTCGACAGCAGCAACAACAACAACAACAACACAAGGAACCACAGAAGCAGCTGCCGGAGGCAGATAAACAACAACAGCAAGACGTGGAAATGCCTCCTCCACGGTCATCATCTTTGAAGAGGGCTCGAGAGGAGGAAGAGGATGTGACCATAAAGAAAGGAAAG
Source organism: Ascarosepion bandense (assembly GCA_037127315.1). Taxonomy (NCBI): domain Eukaryota; kingdom Metazoa; phylum Mollusca; class Cephalopoda; order Sepiida; family Sepiidae; genus Ascarosepion; species Ascarosepion bandense. The sequence goes on along the minus strand of JBBBDQ010002301.1, from coordinate 1,051,967 downwards.
AAGGAGGAGCGTAGCAGAGCAGAACGGATCATAGCTACCCCCAGGACCCAATCCGCTGCATCACCCGAGAGAACTATTATTGTTGAGGGGAGGAGTCATTCTGTCTCCCCAGTGAGATATATACCTTCACCTTCTCCTTCCCCTACACCTCCCACACCCTCCTCCCAATCAGTACCTTCCTCCCCGAAATCTGAACATCCCTCCCCGAATCCTGAAAAACCCTCCCCGAAACGGGAGAAAAACAAAAAGAACATTTTCGCAAACGTAGATGTTTGCAAAGTAGACAGACAGGCCTTAGAGAGGGACCTTTCTTCTCAGAAGAAGGCCCTCCTAAGGCCTCTATTTAAATTAAAAAATATAGATGGGAGGTCTATCGAGGACCCCGCCAATTTCCCAGGCGCCCCCGGGGTACTGACTTTGATCAGAAATACCGGGGGATGTAAAACAAAAGCCTGGGAATTTGTGCAGGGGGCCGTCGAGGCCTTCCCTAAAATACAAATGTGCCAAACGGGCACAAAATATCTTCAGCGGCTTTCACATTTCTGTGCCGGGAGGGTCCCCGTCATCCTCCACCCATCTTTATATAGGGCGGTAAAACTTACCTTTCCCACGGACGTCGGCGGTATTGTTCAGGACGGACGAATTACGTCCGATATTGCACAGGTAAAACCCTTGGACAATCCGTCGAAACCACTCCCACGATTTTCGGCTCCGTATGTGACCAGAAGTAATTTTCTGCTCTCTTTTTCAGGTCTAAATGATGTCAATTAAGTTAGCCAGTATGAACGTGGAAGAACGACCGGATAAGGGCTGCTCGTGCCCGTTCCGGGACCTCTTGTCTCTTCGGCGATGTCGCCGCGATCCAAGAGACTCACTTTGTTTGCAAGGTCGATGCTTGTGTGCTGTCTAACGACTTTTGTCGTCTATTCAGCATATGGGAACCGGCTGGCCAGAGGAGTGTCTTTGCTGGTCAAGGTACCCTGGACGCGAAGGTGGATCTTGTCCATGTCGGTGCCGAGGGCCGGCTGATCGTGGTCGATATTGCAGTGAAAAGCAATGCGTTTCGTCTGGGTTGCGGTTTATGCGCCCAACGACCAGGAGGAGCGCGTCTCGTTTTTTCGGCGGTTGGAGCCCTTCCTGGTGGATTCCAAGCGACTCGTCTTAGTGGGGGACTGGAATGCCATCCTGGACCCCAAGTTGGATAGAGGGCGGGGAGCTAGAGGGAAGGAACGTGATCGTAGCTTGGTCGATCTCATCGAGGACTTCGGTCTAATGATAGATACCGGGCCGATCACAAGGGCGGGAGAATGTGGACGGGCTAATAGTTGGCCTTCGCTCGTATGGCTAATACCTTGATAGAATGCGTCTGTGAAGCCGAACCACTTTAGATTGTCCCACGTTCGAACAATAATACTTCGGATCACAAACTCGTTTGTGCCCGGGTAAATTTAGAAAATAGGTTAGAATGGCTGGTTACCGAAGTTCAACGTGTCCTTACTGGACAGGCGGGACTTCCGGCGCCAGCTAATTAACTTAGTGCAGCGTTAACTGTGAGCCATCGGGGAATTAAAGTGTGGGATAACCTAAGGAGGTATTAGGTCTTTCAACCACTCAGTTCAGCATTCGGCTCAACCAGATAAGGCTGACAAGGTGCGACACGGAGCCAACTACTCCCGGGCGGTGGCTGCGGGGATCCCCAGGAGATAGCTATAGCTAAGGAGGCCGTGGACCGGTCGAATAGCGATCGTTACACGGGGCCAGGTATAGACATAAGTTAAGCAAGATGTTCCTCTGAAGCTGTGAATATGGGCGCAGAACTGCGCAAGGAAGAAATTGCCGCGGAGGCGACCGTGCCACTTCGAGAGGTTCGCAACCCGGAGGGACACACTCATGGCCGACCGACGATGCCACGTGGCGTTTCGGCGGCATTTCGAGATCCCGTTTCTACCAAGGAGCCCGGTCTTCCGTGATGAGGAGTTTCGCAGCTATTTGGCTGACTTCCCCCGGCTTTTGCTGTTATATACGCTAGCTGCGAGGGAGAGATTACGGAGGGCGAAGTCTACGCGGCGCTGAAGGAAGGCTGAAAGGCGGCAACCGCCGGGTCTCGATGGTTTGCCCCATGAATTGTACTTGAGCGCCGTCGCACATCTTTGTCCCGATTTTGACTGTCGTGTTCAACAACTGGTTCCGGCAGGGGTCCATCCCTGAAACGGTTCACCAGGGCGTGATCACGCTGTTGAGAAAAGGCAAGTGTGAGGGGAGCCAGAGGGTTACCGGCCCATAACTCTGCTAAACACAGAGTTAACATCGGTCAAGATCTTGCAAAATCGTTTGCAATTAGTTGCCGAGTCTCTGTTGGGACCTGAGCAGACTTGTGCTGTGAAGGGCCGAACAATTCAGGAGCAACCTGCATCTGATACGCACGATCATAGAGGGGATAAAAGACGACGACGAAGCCGCGCCGATCCATTTAGATCAGTCCAAGGCATTTGATAGGGTTGACCATCGGTATCTGGCGGCTGGTCCGCAGGCAGCTGGATTCGAAACCAACTTCCGCCGCTGGATTAAGCCTCCTGTATCAATCCCTGACGGCTGTGCAGGTGAACGGAAAGCTGTTTGCTGCTCGGCGCTGTCTAGGTCGGTCCGACAGGGTTGTCCACCGTCGCTTCCACCAGCGGCTTGGCGCCAGAGCTCTCCTTCGCCGGCCATGGACAGGCGTGCAGTCCGGCCCTTACGTGGAATCGCTGTCCCTGGTGGTGCCCGAGCCAGGGTTTCCGCGTACGCCGATGACGTCACTACTTTCGTGTCCTTTCCCAGGACATCGAGGTGGTACAGAAGGCGCTAACTGTGTACGAATAGTGGACAGGCCGACGAACTGCAACAAGTCGTCCGGCTTGCGGTTAGGCGCCTGGAAGGGTCTGACCCTCCTGGGCCCTAATGGACGGACGGCCCGGTCTGCATTCTTGAGTGTGGTTCGGGCCCGACCTACAGTTGGAGAAAAATTGGTCTGAAGTACTGGCGCAAGCGTAGGCGCGGCCGGCCAAGATTTGGCGCGAAGCGAGGTTGTCCTTAAAGGGTATGGTTGAGGCGTGTGCTACATACGTCTTTCCCATCATCCTTAACAGTTGTCAGTACTCCACTTTGTAAACGGCATAAGAAGGAAGATCGAGCGTTTGCTATTCTCCATTTTATGGAGAGGACGTAAACACCAGGCGTCGACAAACGTGTCTGTTACCAACGTCCGTGTCATGGGGGCCTGGGAATGCCATACCCGATGGGCCATAAGGTTGCGTCGAGGTTGGTTTTTCTCAGGCGAGCGATTTTCGAAGACCTGCCTAGGGGGATAGTGAGGGACATGTTCCCTAGACTTACTATCACCCCCATCTTGAGGCGGTGCCGTAAGCCTCGAGAGCGACCGAGTTTTCTCCTCGAATGTCTGGCGACCTTGCGGCTGTCCACCGCCCCAGTGACCCTTTCACGGCCCAGAGAGCCTTCTATCGTGGGTTAGTGGAGGGCGTCGCAAAGGATTCACTACGTGATGTGCTGCGCTTGTCGGAGGACGAGTTTCGCCCGTTCTGGTCTTGGGCGCCAGGGAGTGATTATCTCAACAACTCTGAGTTTTCGCTCACCTGGCGATTAGCTCGGAATCGCTTGCCTCTCAACGACATGGCCTTCATATGGGGCCTGGCGGATTTGCCAGATTGTGAACGCTGCAACCTTGGCTTGGAAGAAACGGCTTCGCACGCCTTCTACCATTGTTCGCGGTTCGCTCTATGGACCGGTCGGCGAGTTGACTGCTCTATCGAGCCGCGAGAGCTTGTGCTCATTGATCGTGCATTCGCCTGTGATAATGTGTCGCCCCCGTTCTCTGGGATGAAGGCAGGCGGTGTTTCTGTCGCTGCTAGCCACGGCTCGAATGGTGATTTGGACGACGCGATTGAGCAAAGTCTTTGCGAGGTCAGCGTCTTTCACATCAGGATCTGATCTGTTATTTTGAGCATCAGCTCAAAAAATAAAGATTAGAACTGATTGGAAACGTTTGACTCTGACAGACTTTAGCAAAAGGTGGGTAAATGTGGCGAGCCTGGTTCGTTTGAACGGGGCTAATCTTGATTTTCTCTTTTAGATCTGCTGGTTACATCGGGGTGGATTCCTCTGGAACCCTCCCCTGGTTAAGCTAGTTCTCTCTTGTGTACCTAGTTAAAGTGAATGAATGTGTTCCTAGCCTGTACCCGGCTTTCTCTTTTGTTATAATCCATGCCGAGATTCCCAACCTCCCCAGTTTGTTTTGGTCTCTTTTTATCTCGGCTGGTTCAGCGTTTTATTGTCCCTTTCCGCTAATTTTTTACCCCCCTCCCCACTCCCTTAGCGAGTGTGCTTCTTGATTTCGCCATTGGGCGGAATACAGCGGCCACTCTTTTTTCTGGGATGGTCGGTTCTTACTAACATTGATTATTATTTTAGTTCAAAATTTGTTGTATTTTTAGTTTATTTTTGGGTTCATCCCCCTCCCATCATTTCATTTTTCATTAAATATTTTACATTATATTGTATATAAATACATTTTTATTGTCACGGGTTAATTTCCCCACTTTTTAGGTGTCCCTTGTAAGTTTCTGGCATTGTGGTGTACGAAGGATTGGGAGTAGATGGATGGGTTCTTTTGGTGACTGTGCAAATTGTAACGAGTGAATGGGTCGTGATAGTGTTTAGCTAGGTATAGGATAGTTAAGTGAGAACCAACCTCTCCCCCTCCCCTTTTAGGCCTTGTGCCATAATTTTGTAAATTTTACAAAATAAATAGTGCCCTGACGAGCCGTTGTTCGAAACAGAGCGCGCCTCGCATTTTTGTCTTATTACAAGTTGAATTTACGTGTTGCCCGAAGTTAATTGTGAGTACCTGTTTTTTTGCTGTCTTTGTTCTGTCTTCGTCGCGCTGTTTGAACTTTTTTGTGGATTTTTTGTGTTTTGTGAGGGGGGGCAAGTCAAGCTATGGCTTTGTCTCCCCAGCCCTCAACTTCTGATGCCGTGCCTGCGGTGACTCCCTCACCGACGGTATGGGTAAAGGCACCCGTTAACAAGGATGCCAAGTACTACTCGCAAATGCGGGAAAAATACCAAGACTACATAAAAGACAACGAATTGGTAGCAATACCAGAAGTGGTGAATGTAGTGGCAAAGAAGACAATCTCTCTACTGACAGCCGATGAAAAAACAAAAAAATTTATTGCTGTCAGTAGGGAGAACATGGAAGAAGCCCTGAAAGTCCTGGACATTGTACCTTGCGTACTGGCAAGAAGGTCCCGTGCAATGTGGGACATCTTGCTGGGCTCGGAAGGCGAAGCAAAAGATCTAGCCGGAAATGTATTGACTGCGAAAGGTATCCGGTTTCAAACCGAATACCTTGGTACAAGAAAGACAAAAATCACGATACATGGCGTGCCGGTGGACATTTCCTGTGACCATGTCGGAGCGTTTTTTGCGACTTTCGGTGCGGTGGAGGAGGTGGCACGTATAAAGAGTAAGGCCGGTGTGGCCACGGAGGATATATATGTCAGCGTGGTTGTAGACCGCGAAAACTTCCTGAAGGTCCCAGACATCTTGTTATGTCGTGGAAGAAGGCTGTTCGTGGTGGTGGAGGGAAGGAAGCCGCACTGCTGGGCGTGTGGTCTGGCCGGACACACATTCAAAATGTGTCCGGCAAGGCAACCGGAAAAAACACCGGTGACACCGGAAACACCGCCGGTGTCGAAAACAACAGTGTCTCCGGAAAAATCAGAACCCAAAAGCAGTGAATGGACGGAGGTGGTTAGGAGGGGGAAGAAAGTTGCTTCCCCTCCTCCACAACATGAAAAATCTCCGTCCCCAGAAAAGAAGAAGCCTCGCAAAGAGGTAAAGCAGCAGCAGCAACAACAACAACGCAAGGAACAACAAGAACAACACAAAGAACAGCAACGCAAAGAACAACAACAAGAACAACCACAAGAAATGGAGGAGGAAATGCCTCCCCCCCCGTTCCTCATCGTTGAAGAGAGGACGGGAGGAGGAGGAGGAGGTGTCCCAAAAAAAGGGGAAAAAGGAAGTATATGAACGAGGCAGAGAGGAGAGGGTAAAGGAAATTACCAGAACCCAATCCGCCCCTACATCACCCACCAGAACTGTGTCTCTTGAGGGGAGGAGTAAGTCCACCTCCCCGATAAGAAAAATAACTTCTCCTTCCCCCACACCTCCTACACCCTCTCCCCAATCAGAAACTCCAACCTCACCCCTTAAAATTAACCATCCCTCCCCGAACCCAGACAAATCTTCCCCGAAAAAGGGAAAAAAGAAAAAGAACATTTTCGCAAACGTAGATGTTTGCAAAATAGACAGACAGGCCTTAGAGAGGGACCTTTCTTCTCAGAAGAAGGCCCTCCTAAGGCCTCTATTCAAATTGAAAAACATAGACGGAAAGTCTATCGAGGACCCTGCCAATTTCCCAGGGGCCCCCGGGGTACTGACCTTAATCAGAAATACCGGGGGTAGCAGAACAAAAGCCTGGGAATTTGTGCAGGGGGCCGTCGAGGCCTTCCCTAAAATACAAATGTGCCAAACGGGCACAAAATATCTTCAGCGGCTTTCACATTTCTGTGCCGGGAGGGTCCCCGTCATCCTCCACCCATCTTTATATAGGGCTGTAAAGCTAACCTTCCCTACGGACGTCGGCGGCATTGTCCAAGACGGACGAATTACGTCCGATATTGGTACAGGAAACCTTGGACAATCCGTCGGGGTCCCTACTCCCATAGATTTTCGCTCTGTATGTGACCAGAAGTAATTTTCTGCTTTCTCTTTTCAGGTCTAAACGATGTCAATTAAGTTAGCCAGTATGAACGTGAAGGGCCTTAGGGATCGGAGTAAGGCGGCCCGCCTGCTCCGGGACCTCTTGTCCTTCGGCGTGGATGTCGCCGCGATCCAAGAGACTCGCTTTGTTTGCAAGGTCGATGCTTGTGTGCTGTCTAACGACTTTGTCGTCTATTCAGCATATGGGAACCGGCTGGCCAGAGGAGTGTCTTTGCTGGTCAAGCGTACCCTGGACGCGAAGGTGGATCTTGTCCATGTCGGTGCCGAGGGCCGGCTGATCGTGGCCGATATTGCAGTGAAAAGCAATGCGTTTCGTCTGGTTGCGGTTTATGCGCCCAACGACCAGGAGGAGCGCGTCTCGTTTTTTCGGCGGTTGGAGCCCTTCCTGGTGGATTCCAAGCGACTCGTCTTAGTGGGGGACTGGAATGCCATCCTGAACCCCAAGTTGGATAGAGGGCGGGGAGCTAGAGGGAAGGAACGTGATCGTAGCTTGGTCGATCTCATCGAGGACTTCGGTCTAGTCGATAGATACCGGGCCGATCACAAGGGGGGCGGGAGAATGTGGACGTGGGCTAATAGTTGGCCTTCTACCAAGGTGGCTAGCTACCTTGATAGAATGTTAGTTCGTGAAGCCGAACTAGATTTCTTAGATTGTCCCACGTTCCACTGGCTAGGTTACTCGGACCACAAACTCGTTTGTGCCCGGGTAAATTTAGAAAATGGGGTTAGAATGGCTGGTTACTGGAAGTTCAGCGTGTCCTTACTGGACAGGCGGGACTTCGGCATAGCAATTAACTTAGTGCAGCGGGCGTTTGCTGGGGAGTCATCGAGGCCAGTGGTGGGATAACCTTAAGGATAGTATTGGGTCTTTCACCACTCAGTTCAGCATTCGGCTCAAACTAGATAAGGCTGACAAGGTAGAAGACGCCACGAGCTAACTACTCCCGGGCGGTGGCTGGTGGGGATCCCCTAGAGATAGCCATAGCTAAGGAGGCCGTGGACAAGTCGAATAGCGATCATTACATGGGCCAGGTAGTTAGACATAAGTTAAGCAAGATGTCTTCCGAAGCTGTGAATATGGGCGCAGAACTGCGCAAGGAAGAAATTCGCCGCGGAGGCGACCGGTACATTCGAGAGGTTCGCAACCCGGAGGACACACTCTGCGGTCGACTGACGACATGTGCGAGGCGTTCGGCGGCATTTCGAGATCCTGTTTACCAAGGAGCCCGGTCTCCGTGATGAGGAGTTTCGCAGCTATTTGGCTGACTTCCCCGGCTTTTGCCGGCTGATGCAGCTAGCTGCGGGGAGAGATTACGGAGGGCGAAGTCTACGCGGCGCTGAAGAAGGTCGGCAGTGGCAAATCGCCGGGTCTCGATGGTTTGCCCTATGAATTGTGCCCGGGGCTGTCGCACATCTTTGTCCCGATTTTGACTGTCGTGTTCAACAACTGGTTCCGGCAAGAGTCCCATCCCCAAACGGTTCACCAAGGGTGTGATCACCGCTATTGAAAAACGAGGTGTGGGGAGGGAGCTGAGGTTACCGACATAACTCTCTTCTTACAGGTTAAAGATTTTTTCGGCAAAGATCTTGCAAAATCGTTTGCAATTAGTTGCCGAGTCTCTGTTGGGACCTGAGCAGACTTGTGCTGTGAAGGGCCGAACAATTCAGAGCAACCTGCATCTGATACGCACGATCTCATAGAGGGGATAAAAGACGACGACGAAGCCGCGCTGATCCATTTAGATCAGTCCAAGGCATTTGATAGGGTTGACCATCGGTATCTGGCAGCTGTCCTGCAGGCAGCTGGATTCAGAAATAACTTCCGCCGCTGGATTAGCCTCCTGTATCAATCCCCGACGGCTGTGGTACAGGTGAACGAAGGGTTGTCCGGGCGTTTCGCGCTGTCTAGGTCGGTCCGACAGGGTTGTCCACTGTCGCCCCTACTTTGTGGCGGCGTTGGAGCCCCTCCTTCGCCGGCTGAGGACAGGGCGTGCAGTCCGGCCCTACGTGGAATCGCTGTCCCTGGTGGTGCTCAGGCAGGAGGTTTCCGCGTACGCCGATGACGTCACTACTTTCGTGTCCTCCCACCGGGAGACATCGAGGTGGTACAGAAGGCGCTTGAACGGTACGAACGAGTGACAGGGGGCCAAGATTAACCGCAACAAGTCGTCCGGCTTGCGGTTAGGCGCCTGGAAGGGTCTGACCCTCCCGGGGCCCTTCGACTGGACGGACGGCCCGGTCTGCATTCTTGGAGTGTGGTTCGGGCCCGACCTACAGTTGGAGAAAAATTGATTTCGATACTGGCAAGAGTAGGCGCGTCCCGGCCAAGGGTTGGCGCCGAAGGGGAGTTGTCCTTAAAGGGTATGGCTGAGGCGTGTGCTACATACGTCTTTCCCATCATGCTTTACCAGTTGTCAATGCTTCCACTTTGTAAACGGCATAAGAAGGCGATCGAGCGTTTGCTATTCTCCATTTTATGGAGAGGACGCAAACACTATGTCGACAAACGTGTCTGTTACCAACGTCCGTGTCATGGGGGCCTAGGGAATGCCATACCTGATGGGCCATAAGGTTGCGTCGAGGTTGGTTTCAGGCAGGCTTGTTCCGAAGACTCATTGCTTAGGGGGATAGTGGGGACGCTGTTCCCTGAACACTATCCTCCCCATCTTGAGGCAGTGCCGTAAGCCTCGAGAGCGATCCGAGTTTTCTCCTCGAATGTCTGGCGGCCCTGCGGGCCATTCCACGGTCCAGTGACCTTTCACGGCCCTAGGAGGAGTCTTCTATCGTGGGTTAGTGGAGGGCGTCGCAAAGGATTCACTACGTGATGTGCTGCGCTTGTCGGAGGACGAGTTTCGCTCGTTCTGGTCTTGGGCATAGGGAGGTGATTATCTCAACAACTCTGAGTTTTCGCTCACCTGGCGATTAGCTCGGAATCGCTTGCCTCTCAATGACATGGCCTTCATATGGGGCCTGGCGGATTTGCCAGATTGTGAACGCTGCAACCTTGGCTTGGAAGAAACGGCTTCGCACGCCTTCTACCATTGTTCGCGGGTTCGCCCTCTATAGGACCGGGTCGGCGAGTTGACTGCTCGTATCGAGCCGCGAGAGCTTGTGCTCATTGATCGTGCATTCGCCTGTGATAATGTGTCGCCCCGTTCTCTGGGATGAAGCGTATGGTGTTTCTGTCGCTGGTAGCCACGGCTCGAATGGTGATTTGGACGACGCGATTGGAGGAAGTCTTGCGAGGTCAGCGTCTTTCACATCAGGATCTGATCTGTTATTTTGAGCATCAGCTCAAAATAAGATTAAAACTGATTGGAAACGTTTGACTTCGACAGACTTTAGCAAAATTGAGTAAATGTGGCGAGCCTGGTTCGTTTGAACGGGGCTAATCTTGATTTTCTCTTTTAGATCTGCTGGTTACATCGGGGTGGATTCCTCTGGAACCCTCCTGATTCGCTAATTCTCTCTTATTATTACTAGTTAAAGTGAATGAATGTGTTCCTAGCCTGTACCCGGCTTTTCTTTTGTTATAATCCATGCCGAGATTCCCAACCTCCCCAGTTTGTTTTGGTCTCTTTTTATCTCGGCTGGTTCAGCCTTTTATTGTCCCTTTCCGCTAATTTTTTACCCCCCTCCCCACTCCCTTAGCGAGTGTGCTTCTTGATTTCGCCATTGGGCGGAATACAGCGGCCACTCTTTTTTCTGGGATGGTCGGTTCTTACTAACATTGATTATTATTTTAGTTCAAAATTTGTTGTATTTTTAGTTTATTTTTGGGTTCATCCCCCTCCCATCATTTCATTTTTCATTAAATATTTTATATTATATTGTATATATTATATTGTATATAAATACATTTTTATTGTCACGGGTTAATTTCCCCACTTTTTAGGTGTCCCTTGTAAGTTTCTGGCATTGTGGTGTACGAAGGATTGGGAGTAGATGGATGGGTTCTTTTGGTGACTGTGCAAATTGTAACGAGTGAATGGGTCGTGATAGTGTTTAGCTAGGTATAGGATAGTTAAGTGAGAACCAACCTCTCCCCCTCCCCTTTTAGGCCTTGTGCCATAATTTTGTAAATTTTACAAAATAAATAGTGCCCTGACGAGCCGTTGCTCGAAACAGAGTGCGCCTCGCATTTTTGTCTTTTCTTGACTTATTGCAATTTTGGATTTACGTGTTTTTGTTGCCCGAAGTTAATTGTGAGTACCTGTTTTTTTGCTGTCTTTGTTTTGTCTTCGTCGCGCGTGGCGCTTTTTGAACTTTTGTTAAAATTTTGTTGTGTGAGGGGGGCAAGTCAAGCTATGGCTTTGTCTCCCCAGCCCTCAACTTCTGATGCCGTGCCCGCGGTGACTCCCTCACCGACGGTATGGGTAAAGGCACCAGTGAAAAAAGACCCAAATTATTACCTGCAAATGCAGGAGAAATATAAAGAATATATCAAAGACAATGAACTGTTAGCGATACCGGAAGTCGCCAACGTTATGGCAAAAAAGACAATCTCCCTGCTGACAGCAGATGAAAAAACAAAAAAATTTATTGCTGTCAGTAGGGAGAACATGGAAGAAGCATTAAAGGTGCTTAATATTATCCCTTGTGTGTTAGCAAGGAGGTCCCGAGCGATGTGGGACATACTTCTGAGCTCGGAAGGAGAGGCGAAGGATCTGGCTGGAAGTGTAATGACAGCCAAGGGTATTCGGTTCCAGACCGAATACATGGGTACAAGAAGAACCAAGGTCACCATACATGGTGTGCCCGTGGAGGTGTCCGGTGATCACGTGGGTGCCTTTTTTGCGACTTTTGGAGCGGTGGAGGAGGTAGCACGTGTGAGGAGCAAGGCGGAGATAGCCACGGAGGATATTAATGTTTGCATTGTGTTAGACAGGGAAAATTTCCTGAAGGTCCCGGATATTATTACATACAGTGGAAGGAGATTGTTTGTGGTGGTGGAGGGGAGGAAGCCGCATTGCTGGGCGTGTGGCGTGGCTGGTCACACGTTCAAGATGTGCCCTAAAAGAAACCCGGAAATGGCACCGGAAACACCGCCGGTGTCAAAACCACCAGTCACACAGGAGAAAAAGACGGACCCAAAAAGCGGTGAATGGACGGAGGTGGTCAGGAGGGGAAGAAAGTTGCTTCCCCTCCTCCTCAACAGGAGAAATCACCATCCCCGGAAAAAAGAAGCCACGAAAAGAGGCTAACCAACAGCAGCAACAACAAGAGAAGCAGGGGCAAAAACAGCAACAAAGAGAAACGCAGAGACTACAACAACAACAGCTACAAGAGCAAAAGCAGCAGCAGCGGGAGCAGCCGACGAAACAACAAGAAATGGAGGCGGAAATGCCTCCTCCACGCTCCTCTTCTTTGAAGAGAGGACGGGAGGAGGAGGAGGAAGTGTCCCTAAAGAAGGGGAAAAAAGAACTTTTCGCACGTGGAAGAGCAGAACAAGTCACGGTTGCTCCCAGGACCCAATCCGCCCCTACATCTCCAAATAGAACTGTTTTTGTTGAGGGGAGGAGTCAGTCCGCATCCCCGATAAGGCATATACCTTCTCCTTCCCCCAAACCACCCACACCCTCCTCCCAATCAGAACCTTCCTCCCCGAAATCTTATCATCCCTCCCCGAAACCCTCCCCGAATCCCGATAAATCCTCCCCAAAAGGCGAGAAACAAAGAAAAAATGTCTTTATTTCAAAGGATATCTGCAAAGTGGACAGACAGGCCTTAGAGAGGGACCTTTCTTCTCAGAAGAAGGCCCTCCTAAGGCCTCTTTTCAAACTTAAAAATATTGACGGAAAGTCCATCGAGGACCCTGCCAATTTCTCGGGCGTCTTTCGGAGTGCTGACTTTGATCAGAAAACACCGGGGGATGTAAAACAAAAAGCCTGGGAATTTGTGCAGGGGGCCGTTGAGGCTTTCCCGACCATAAAAATGGCCCAAACGGGCACAAAATATCTTCAAAGGCTTTCGCATTTTTGTGCCGGGAGGGTCCCCGTCATCCTCCACCCATCTTTATACAGGGCTGTAAAACTTACTTTTCCCACGGACGTCGGCGGCATTGTCCAGGACGGACGAATTACGTCCGATATTGGCACAGGCAACCTTGGACAATCCGTCGGGGTCCCTACTCCCATTGATTTTCGCTCCGTATGTGACCAGAAGTAATTTTCTGCTTTCTCTTTACAGGTCTAAATGATGTCAATTAAGTTAGCCAGTATGAACGTGAAGGGCCTTAGGGATCGGAGTAAGGCTGCCCGCCTGCTTCGGGACCTCTTGTCCTTCGGCGTGGATGTCGCCGCGATCCAAGAGACTCACTTTGTTTGCAAGGTCGATGCTTGTGTGCTGTCTAACGACTTTGTCGTCTATTCAGCATATGGGAACCGGCTGGCCAGAGGAGTGTCTTTGCTGGTCAAGCGTACCCTGGACGCGAAGGTGGATCTTGTCCATGTCGGTGCCGAGGGCCGGCTGATCGTGGCCGATATTGCAGTGAAAAGCAATGCGTTTCGTCTGGTTGCGGTTTATGCGCCCAACGACCAGGAGGAGCGCGTCTCGTTTTTTCGGCGGTTGGAGCCCTTCCTGGTGGATTCCAAGCGACTCGTCTTAGTGGGGGACTGGAATGCCATCCTGGACCCCAAGTTGGATAGAGGGCGGGGAGCTAGAGGGAAGGAACGTGATCGTAGCTTGGTCGATCTCATCGAGGACTTCGGTCTAGTCGATAGATACCGGGCCGATCACAAGGGCGGGAGAATGTGGACGTGGGCTAATAGTTGGCCTTCTACCAAGGTGGCTAGCTACCTTGATAGAATGTTAGTTCGTGAAGCCGAACTAGATTTCTTAGATTGTCCCACGTTCCACTGGCTAGGTTACTCGGACCACAAACTCGTTTGTGCCCGGGTAAATTTAGAAAATAGGGTTAGAATGGCTGGTTACTGGAAGTTCAACGTGTCCTTACTGGACAGGCGGGACTTCCGGCGCCAGCTAATTAACTTAGTGCAGCGGGCGTTAACTGGGGGAGTCATCGGGAATAAGTGGTGGGATAACCTTAAGGATAGTATTAGGTCTTTCACCACTCAGTTCAGCATTCGGCTCAAACTAGATAAGGCTGACAAGGTGAAGACACTTAGAGCTAACTACTCCCGGGCGGTGGCTGGTGGGGATCCCCTAGAGATAGCCATAGCTAAGGAGGCCGTGGACCGGTCGAATAGCGATCGTTACATGGGCCAGGTAGTTAGACATAAGTTAAGCAAGATGTCTTCCGAAGCTGTGAATATGGGCGCAGAACTGCGCAAGGAAGAAATTCGCCGCGGAGGCGACCGGTACATTCGAGAGGTTCGCAACCCGGAGGGACACACTCTGCGGTCGACTGACGACATGTGCGAGGCGTTTCGGCGGCATTTCGAAATCCTGTTTACCAAGGAGCCCGGTCTCCGTGATGGGGATTTCGCAGCTATTTGGCCTGACTTCCCCGGCTTTGCCGGCTGATGCAGCTAGCTGCGAGGAGGAAGATACGGAGGGCGAAGTCTACGCGGCGCTGAAGGTCGGCAGTGGCAAATCGCCGGGTCTCGATGGTTTGCCCTATGAATTGTACTTGAGGCTGTCGCACATCTTTGTCCCGATTTTGACTGTCGTGTTCAACAACTGGTTCCGGCAGGGGTCCATCCCCAAACGGTTCACCAAGGGTGTGATCACGCTGTTGAAAAAAGGCAAGGGTGTGGGGAGGGGAGCTAGAGGGTTACCGGCCCATAACTCTGCTAAACACAGAGTTAAAGATTTTGGCCAAGATCTTGCAAAATCGTTTGCAATTAGTTGCCGAGTCTCTGTTGGGACCTGAGCAGACTTGTGCTGTGAAGGGCCGAACAATTCAGAGCAACCTGCATCTGATACGCACGATCATAGAGGGGATAAAAGACGACGACGAAGCCGCGCTGATCCCATTTAAGATCAGTCCAAGGCATTTGATAGGGTTGACCATCGGTATCTGGCGGCTGTCCTGCGAGCGGCTGGATTCGAAACCAACTTCCCGCCGCTGGATTAGCCTCCTGTATCAATCCCCGACGGCTGTGGTACAGGTGAACGGAAAGTTGTCGGGCGTTCTGGCGCTGTCTAGGTCGGTCCGACAGGGTTGTCCACTGTCGCCCCTACTTTATGCTTTGGCGTTGGAGCCCCTCCTTCGCCGGCTAAGGGACAGGGCGTGCAGTCCGGCCTACGTGGAATCGCTGTCCCTGGTGGTGCTCGAGCCCGGGGTTTCCGCGTACGCCGATGACGTCACTACTTTCGTGTCCTCCCGCAGGAAGGTTGTCCAATTGAGCTGAAGGCGCTTGAACGGTACGAACAGGTGACGGGGGCCAAGATTAACCGCAACAAGTCGTCCGGCTTGCGGTTAGAGCGCCTGGAAGGGTCTGACCCTCCCGGGGCCCTTCGACTGGACGGACGGCCCGGTCTGCATTCTTGGAGTGTGGTTCGGGCCCGACCTACAGTTGGAGAAAAATTGGTCTGAAGTACTGGCAAAAGGTAGGCGCGTCAGCCAAGATTTGGCGCCGAAGGAGGTGTAGCAAAGGGTATGGCTGAGGCGTGTGCTACATACGTCTTTCCCATCATCCTTTACCAGTTGTCAGTACTTCCACTTTGTAAACGGCATAAGAAGGCGATCGAGCGTTTGCTATTCTCCATTTTATGGAGAGGACGCAAACACTGTCACGACAAACGTGTCTATTACCAACGTCCGTGTCATGGGGGCCTGGGAATGCCATACCTGATGGGCCATAAGGTTGCGTCGAGGTTGGTTTTCTCGGGCGAGCGATTTCCGAAGACTCATTGCTTAGGGGGATAGTGAGGGACATGTTCCCTAGACTTACCTCCTCCCCATCTTCGAGGCAGTGCGTAAGCCTCGAGAGCGATCGAGTTTTCTCCTCGAATGTCTGGCAGCCCTGCAGACATTCCACGGTCAGTGACCTTTCACGGCCTGAGGAAGTCTTCTATCGTGGGTTAGTGGAGGGCGTCGCAAAGGATTCACTACGTGATGTGCTGCGCTTGTCGGAGGACGAGTTTCGCTCGTTCTGGTCTTGGGCGCCAGGGAGTGATTATCTCAACAACTCTGAGTTTTCGCTCACCTGGCGATTAGCTCGGAATCGCTTGCCTCTCAATGACATGGCCTTCATATGGGGCCTGGCGGATTTGCCAGATTGTGAACGCTGCAACCTTGGCTTGGAAGAAACGGCTTCGCGCCTTCTACCATTGTTCGCGGGTTCGCCCTCTATGGGACCGGGTCGGCGAGTTGTTGCTCCGTATCGAGCCGCGAGAGCTTGTGCTCATTGATCGTGCATTCGCCTGTGATAATGTGTCGCCCCCGTTCTCTGGGATGAAGCGTATGGTGTTTCTGTCGCTGCTAGCCACGGCTCGAATGGTGATTTGGACGACGCGATTGGAGAAGTCTTGCGAGGTCAGCGTCTTTCACATCAGGATCTGATCTGTTATTTTGAGCATCCAGCTCAAAATAAAGATGGAAACGATTGGAAACGTTTGACTTCGACAGACTTTAACAAGGTGGGTAAATGTGGCGAGCCTGGTTCGTTTGAACGGGGCTAATCTTGATTTTCTCTTTTTTAGATCTGCTGGTTACATCGGGGTGGATTCCTCTGGAACCCTCCCCTGGTTAAGCTAGTTCTCTCTTGTGTACCTAGTTAAAGTGAATGAATGTGTTCCTAGCCTGTACCCGGCTTTTTCTTTTGTTATAATCCATGCCGAGATTCCCAACCTCCCCAGTTTGTTTTGGTCTCTTTTTATCTCGGCTGGTTCAGCGTTTTATTGTCCCTTTCCGCTAATTTTTTACCCCCCTCCCCACTCCCTTAGCGAGTGTGCTTCTTGATTTCGCCATTGGGCGGAATACAGCGGCCACTCTTTTTTCTGGGATGGTCGGTTCTTACTAACATTGATTATTATTTTAGTTCAAAATTTGTTGTATTTTTAGTTTATTTTTGGGTTCATCCCCCTCCCATCATTTCATTTTTCATTAAATATTTTACATTATATTGTATATATTATATTGTATATAAATACATTTTTATTGTCACGGGTTAATTTCCCCACTTTTTAGGTGTCCCTTGTAAGTTTCTGGCATTGTGGTGTACGAAGGATTGGGAGTAGATGGATGGGTTCTTTTGGTGACTGTGCAAATTGTAACGAGTGAATGGGTCGTGATAGTGTTTAGCTAGGTATAGGATAGTTTAGTGAGAACCAACCTCTCCCCCTCCCCTTTTAGGCCTTGTGCCATAATTTTGTAAATTTTACAAAATAAATAGTGCCCTGACGAGCCGTTGCTCGAAACAGAGTGCGCCTCTCGCATTTTTGTCTTTTCTTGACTTATTGCAATTTTGGATTTACGTGTTTTTGTTGCCCGAAGTTAATTGTGAGTACCTGTTTTTGCTGTCTTTGTTTTGTCTTCGTCGCGCGTGGCGCTTTTTGAACTTTTGTTAAAATTTTGTTGTGTGAGGGGGGCAAGTCAAGCTATGGCTTTGTCTCCCCAGCCCTCAACTTCTGATGCCGCCCGCGGTGACTCCCTCACCGGACGGGCGGGTAAAGGCACCAGTGAAAAAAGACCCAAATTATTACCTGCAAATGCAGGAGAAATATAAAGAATATATCAAAGACAATGAACTGTTAGCGATACCGGAAGTCGCCAACGTTATGGCAAAAGACAATCTCCCTGCTGACAGCAGATGAAAAAACAAAAAAATTTATTGCTGTCAGTAGGGAGAACATGGAAGAAGCATTAAAGGTGCTTAATATTATCCCTTGTGTGTTAGTGAGGTCCCGAGCGATGTGGGACATACTTCTGAGCTCGGAAGGAGAGGCGAAGGATCTGGCTGGAAGTGTAATGACAGTCAAGGGTATTCGGTTCCAGACCGAATACATGGGTACAAGAAGAACCAAGGCCACCATACATGGTGTGCCCGTGGAGGTGTCCGGTGATCACGTGGGTGCCTTTTTTGCGACTTTTGGAGCGGTGGAGAGGTAGCACGTGTGGAGAGCAAGGCGGAGATAGCCACGGAGGATATTAATGTTTGCATTGTGTTAGACAGGGAAAATTTCCTGAAGGTCCCGGATATTATTACATACAGTGGAAGGAGATTGTTTGTGGTGGTGGAGGGGAGGAAGGCATTGTTAAGCGGCGCTGGTCACACGTTCGCGATGTGCCCTAAAAGAAACCTGAAATGGCAATCGGAACACCGCTTGTGTCAAACCACCAGTCACACAGGAGAAAAAGATGGTGAGCGACGGTGGAGGTGGTCAGGAGGGGGGGAAGAAAGCGTTTCCCTCCTCCTCACAACAGGAGAAATCACCATCCCCGGAAAAAAAGAAGCCACGAAAGAGGCTAACCAACAGCAGCAACAACAAGAGCAGAAGCAGGGCAAAAACAGCAACAAAGAGAAACGCAGAGACTACAACAACAACAGCCGGATAAGAGCAAAAAGCAGCAGCGGGAGCAGCCGACGAAACAACAAGAAGAAATAAGCTCTCCTCCACGCTCCTCTTTGAAGAGAGGACGGGAGGAGGAGGAGGAAGTGTCCTTAAAGAAGGGGAAAAAAGAACTTTTCGCACGTGGAAGAGCAGAACAAGTCACGGTTGCTCCCAGGACCTAATCCGCCCCTACATCTCCAAATAGAACCTTCGCGTTTCTTTTGTTGAGGGGGAGGAGTCAGTCCGCATCCCCGATAAGGCATATAATTCTCCTTCCCCAAACCAACGCACACACTCCCTCCTCCCAATCAGAACCTTCCTCCCCGAAATCTTATCATCCTCCCCGAAACCCTCCCCGAATCCCGATAAATCCTCCCTAAAGGCGAGAAACAAAGAAAAAATGTCTTTATTTCAAAGGATATCTGCAAAGTGGATAGACAGGCCTTAGAGAGGGACCTTTCTTCTGTGAAGAAGGCCCTCCTATGTCTCTTTTTCAACTTAAAATATTGACGAGCGAGGACCCTGCCAATTTCCCGGGCGCCCCCGGAGTGCTGACTTTGATCAGAAACACCGGGGGATGTAAAACAAAAGCCTGGGAATTTGTGCAGGGGGCCGTTGAGGCTTTCCCGACCATAAAAATGGCCCAAACGGGCACAAAATATCTTCAAAGGCTTTCGCATTTTTGTGCCGGGAGGGTCCCCGTCATCCTCCACCCATCTTTATACAGGGCTGTAAAACTTACTTTTCCCACGGACGTCGGCGGCATTGTCCAGGACGGACGAATTACGTCCGATATTGGCACAGGCAACCTTGGACAATCCGTCGGGGTCCCTACTCCCATTGATTTTCGCTCCGTATGTGACCAGAAGTAATTTTCTGCTTTCTCTTTACAGGTCTAAATGATGTCAATTAAGTTAGCCAGTATGAACGTGAAGGGCCTTAGGGATCGGAGTAAGGCTGCCCGCCTGCTTCGGGACCTCTTGTCCTTCGGCGTGGATGTCGCCGCGATCCAAGAGACTCACTTTGTTTGCAAGGTCGATGCTTGTGTGCTGTCTAACGACTTTGTCGTCTATTCAGCATATGGGAACCGGCTGGCCAGAGGAGTGTCTTTGCTGGTCAAGCGTACCCTGGACGCGAAGGTGGATCTTGTCCATGTCGGTGCCGAGGGCCGGCTGATCGTGGCCGATATTGCAGTGAAAAGCAATGCGTTTCGTCTGGTTGCGGTTTATGCGCCCAACGACCAGGAGGAGCGCGTCTCGTTTTTTCGGCGGTTGGAGCCCTTCCTGGTGGATTCCAAGCGACTCGTCTTAGTGGGGGACTGGAATGCCATCCTGGACCCCAAGTTGGATAGAGGGCGGGGAGCTAGAGGGAAGGAACGTGATCGTAGCTTGGTCGATCTCATCGAGGACTTCGGTCTAGTCGATAGATACCGGGCCGATCACAAGGGCGGGAGAATGTGGACGTGGGCTAATAGTTGGCCTTCTACCAAGGTGGCTAGCTACCTTGATAGAATGTTAGTTCGTGAAGCCGAACTAGATTTCTTAGATTGTCCCACGTTCCACTGGCTAGGTTACTCGGACCACAAACTCGTTTGTGCCCGGGTAAATTTAGAAAATAGGGTTAGAATGGCTGGTTACTGGAAGTTCAACGTGTCCTTACTGGACAGGCGGGACTTCCGGCGCCAGCTAATTAACTTAGTGCAGCGGGCGTTAACTGGGGGAGTCATCGGGAATAAGTGGTGGGATAACCTTAAGGATAGTATTAGGTCTTTCACCACTCAGTTCAGCATTCGGCTCAAACTAGATAAGGCTGACAAGGTGAAGACACTTAGAGCTAACTACTCCCGGGCGGTGGCTGGTGGGGATCCCCTAGAGATAGCCATAGCTAAGGAGGCCGTGGACCGGTCGAATAGCGATCGTTACATGGGCCAGGTAGTTAGACATAAGTTAAGCAAGATGTCTTCCGAAGCTGTGAATATGGGCGCAGAACTGCGCAAGGAAGAAATTCGCCGCGGAGGCGACCGGTACATTCGAGAGGTTCGCAACCCGGAGGGACACACTCTGCGGTCGACTGACGACATGTGCGAGGCGTTTCGGCGGCATTTCGAGATCCTGTTTACCAAGGAGCCCGGTCTCCGTGATGAGGAGTTTCGCAGCTATTTGGCTGACTTCCCCCGGCTTTTGCCGGCTGATGCAGCTAGCTGCGAGGGAGAGATTACGGAGGGCGAAGTCTACGCGGCGCTGAAGAAGGTCGGCAGTGGCAAATCGCCGGGTCTCGATGGTTTGCCCTATGAATTGTACTTGAGGCTGTCGCACATCTTTGTCCCGATTTTGACTGTCGTGTTCAACAACTGGTTCCGGCAGGGGTCCATCCCCAAACGGTTCACCAGGGGTGTGATCACGCTGTTGAGAAAAGGCAAGGGTGTGGGGAGGGAGCTAGAGGGTTACCGGCCCATAACTCTGCTAAACACAGAGTTAAAGATTTTGGCCAAGATCTTGCAAAATCGTTTGCAATTAGTTGCCGAGTCTCTGTTGGGACCTGAGCAGACTTGTGCTGTGAAGGGCCGAACAATTCAGAGCAACCTGCATCTGATACGCACGATCATAGAGGGGATAAAAGACGACGACGAAGCCGCGCTGATCCATTTAGATCAGTCCAAGGCATTTGATAGGGTTGACCATCGGTATCTGGCGGCTGTCCTGCAGGCAGCTGGATTCGAAACCAACTTCCGCCGCTGGATTAGCCTCCTGTATCAATCCCCGACGGCTGTGGTACAGGTGAACGGAAAGTTGTCGGGCGTTCTGGCGCTGTCTAGGTCGGTCCGACAGGGTTGTCCACTGTCGCCCCTACTTTATGCTTTGGCGTTGGAGCCCCTCCTTCGCCGGCTAAGGGACAGGGCGTGCAGTCCGGCCCTACGTGGAATCGCTGTCCCTGGTGGTGCTCGAGCCAGGGTTTCCGCGTACGCCGATGACGTCACTACTTTCGTGTCCTCCCGCAGGGACATCGAGGTGGTACAGAAGGCGCTTGAACGGTACGAACAGGTGACAGGGGCCAAGATTAACCGCAACAAGTCGTCCGGCTTGCGGTTAGGCGCCTGGAAGGGTCTGACCCTCCCGGGGCCCTTCGACTGGACGGACGGCCCGGTCTGCATTCTTGGAGTGTGGTTCGGGCCCGACCTACAGTTGGAGAAAAATTGGTCTGAAGTACTGGCAAAGGTAGGCGCGTCGGCCAAGATTTGGCGCCGAAGGAGGTTGTCCTTAAAGGGTATGGCTGAGGCGTGTGCTACATACGTCTTTCCCATCATCCTTTACCAGTTGTCAGTACTTCCACTTTGTAAACGGCATAAGAAGGCGATCGAGCGTTTGCTATTCTCCATTTTATGGAGAGGACGCAAACACTATGTCGACAAACGTGTCTGTTACCAACGTCCGTGTCATGGGGGCCTGGGAATGCCATACCTGATGGGCCATAAGGTTGCGTCGAGGTTGGTTTTTCTCAGGCGAGCGATTTCCGAAGACTCATTGCTTAGGGGGATAGTGAGGGACATGTTCCCTAGACTTACTATCACTCCCCCCATCTTGAGGCGGTGCCGTAAGCCTCGAGAGCGATCGAGTTTTCTCCTCGAATGTCTGGCGGCCCTGCGGGCCATTCCACGGTCCAGTGACCTTTCACGGCCTAGGAGAGTCTTCTATCGTGGGTTAGTGGAGGGCGTCGCAAAGGATTCACTACGTGATGTGCTGCGCTTGTCGGAGGACGAGTTTCGCTCGTTCTGGTCTTGGGCGCCAGGGAGTGATTATCTCAACAACTCTGAGTTTTCGCTCACCTGGCGATTAGCTCGGAATCGCTTGCCTCTCAATGACATGGCCTTCATATGGGGCCTGGCGGATTTGCCAGATTGTGAACGCTGCAACCTTGGCTTGGAAGAAACGGCTTCGCACGCCTTCTACCATTGTTCGCGGGTTCGCCCTCTATGGGACCGGGTCGGCGAGTTGACTGCTCGTATCGAGCCGCGAGAGCTTGTGCTCATTGATCGTGCATTCGCCTGTGATAATGTGTCGCCCCCGTTCTCTGGGATGAAGCGTATGGTGTTTCTGTCGCTGCTAGCCACGGCTCGAATGGTGATTTGGACGACGCGATTGGAGGAAGTCTTGCGAGGTCAGCGTCTTTCACATCAGGATCTGATCTGTTATTTTGAGCATCAGCTCAAAATAAAGATTAGAACTGATTGGAAACGTTTGACTTCGACAGACTTTAGCAAAAGGTGGGTAAATGTGGCGAGCCTGGTTCGTTTGAACGGGGCTAATCTTGATTTTCTCTTTTAGATCTGCTGGTTACATCGGGGTGGATTCCTCTGGAACACTCCCCTGGTTAAGCTAGTTCTCTCTTGTGTACCTAGTTAAAGTGAATGAATGTGTTCCTAGCCTGTACCCGGCTTTCTCTTTTGTTATAATCCATGCCGAGATTCCCAACCTCCCCAGTTTGTTTTGGTCTCTTTTTATCTCGGCTGGTTCAGCGTTTTATTGTCCCTTTCCGCTAATTTTTTACCCCCCTCCCCACTCCCTTAGCGAGTGTGCTTCTTGATTTCGCCATTGGGCGGAATACAGCGGCCACTCTTTTTTCTGGGATGGTCGGTTCTTACTAACATTGATTATTATTTTAGTTCAAAATTTGTTGTATTTTTAGTTTATTTTTGGGTTCATCCCCCTCCCATCATTTCATTTTCATTAAATATTTTACATTATATTGTATATATTATATTGTACATAAATACATTTTTATTGTCACGGGTTAATTTCCCCACTTTTTAGGTGTCCCTTGTAAGTTTCTGGCATTGTGGTGTACGAAGGATTGGGAGTAGATGGATGGGTTCTTTTGGTGACTGTGCAAATTGTAACGAGTGAATGGGTCGTGATAGTGTTTAGCTAGGTATAGGATAGTTAAGTGAGAACCAACCTCTCCCCCTCCCCTTTTATGCCTTGTGCCATAATTTTGTAAATTTTACAAAATAAATAGTGCCCTGACGAGCCGTTGCTCGAAACAGAGTCGCCGTCGTCTTTTTGATTTATTGCAAATTGGATTATCTACGTATTTTGTTACCCGAAGTTTTGTGAAACTGTGAGTACGTGTTCTGTTACTTGTTTTTGTTCTGTCTTCGTCGCGCGTTTTGAACTTTTGTTGGATTTTTGTGTTTTGTGAGGGGGGGGCAAGTCAAGCTATGGCTTTGTCTCCCCAGCCCTCAACTTCTGACGCTGTGCCCACGGTGGCTCCCTCACCAACAGTATGGGTAAAGGCACCAGTGAATAAAGACTGTAACTATTACCTGCAAATGCAGGAGAAATATAAAGACTTCATTTCCGACAATGAATTAATAGTGGTCCCGGAGGTGGTGAATGTTATCGCACCAAGGACAATCTCCCTGCTGACATCTGAGGTCAAAACACGAAAATTTATTAGTGTAAGCAGGGAGAACATGGAAGAGGCTTTAAAAGCCTTAAATATTGTACCCTGTGTCCTGGCGAGAAGGTCCCGTGCTATGTGGGATGTTTTATTGAGCTCGGAGACAGAAGCAAAGAATTTGGCCGGGAATACCTTGGAGGCCAAGGGTATCCAGATGCAGACAGAGTATCTGGGTACTCGAAAAACAAAGATAACGGTTCATGGTGTGCCAGTCGAAATTTCTTGTGACCATATGGGAGCATTTTTTGCTCAATTTGGAGCGGTGGAGGAGGTCGCAAGGATAAATAGTAAGGCCGGTGTGGCCACAGAGGACGTCAACGTCAGCTTGGTCGTGGACAGGCCGAACTTTGTGAAAGTCCCGGATATTTTATTGTGCCGTGGCCGGAAACTTTTTGTTGTGGTAGAAGGGAGGAGGCCGCACTGCTGGGCGTGTGGTCTGGCCGGACACACATTCAAAATGTGTCCGGCAAGGAAACCGCAAGAGAAGGAGGTGACACAGGAAACACCGCCGGTGTCAAAGGCAGCTGTTGTCCCTGAAAAGAAATCCCAGCCAAAAAGTGGCGAATGGACGGAGGTGGTTAGGAGGGGCAAGAAAGTTGCTTCCCCTCCTCCACAACATGAAAAATCTCCGTCCCCAGAAAAGAAGAAGCCCCGCAAGGAGGCAAAGCAACAACAGCAGCAGCAGGAGTCTCGACAGCAGGAACAGAAAGAACAACAACAACAACGCAAAGAACAACAGAAAGAACAACAGCAACAACGCAAAGAACAACAACAACAAGAACAACAACAACCACAAGAAATGGAGCAGGAAATGCCTCCCCCCCGTTCCTCGTCGTTGAAGAGAGGACGTGAGGAGGATGAGGAGGTGTCCCAAAAAAAGGGAAAGAAGGAACTGAATGAACGAGGCAGGGCGGAGAGGGTAAAGGAAATTACCAGAACCCAATCCGCCCCTACATCACCCACCAGAACTGTGTCTCTTGAGGGGAGGAGTAAGTCCACCTCCCCGATAAGAAAAATAACTTCTCCTTCCCCCACACCTCCCACACCCTCTCCCCAATCAGAAACTTCATCCCCTATACTTAGCCAGCCCCCCCCGGATCCAGACAAATCCTCCCCGAAAAAGGGGAAAAAGAAAAGGAACATTTACGCAACAAAAGATGTCTGCCAAATTGACAAACAGGCCTTGGAGAGGGACCTTTCTACTCAGAAGAAGACCCTCCTAAGGCCTTTATTCAAATTAAAGACAATAGAGGGAAAGTCCGTCGAGGACCCTGCCAATTTCCCAGGCGCCCCCGGGGTACTGACTCTAATCAGAAATTCCGGGGGTAGTAGAACAAAGGCCTGGGAATTTGTGCAGGGGGCCGTTGAGGCTTTCCCGGATATAAAAATGGCCCAAACGGGCACTAAATATCTTCAAAGGCTTTCGCACTTTTGTGCTGGGAGGGTCCCCGTCATCCTCCACCCATCTTTATATAGGGCTTTAAAGCTAACCTTCCCTACGGACGTCGGCGGCATTGTCCAGGACGGACGAATTACGTCCGATATTGGCACAGGCAACCTTGGACAATCCGTCGGGGTCCCTACTCCCATTGATTTTCGCTCCGTATGTGACCAGAAGTAATTTTCTGCTTTCTTTTTCAGGTCTAAACGATGTCAATTAAGTTAGCCAGTATGAACGTGAAGGGCCTTAGGGATCGGAGTAAGGCTGCCCGCCTGCTTCGGGACCTCTTGTCCTTCGGCGTGGATGTCGCCGCGATCCAAGAGACTCACTTTGTTTGCAAGGTCGATGCTTGTGTGCTGTCTAACGACTTTGTCGTCTATTCAGCATATGGGAACCGGCTGGCCAGAGGAGTGTCTTTGCTGGTCAAGCGTACCCTGGACGCGAAGGTGGATCTTGTCCATGTCGGTGCCGAGGGCCGGCTGATCGTGGCCGATATTGCAGTGAAAAGCAATGCGTTTCGTCTGGTTGCGGTTTATGCGCCCAACGACCAGGAGGAGCGCGTCTCGTTTTTTCGGCGGTTGGAGCCCTTCCTGGTGGATTCCAAGCGACTCGTCTTAGTGGGGGACTGGAATGCCATCCTGAACCCCAAGTTGGATAGAGGGCGGGGAGCTAGAGGGAAGGAACGTGATCGTAGCTTGGTCGATCTCATCGAGGACTTCGGTCTAGTCGATAGATACCGGGCCGATCACAAGGGCGGGAGAATGTGGACGTGGGCTAATAGTTGGCCTTCTACCAAGGTGGCTAGCTACCTTGATAGAATGTTAGTTCGTGAAGCCGAACTAGATTTCTTAGATTGTCCCACGTTCCACTGGCTAGGTTACTCGGACCACAAACTCGTTTGTGCCCGGGTAAATTTAGAAAATAGGGTTAGAATGGCTGGTTACTGGAAGTTCAACGTGTCCTTACTGGACAGGCGGGACTTCCGGCGCCAGCTAATTAACTTAGTGCAGCGGGCGTTAACTGGGGGAGTCATCGGGAATAAGTGGTGGGATAACCTTAAGGATAGTATTAGGTCTTTCACCACTCAGTTCAGCATTCGGCTCAAACTAGATAAGGCTGACAAGGTGAAGACACTTAGAGCTAACTACTCCCGGGCGGTGGCTGGTGGGGATCCCCTAGAGATAGCCATAGCTAAGGAGGCCGTGGACCGGTCGAATAGCGATCGTTACATGGGCCAGGTAGTTAGACATAAGTTAAGCAAGATGTCTTCCGAAGCTGTGAATATGGGCGCAGAACTGCGCAAGGAAGAAATTCGCCGCGGAGGCGACCGGTACATTCGAGAGGTTCGCAACCCGGAGGGACACACTCTGCGGTCGACTGACGACATGTGCGAGGCGTTTCGGCGGCATTTCGAGATCCTGTTTACCAAGGAGCCCGGTCTCCGTGATGAGGAGTTTCGCAGCTATTTGGCTGACTTCCCCCGGCTTTTGCCGGCTGATGCAGCTAGCTGCGAGGGAGAGATTACGGAGGGCGAAGTCTACGCGGCGCTGAAGAAGGTCGGCAGTGGCAAATCGCCGGGTCTCGATGGTTTGCCCTATGAATTGTACTTGAGGCTGTCGCACATCTTTGTCCCGATTTTGACTGTCGTGTTCAACAACTGGTTCCGGCAGGGGTCCATCCCCAAACGGTTCACCAGGGGTGTGATCACGCTGTTGAGAAAAGGCAAGGGTGTGGGGAGGGAGCTAGAGGGTTACCGGCCCATAACTCTGCTAAACACAGAGTTAAAGATTTTGGCCAAGATCTTGCAAAATCGTTTGCAATTAGTTGCCGAGTCTCTGTTGGGACCTGAGCAGACTTGTGCTGTGAAGGGCCGAACAATTCAGAGCAACCTGCATCTGATACGCACGATCATAGAGGGGATAAAAGACGACGACGAAGCCGCGCTGATCCATTTAGATCAGTCCAAGGCATTTGATAGGGTTGACCATCGGTATCTGGCGGCTGTCCTGCAGGCAGCTGGATTCGAAACCAACTTCCGCCGCTGGATTAGCCTCCTGTATCAATCCCCGACGGCTGTGGTACAGGTGAACGGAAAGTTGTCGGGCGTTCTGGCGCTGTCTAGGTCGGTCCGACAGGGTTGTCCACTGTCGCCCCTACTTTATGCTTTGGCGTTGGAGCCCCTCCTTCGCCGGCTAAGGGACAGGGCGTGCAGTCCGGCCCTACGTGGAATCGCTGTCCCTGGTGGTGCTCGAGCCAGGGTTTCCGCGTACGCCGATGACGTCACTACTTTCGTGTCCTCCCGCAGGGACATCGAGGTGGTACAGAAGGCGCTTGAACGGTACGAACAGGTGACAGGGGCCAAGATTAACCGCAACAAGTCGTCCGGCTTGCGGTTAGGCGCCTGGAAGGGTCTGACCCTCCCGGGGCCCTTCGACTGGACGGACGGCCCGGTCTGCATTCTTGGAGTGTGGTTCGGGCCCGACCTACAGTTGGAGAAAAATTGGTCTGAAGTACTGGCAAAGGTAGGCGCGTCGGCCAAGATTTGGCGCCGAAGGAGGTTGTCCTTAAAGGGTATGGCTGAGGCGTGTGCTACATACGTCTTTCCCATCATCCTTTACCAGTTGTCAGTACTTCCACTTTGTAAACGGCATAAGAAGGCGATCGAGCGTTTGCTATTCTCCATTTTATGGAGAGGACGCAAACACTATGTCGACAAACGTGTCTGTTACCAACGTCCGTGTCATGGGGGCCTGGGAATGCCATACCTGATGGGCCATAAGGTTGCGTCGAGGTTGGTTTTTCTCAGGCGAGCGATTTCCGAAGACTCATTGCTTAGGGGGATAGTGAGGGACATGTTCCCTAGACTTACTATCACTCCCCCCATCTTGAGGCGGTGCCGTAAGCCTCGAGAGCGATCGAGTTTTCTCCTCGAATGTCTGGCGGCCCTGCGGGCCATTCCACGGTCCAGTGACCTTTCACGGCCTAGGAGAGTCTTCTATCGTGGGTTAGTGGAGGGCGTCGCAAAGGATTCACTACGTGATGTGCTGCGCTTGTCGGAGGACGAGTTTCGCTCGTTCTGGTCTTGGGCGCCAGGGAGTGATTATCTCAACAACTCTGAGTTTTCGCTCACCTGGCGATTAGCTCGGAATCGCTTGCCTCTCAATGACATGGCCTTCATATGGGGCCTGGCGGATTTGCCAGATTGTGAACGCTGCAACCTTGGCTTGGAAGAAACGGCTTCGCACGCCTTCTACCATTGTTCGCGGGTTCGCCCTCTATGGGACCGGGTCGGCGAGTTGACTGCTCGTATCGAGCCGCGGGAGCTTGTGCTCATTGATCGTGCATTCGCCTGTGATAATGTGTCGCCCCCGTTCTCTGGGATGAAGCGTATGGTGTTTCTGTCGCTGCTAGCCACGGCTCGAATGGTGATTTGGACGACGCGATTGGAGGAAGTCTTGCGAGGTCAGCGTCTTTCACATCAGGATCTGATCTGTTATTTTGAGCATCAGCTCAAAATAAAGATTAGAACTGATTGGAAACGTTTGACTTCGACAGATTTTAGCAAAAGGTGGGTAAATGTGGCGAGCCTGGTTCGTTTGAACGGGGCTAATCTTGATTTTCTCTTTTAGATCTGCTGGTTACATCGGGGTGGATTCCTCTGGAACCCTCCCCTGGTTAAGCTAGTTCTCTCTTGTGTACCTAGTTAAAGTGAATGAATGTGTTCCTAGCCTGTACCCGGCTTTCTCTTTTGTTATAATCCATGCCGAGATTCCCAACCTCCCCAGTTTGTTTTGGTCTCTTTTTATCTCGGCTGGTTCAGCCTTTTATTGTCCCTTTCCGCTAATTTTTTACCCCCCTCCCCACTCCCTTAGCGAGTGTGCTTCTTGATTTCGCCATTGGGCGGAATACAGCGGCCACTCTTTTTTCTGGGATGGTCGGTTCTTACTAACATTGATTATTATTTTAGTTCAAAATTTGTTGTATTTTTAGTTTATTTTTGGGTTCATCCCCCTCCCATCATTTCATTTTCATTAAATATTTTACATTATATTGTATATATTATATTGTACATAAATACATTTTTATTGTCACGGGTTAATTTCCCCACTTTTTAGGTGTCCCTTGTAAGTTTCTGGCATTGTGGTGTACGAAGGATTGGGAGTAGATGGATGGGTTCTTTTGGTGACTGTGCAAATTGTAACGAGTGAATGGGTCGTGATAGTGTTTAGCTAGGTATAGGATAGTTAAGTGAGAACCAACCTCTCCCCCTCCCCTTTTAGGCCTTGTGCCATAATTTTGTAAATTTTACAAAATAAATAGTGCCCTGACGAGCCGTTGCTCGAAACAGAGTCGCCGTCGTCTTTTTGATTTATTGCAAATTGGATTATCTACGTATTTTGTTACCCGAAGTTTTGTGAAACTGTGAGTACGTGTTCTGTTACTTGTTTTTGTTCTGTCTTCGTCGCGCGTTTTGAACTTTTGTTGGATTTTTGTGTTTTGTGAGGGGGGGGCAAGTCAAGCTATGGCTTTGTCTCCCCAGCCCTCAACTTCTGACGCTGTGCCCACGGTGGCTCCCTCACCAACAGTATGGGTAAAGGCACCAGTGAATAAAGACTGTAACTATTACCTGCAAATGCAGGAGAAATATAAAGACTTCATTTCCGACAATGAATTAATAGTGGTCCCGGAGGTGGTGAATGTTATCGCACCAAGGACAATCTCCCTGCTGACATCTGAGGTCAAAACACGAAAATTTATTAGTGTAAGCAGGGAGAACATGGAAGAGGCTTTAAAAGCCTTAAATATTGTACCCTGTGTCCTGGCGAGAAGGTCCCGTGCTATGTGGGATGTTTTATTGAGCTCGGAGACAGAAGCAAAGAATTTGGCCGGGAATACCTTGGAGGCCAAGTGTATCCAGATGCAGACAGAGTATCTGGGTACTCGAAAAACAAAGATAACGGTTCATGGTGTGCCAGTCGAAATTTCTTGTGACCATATGGGAGCATTTTTTGCTCAATTTGGAGCGGTGGAGGAGGTCGCAAGGATAAATAGTAAGGCCGGTGTGGCCACAGAGGACGTCAACGTCAGCTTGGTCGTGGACAGGCCGAACTTTGTGAAAGTCCCGGATATTTTATTGTGCCGTGGCCGGAAACTTTTTGTTGTGGTAGAAGGGAGGAGGCCGCACTGCTGGGCGTGTGGTCTGGCCGGACACACATTCAAAATGTGTCCGGCAAGGAAACCGCAAGAGAAGGAGGTGACACAGGAAACACCGCCGGTGTCAAAGGCAGCTGTTGTCCCTGAAAAGAAATCCCAGCCAAAAAGTGGCGAATGGACGGAGGTGGTTAGGAGGGGCAAGAAAGTTGCTTCCCCTCCTCCACAACATGAAAAATCTCCGTCCCCAGAAAAGAAGAAGCCCCGCAAGGAGGCAAAGCAACAACAGCAGCAGCAGGAGTCTCGACAGCAGGAACAACAAGAACAACAACAACAACGCAAAGAACAACAGAAAGAACAACAACAGCAACAACGCAAAGAACAACAACAACAAGAACAACAACAACCACAAGAAATGGAGCAGGAAATGCCTCCCCCCCGTTCCTCGTCGTTGAAGAGAGGACGGGAGGAGGATGAGGAGGTGTCCCAAAAAAGGGAAAGAAGGAACTGAATGAACGAGGCAGGGCGGAGAGGGTAAAGGAAATTACCAGAACCCAATCCGCCCCTACATCACCCACCAGAACTGTGTCTCTTGAGGGGAGGAGTAAGTCCACCTCCCCGATAAGAAAAATAACTTCTCCTTCCCCTACACCTCCCACACCCTCCACCCAATCAGAACCTTCCTCCCCGAAATCTTATCATCCCTCCCCGAAACCATCCCCGAATCCAGACAAATCCTCCCCGAAAAAGGAAAAAAAGAAAAACATTTTTGTAACGAAAGATATTTGTAAAATAGACAGGCCTTAGAGAGGGACCTTTCTTCTCAGAAGAAGGCCCTCCTAAGGCCTCTTTTCAAACTTAAAAATATTGACGGAAAGTCCATCGAGGACCCTGCCAATTTCCCAGGCGCCCCCGGGGTACTGACTCTAATCAGAAATTCCGGGGGTAGTAGAACAAAAGCCTGGGAATTTGTTTGCAGGGGGCCGTTGAGGCTTTCCCACAAATTCAAATGTGCCAGACAGGCACCAAATACTTACAAAGGTTGTCTCATTTTTGTGCTGGGAGGGTCCCCGTCATCCTCCACCCATCATTATATAGGGCTTTAAAGCTAACCTTCCCTACGGACGTCGGCGGCATTGTCCAGGACGGACGAATTACGTCCGATATTGGCACAGGCAACCTTGGACAATCCGTCGGGGTCCCTACTCCCATTGATTTTCGCTCCGTATGTGACCAGAAGTAATTTTCTGCTTTCTTTTTCAGGTCTAAACGATGTCAATTAAGTTAGCCAGTATGAACGTGAAGGGCCTTAGGGATCGGAGTAAGGCTGCCCGCCTGCTTCGGGACCTCTTGTCCTTCGGCGTGGATGTCGCCGCGATCCAAGAGACTCACTTTGTTTGCAAGGTCGATGCTTGTGTGCTGTCTAACGACTTTGTCGTCTATTCAGCATATGGGAACCGGCTGGCCAGAGGAGTGTCTTTGCTGGTCAAGCGTACCCTGGACGCGAAGGTGGATCTTGTCCATGTCGGTGCCGAGGGCCGGCTGATCGTGGCCGATATTGCAGTGAAAAGCAATGCGTTCCGTCTGGTTGCGGTTTATGCGCCCAACGACCAGGAGGAGCGCGTCTCGTTTTTTCGGCGGTTGGGGCCCTTCCTGGTGGATTCCAAGCGACTCGTCTTAGTGGGGGACTGGAATGCCATCCTGAACCCCAAGTTGGATAGAGGGCGGGGAGCTAGAGGGAAGGAACGTGATCGTAGCTTGGTCGATCTTATCGAGGACTTCGGTCTTGTCGATAGATACCGGGCCGATCACAAGGGCGGGAGAATGTGGACGTGGGCTAATAGTTGGCCTTCTACCAAGGTGGCTAGCTACCTTGATAGAATGTTAGTTCGTGAAGCCGAACTAGATTTCTTAGATTGTCCCACGTTCCACTGGCTAGGTTACTCGGACCACAAACTCGTTTGTGCCCGGGTAAATTTAGAAAATAGGGTTAGAATGGCTGGTTACTGGAAGTTCAACGTGTCCTTACTGGACAGGCGGGACTTCCGGCGCCAGCTAATTAACTTAGTGCAGCGGGCGTTAACTGGGGGAGTCATCGGGAATAAGTGGTGGGAGAACCTTAAGGATAGTATTAGGTCTTTCACCACTCAGTTCAGCATTCGGCTCAAACTAGATAAGGCTGACAAGGTGAAGACACTTAGAGCTAATTACTCCCGGGCGGTGGCTGGTGGGGATCCCCTAGAGATAGCCATAGCTAAGGAGGCCGTGGACCGGTCGAATAGCGATCGTTACATGGGCCAGGTAGTTAGACATAAGTTAAGCAAGATGTCTTCCGAAGCTGTGAACATGGGCGCAGAACTGCGCAAGGAAGAAATTCGCCGCGGAGGCGACCGGTACATTCGAGAGGTTCGCAACCCGGAGGGACACACTCTGCGGTCGACTGACGACATGTGCGAGGCGTTTCGGCGGCATTTCGAGATCCTGTTTACCAAGGAGCCTGGTCTCCGTGATAAGGAGTTTCGCAGCTATTTGGCTGACTTCCCCCGGCTTTTGCCGGCTGATGCAGCTAGCTGCGAGGGAGAGATTACGGAGGGCGAAGTCTACGCGGCGCTGAAGAAGGTCGGCAGAGGCAAATCGCCGGGTCTCGATGGTTTGCCCTATGAATTGTACTTGAGGCTGTCGCACATCTTTGTCCCGATTTTGACTGTCGTGTTCAACAACTGGTTCCGGCAGGGGTCCATCCCCAAACGGTTCACCAGGGGTGTGATCACGCTGTTGAGAAAAGGCAAGGATGTGGGGAGGGAGCTAGAGGGTTACCGGCCCATAACTCTGCTAAACACAGAGTTAAAGATTTTGGCCAAGATCTTGCAAAATCGTTTGCAATTAGTTGCCGAGTCTCTGTTGGGACCTGAGCAGACTTGTGCTGTGAAGGGCCGAACAATTCAGAGCAACCTGCATCTGATACGCACGATCATAGAGGGGATAAAAGACGACGACGAAGCCGCGCTGATCCATTTAGATCAGTCCAAGGCATTTGATAGGGTTGACCATCGGTACCTGGCGGCTGTCCTGCAGGCAGCTGGATTCGAAACCAACTTCCGCCGCTGGATTAGCCTCCTGTATCAATCCCCGACGGCTGTGGTACAGGTGAACGGAAAGTTGTCGGGCGTTCTGGCGCTGTCTAGGTCGGTCCGACAGGGTTGTCCACTGTCGCCTCTACTTTATGCTTTGGCGTTGGAGCCCCTCCTTCGCCGGCTAAGGGACAGGGCGTGCAGTCCGGCCCTACGTGGAATCGCTGTCCCTGGTGGTGCTCGAGCCAGGGTTTCCGCGTACGCCGATGACGTCACTACTTTCGTGTCCTCCCGCAGGGACATCGAGGTGGTACAGAAGGCGCTTGAACGGTACGAACAGGTGACAGGGGCCAAGATTAACCGCAACAAGTCGTCCGGCTTGCGGTTAGGCGCCTGGAAGGGTCTGACCCTCCCGGGGCCCTTCGACTGGACGGACGGCCCGGTCTGCATTCTTGGAGTGTGGTTCGGGCCCGACCTACAGTTGGAGAAAAATTGGTCTGAAGTACTGGCAAAGGTAGGCGCGTTGGCCAAGATTTGGCGCCGAAGGAGGTTGTCCTTAAAGGGTATGGCTGAGGCGTGTGCTACATACGTCTTTCCCATCATCCTTTACCAGTTGTCAGTACTTCCACTTTGTAAACGGCATAAGAAGGCGATCGAGCGTTTGCTATTCTCCATTTTATGGAGAGGACGCAAACACTATGTCGACAAACGTGTCTGTTACCAACGTCCGTGTCATGGGGGCCTGGGAATGCCATACCTGATGGGCCATAAGGTTGCGTCGAGGTTGGTTTTTCTCAGGCGAGCGATTTCCGAAGACTCATTGCTTAGGGGGATAGTGAGGGACATGTTCCCTAGACTTACTATCACTCCCCCCATCTTGAGGCGGTGCCGTAAGCCTCGAGAGCGATCGAGTTTTCTCCTCGAATGTCTGGCGGCCCTGCGGGCCATTCCACGGTCCAGTGACCTTTCACGGCCTAGGAGAGTCTTCTATCGTGGGTTAGTGGAGGGCGTCGCAAAGGATTCACTACGTGATGTGCTGCGCTTGTCGGAGGACGAGTTTCGCTCGTTCTGGTCTTGGGCGCCAGGGAGTGATTATCTCAACAACTCTGAGTTTTCGCTCACCTGGCGATTAGCTCGGAATCGCTTGCCTCTCAATGACATGGCCTTCATATGGGGCCTGGCGGATTTGCCAGATTGTGAACGCTGCAACCTTGGCTTGGAAGAAACGGCTTCGCACGCCTTCTACCATTGTTCGCGGGTTCGCCCTCTATGGGACCGGGTCGGCGAGTTGACTGCTCGTATCGAGCCGCGAGAGCTTGTGCTCATTGATCGTGCATTCGCCTGTGATAATGTGTCGCCCCCGTTCTCTGGGATGAAGCGTATGGTGTTTCTGTCGCTGCTAGCCACGGCTCGAATGGTGATTTGGACGACGCGATTGGAGGAAGTCTTGCGAGGTCAGCGTCTTTCACATCAGGATCTGATCTGTTATTTTGAGCATCAGCTCAAAATAAAGATTAGAACTGATTGGAAACGTTTGACTTCGACAGACTTTAGCAAAAGGTGGGTAAATGTGGCGAGCCTGGTTCGTTTGAACGGGGCTAATCTTGATTTTCTCTTTTAGATCTGCTGGTTACATCGGGGTGGATTCCTCTGGAAGCCTCCCCTGGTTAAGCTAGTTCTCTCTTGTGTACCTAGTTAAAGTGAATGAATGTGTTCCTAGCCTGTACCCGGCTTTCTCTTTTGTTATAATCCATGCCGAGATTCCCAACCTCCCCAGTTTGTTTTGGTCTCTTTTTATCTCGGCTGGTTCAGCCTTTTATTGTCCCTTTCCGCTAATTTTTTACCCCCCTCCCCACTCCCTTAGCGAGTGTGCTTCTTGATTTCGCCATTGGGCGGAATACAGCGGCCACTCTTTTTTCTGGGATGGTCGGTTCTTACTAACATTGATTATTATTTTAGTTCAAAATTTGTTGTATTTTTAGTTTATTTTTGGGTTCATCCCCCTCCCATCATTTCATTTTCATTAAATATTTTACATTATATTGTATATATTATATTGTATATAAATACATTTTTATTGTCACGGGTTAATTTCCCCACTTTTTAGGTGTCCCTTGTAAGTTTCTGGCATTGTGGTGTACGAAGGATTGGGAGTAGATGGATGGGTTCTTTTGGTGACTGTGCAAATTGTAACGAGTGAATGGGTCGTGATAGTGTTTAGCTAGGTATAGGATAGTTAAGTGAGAACCAACCTCTCCCCCTCCCCTTTTAGGCCTTGTGCCATAATTTTGTAAATTTTACAAAATAAATAGTGCCCTGACGAGCCGTTGTTCGAAACAGAGCGCGCCTCGCATTTTTGTCTTATTACAAGTTGAATTTACGTGTTGCCCGAAGTTAATTGTGAGTACCTGTTTTTTTTTTGCTGTCTTTGTTCTGTCTTCGTCGCGCGTTTTGAACTCTTGTTGGATTTTTGTGTTTTGTGAGGGGGGGCAAGTCAAGCTATGGCTTTGTCTCCCCAGCCCTCAACTTCTGATGCCGTGCCCGCGGTGACTCCCTCACCGACGGTATGGGTAAAGGCACCTGTTAACAAGGATGCCAAGTACTACTCGCAAATGCGGGAAAAATACCAAGACTACATAAAAGACAACGAATTGGTAGCAATACCAGAAGTGGTGAATGTAGTGGCAAAGAAGACAATCTCTCTACTGACAGCCGATGAAAAAACAAAAAAATTTATTGCTGTCAGTAGGGAGAACATGGAAGAAGCCCTGAAAGTCCTGGACATTGTACCTTGCGTACTGGCAAGAAGGTCCCGTGCAATGTTTACATCTTGCTGGGCTCGGAAGGCGAAGCAAAAGATCTAGCGGGAAATGTATTGACTGCGAAAGGTATCCGGTTTCAAACCGAATACCTTGGTACAAGAAAGACAAAAATCACGATACATGGCGTGCCGGTGGACATTTCCTGTGACCATGTCGGAGCGTTTTTTGCGACTTTCGGTGCGGTGGAGGAGGTGGCACGTATAAAGAGTAAGGCCGGTGTGGCCACGGAGGATATATATGTCAGCGTGGTTGTGGACCGCGAAAACTTCCTGAAGGTCCCAGACATCTTGTTATGTCGTGGAAGAAGGCTGTTCGTGGTGGTGGAGGGAAGGAAGCCGCACTGCTGGGCGTGTGGTCTGGCCGGACACACATTCAAAATGTGTCCGGCAAGGCAACCGGAAAAAACACCGGTGACACCGGAAACACCGCCGGTGTCGAAAACAACAGTGTCTCCGGAAAAATCAGAACCCAAAAGCAGTGAATGGACGGAGGTGGTTAGGAGGGGGAAGAAAGTTGCTTCCCCTCCTCCACAACATGAAAAATCTCCGTCCCCAGAAAAGAAGAAGCCTCGCAAAGAGGTAAAGCAGCAGCAGCAACAACAACAACGCAAGGAACAACAAGAACAACACAAAGAACAACAACAGCAACGCAAAGAACAACAACAAGAACAACAACAACAACCACAAGAAATGGAGGAGGAAATGCCTCCCCCCCGTTCCTCATCGTTGAAGAGAGGACGGGAGGAGGATGAGGAGGTGTCCCAAAAAAAGGGGAAAAAGGGAAGTATATGAACGAGGCAGAGAGGAGAGGGTAAAGGAAATTACCAGAACCCAATCCGCCCCTACATCACCCACCAGAACTGTGTCTCTTGAGGGGAGGAGTAAGTCCACCTCCCCGATAAGAAAAATAACTTCTCCTTCCCCCACACCTCCTACACCCTCTCCCCAATCAGAAACTCCAACCTCACCCCTTAAAATTAACCATCCCTCCCCGAACCCAGACAAATCCTCCCCGAAAAAGGGAAAAAAGAAAAAGAACGTATTCGCAAACGTAGATGTTTGCAAAATAGACAGACAGGCCTTAGAGAGGGACCTTTCTTCTCAGAAGAAGGCCCTCCTAAGGCCTTTATTCAAGGTAAAAAATATTGATGGAAAGTCCATCGAGGACCCTGCCAATTTCCCGGGCGCCCCCGGAGTACTGACTTTGATCAGAAATACCGGGGGAAGTAGAACAAAGGCCTGGGAATTTGTGCAGGGGGCCGTTGAGGCTTTCCCGGATATAAAAATGGCCCAAACGGGCACTAAATATCTTCAAAGGCTTTCGCACTTTTGTGCTGGGAGGGTCCCCGTCATCCTCCACCCATCTTTATATAGGGCGGTAAAACTTACCTTTCCCACGGACGTCGGCGGCATTGTCCAGGACGGACGAATTACGTCCGATATTGGCACAGGCAACCTTGGACAATCCGTCGGGGTCCCTACTCCCATTGATTTTCGCTCCGTATGTGACCAGAAGTAATTTTCTGCTCTCTTTTTCAGGTCTAAATGATGTCAATTAAGTTAGCCAGTATGAACGTGAAGGGCCTTAGGGATCGGAGTAAGGCTGCCCGCCTGCTTCGGGACCTCTTGTCCTTCGGCGTGGATGTCGCCGCGATCCAAGAGACTCACTTTGTTTGCAAGGTCGATGCCTGTGTGCTGTCTAACGACTTTGTCGTCTATTCAGCATATGGGAACCGGCTGGCCAGAGGAGTGTCTTTGCTGGTCAAGCGTACCCTGGACGCGAAGGTGGATCTTGTCCATGTCGGTGCCGAGGGCCGGCTGATCGTGGCCGATATTGCAGTGAAAAGCAATGCGTTTCGTCTGGTTGCGGTTTATGCGCCCAACGACCAGGAGGAGCGCGTCTCGTTTTTTCGGCGGTTGGAGCCCTTCCTGGTGGATTCCAAGCGACTCGTCTTAGTGGGGGACTGGAATGCCATCCTGAACCCCAAGTTGGATAGAGGGCGGGGAGCTAGAGGGAAGGAACGTGATCGTAGCTTGGTCGATCTTATCGAGGACTTCGGTCTTGTCGATAGATACCGGGCCGATCACAAGGGCGGGAGAATGTGGACGTGGGCTAATAGTTGGCCTTCTACCAAGGTGGCTAGCTACCTTGATAGAATGTTAGTTCGTGAAGCCGAGCTAGATTTCTTAGATTGTCCCACGTTCCACTGGCTAGGTTACTCGGACCACAAACTCGTTTGTGCCCGGGTAAATTTAGAAAATAGGGTTAGAATGGCTGGTTACTGGAAGTTCAACGTGTCCTTACTGGACAGGCGGGACTTCCGGCGCCAGCTAATTAACTTAGTGCAGCGGGCGTTAACTGGGGGAGTCATCGGGAATAAGTGGTGGGAGAACCTTAAGGATAGTATTAGGTCTTTCACCACTCAGTTCAGCATTCGGCTCAAACTAGATAAGGCTGACAAGGTGAAGACACTTAGATCTAATTACTCCCGGGCGGTGGCTGGTGGGGATCCCCTAGAGATAGCCATAGCTAAGGAGGCCGTGGACCGGTCGAATAGCGATCGTTACATGGGCCAGGTAGTTAGACATAAGTTAAGCAAGATGTCTTCCGAAGCTGTGAACATGGGCGCAGAACTGCGCAAGGAAGAAATTCGCCGCGGAGGCGACCGGTACATTCGAGAGGTTCGCAACCCGGAGGGACACACTCTGCGGTCGACTGACGACATGTGCGAGGCGTTTCGGCGGCATTTCGAGATCCTGTTTACCAAGGAGCCTGGTCTCCGTGATGAGGAGTTTCGCAGCTATTTGGCTGACTTCCCCCGGCTTTTGCCGGCTGATGCAGCTAGCTGCGAGGGAGAGATTACGGAGGGCGAAGTCTACGCGGCGCTGAAGAAGGTCGGCAGAGGCAAATCGCCGGGTCTCGATGGTTTGCCCTATGAATTGTACTTGAGGCTGTCGCACATCTTTGTCCCGATTTTGACTGTCGTGTTCAACAACTGGTTCCGGCAGGGGTCCATCCCCAAACGGTTCACCAGGGGTGTGATCACGCTGTTGAGAAAAGGCAAGGATGTGGGGAGGGAGCTAGAGGGTTACCGGCCCATAACTCTGCTAAACACAGAGTTAAAGATTTTGGCCAAGATCTTGCAAAATCGTTTGCAATTAGTTGCCGAGTCTCTGTTGGGACCTGAGCAGACTTGTGCTGTGAAGGGCCGAACAATTCAGAGCAACCTGCATCTGATACGCACGATCATAGAGGGGATAAAAGACGACGACGAAGCCGCGCTGATCCATTTAGATCAGTCCAAGGCATTTGATAGGGTTGACCATCGGTACCTGGCGGCTGTCCTGCAGGCAGCTGGATTCGAAACCAACTTCCGCCGCTGGATTAGCCTCCTGTATCAATCCCCGACGGCTGTGGTACAGGTGAACGGAAAGTTGTCGGGCGTTCTGGCGCTGTCTAGGTCGGTCCGACAGGGTTGTCCACTGTCGCCCCTACTTTATGCTTTGGCGTTGGAGCCCCTCCTTCGCCGGCTAAGGGACAGGGCGTGCAGTCCGGCCCTACGTGGAATCGCTGTCCCTGGTGGTGCTCGAGCCAGGGTTTCCGCGTACGCCGATGACGTCACTACTTTCGTGTCCTCCCGCAGGGACATCGAGGTGGTACAGAAGGCGCTTGAACGGTACGAACAGGTGACAGGGGCCAAGATTAACCGCAACAAGTCGTCCGGCTTGCGGTTAGGCGCCTGGAAGGGTCTGACCCTCCCGGGGCCCTTCGACTGGACGGACGGCCCGGTCTGCATTCTTGGAGTGTGGTTCGGGCCCGACCTACAGTTGGAGAAAAATTGGTCTGAAGTACTGGCAAAGGTAGGCGCGTTGGCCAAGATTTGGCGCCGAAGGAGGTTGTCCTTAAAGGGTATGGCTGAGGCGTGTGCTACATACGTCTTTCCCATCATCCTTTACCAGTTGTCAGTACTTCCACTTTGTAAACGGCATAAGAAGGCGATCGAGCGTTTGCTATTCTCCATTTTATGGAGAGGACGCAAACACTATGTCGACAAACGTGTCTGTTACCAACGTCCGTGTCATGGGGGCCTGGGAATGCCATACCTGATGGGCCATAAGGTTGCGTCGAGGTTGGTTTTTCTCAGGCGAGCGATTTCCGAAGACTCATTGCTTAGGGGGATAGTGAGGGACATGTTCCCTAGACTTACTATCACTCCCCCCATCTTGAGGCGGTGCCGTAAGCCTCGAGAGCGATCGAGTTTTCTCCTCGAATGTCTGGCGGCCCTGCGGGCCATTCCACGGTCCAGTGACCTTTCACGGCCTAGGAGAGTCTTCTATCGTGGGTTAGTGGAGGGCGTCGCAAAGGATTCACTACGTGATGTGCTGCGCTTGTCGGAGGACGAGTTTCGCTCGTTCTGGTCTTGGGCGCCAGGGAGTGATTATCTCAACAACTCTGAGTTTTCGCTCACCTGGCGATTAGCTCGGAATCGCTTGCCTCTCAATGACATGGCCTTCATATGGGGCCTGGCGGATTTGCCAGATTGTGAACGCTGCAACCTTGGCTTGGAAGAAACGGCTTCGCACGCCTTCTACCATTGTTCGCGGGTTCGCCCTCTATGGGACCGGGTCGGCGAGTTGACTGCTCGTATCGAGCCGCGAGAGCTTGTGCTCATTGATCGTGCATTCGCCTGTGATAATGTGTCGCCCCCGTTCTCTGGGATGAAGCGTATGGTGTTTCTGTCGCTGCTAGCCACGGCTCGAATGGTGATTTGGACGACGCGATTGGAGGAAGTCTTGCGAGGTCAGCGTCTTTCACATCAGGATCTGATCTGTTATTTTGAGCATCAGCTCAAAATAAAGATTAGAACTGATTGGAAACGTTTGACTTCGACAGACTTTAGCAAAAGGTGGGTAAATGTGGCGAGCCTGGTTCGTTTGAACGGGGCTAATCTTGATTTTCTCTTTTA
Organism: Ascarosepion bandense; assembly: GCA_037127315.1. Classification (NCBI taxonomy): domain Eukaryota; kingdom Metazoa; phylum Mollusca; class Cephalopoda; order Sepiida; family Sepiidae; genus Ascarosepion; species Ascarosepion bandense. Next base: position 1,010,756 of record JBBBDQ010002301.1, on the reverse strand, counting down.
GATCTGCTGGTTACATCGGGGTGGATTCCTCTGGAAGCCTCCCCTGGTTAAGCTAGTTCTCTCTTGTGTACCTAGTTAAAGTGAATGAATGTGTTCCTAGCCTGTACCCGGCTTTCTCTTTTGTTATAATCCATGCCGAGATTCCCAACCTCCCCAGTTTGTTTTGGTCTCTTTTTATCTCGGCTGGTTCAGCCTTTTATTGTCCCTTTCCGCTAATTTTTTACCCCCCTCCCCACTCCCTTAGCGAGTGTGCTTCTTGATTTCGCCATTGGGCGGAATACAGCGGCCACTCTTTTTTCTGGGATGGTCGGTTCTTACTAACATTGATTATTATTTTAGTTCAAAATTTGTTGTATTTTTAGTTTATTTTTGGGTTCATCCCCCTCCCATCATTTCATTTTCATTAAATATTTTACATTATATTGTATATATTATATTGTATATAAATACATTTTTATTGTCACGGGTTAATTTCCCCACTTTTTAGGTGTCCCTTGTAAGTTTCTGGCATTGTGGTGTACGAAGGATTGGGAGTAGATGGATGGGTTCTTTTGGTGACTGTGCAAATTGTAACGAGTGAATGGGTCGTGATAGTGTTTAGCTAGGTATAGGATAGTTAAGTGAGAACCAACCTCTCCCCCTCCCCTTTTAGGCCTTGTGCCATAATTTTGTAAATTTTACAAAATAAATAGTGCCCTGACGAGCCGTTGTGCGAAACAGAGCATTTTTGTATTTTTTGACTTATTGCAAGTTGGATTTACGTGTTTTTGTTGCCCGAAGTTTACCTGTGAGTACCTGTTTTTTGCTGTCTTTGTTCTGTCTTCGTAGCGCTTGGCGCTTTTTGAACTTTTTTGTGGATTTTTGTGTTTTGTGAGGGGGGGCAAGTCAAGCTATTGGCTTTGTCTCCCCAGCCCTCAACTTCTGATGCCGTGCCCGCGGTGACTCCCTCACCGACAGCATGGGTAAAAGCACCAATTAGGAAGGATGCCGGGTACTACCGGCAAATGCAGGAGAAATATAAGGAATATATTTCGGAGAACGAGTTGAAGGTGGTCCCGGAGGTGGTGAATGTTATCGCACCTAGAACGATCTCCCTGCTGACATCCGATGTCAAAACAAGAACGTTCATCAGTGTCGGCAGGGAGAATATGGAAGAGGCCTTGAAAGCCTTAAATATTGTACCCTGTGTCCTGGCGAGAAGGTCCCGTGCTATGTGGGATGTGTTGTTGAGTTCGGAGACGGAAGCAAGGAATTTGGCCGGTAATACCTTGGAGGCCAGGGGTATCCGGATGCAGACGGAGTATCTGGGTACTCGAAGGTCAAAGATAACGGTGCATGGTGTGCCAGTCGAGGTGGCTTGTGACCACGTGGGAGCATTTTTTGCTCAATTTGGAGCGGTGGAGGTGGTCGCAAGGATAAATAGCAAGGCCGGTGTGGCCACGGAAGACGTCAATATCAGCATGGTCATGGACAGCAAGAACCGTTTAAAAGTCCCCGATGTTTTGCTGTGCCGTGGCCGGAAACTTTTTGTTGTCGTGGAGGGAAGGAAGCCGCACTGCTGGGCGTGTGGTCTGGCCGGACACACATTCAAAATGTGTCCGGCAAGGAAACCGGAAGAAACACCGGTGACACCGGCAACACCGCCGGTGTCAGCAGCAGCAGTTCCCCCTGAAAGAAAAGCCGAGGAGAAAAGCAATGAATGGACGGAGGTGGTTAGGAGGGGCAAGAAAGTTGCTTCCCCTCCTCCACAACATGAAAAATCTCCGTCCCCAGAAAAGAAGAAGCCCCGCAAGGAGGCAAAGCAACAACAGCAGCAGCAGGAGTCTCGACAGCAGCAACAACAACAACAACACAAGGAACAACAAGAACAACAACAACAACGCAAAGAACAACAGAGAGAACAACAACAGCAACAACGCAAAGAACAACAACAACAAGAACAACAACAACAACCACAAGAAATGGAGGAGGAAATGCCTCCTCCCCGTTCCTCGTCGTTGAAGAGAGGACGGGAGGAGGATGAGGAGGTGTCCCAAAAAAAGGGAAAGAAGGAACTGAATGAACGAGGCAGGGCGGAGAGGGTAAAGGAAATTACCAGAACCCAATCCGCCCCTACATCACCCACCAGAACTGTGTCTCTTGAGGGGAGGAGTAAGTCCACCTCCCCGATAAGAAAAATAACTTCTCCTTCCCCCACACCTCCCACACCTCCCACACCCTCTCCCCAATCAGAAACTTCATCCCCTATACTTAGCCAGCCCCACCCGGATCCAGACAGATCCTCCCCGAAAAAGGGGAAAAAGAAAAGGAACATTTACGCAACAAAAGATGTCTGCCAAATTGACAAACAGACCTTGGAGAGGGACCTTTCTACCCAGAAGAAGACCCTCCTAAGGCCTTTATTCAAATTAAAGACAATAGAGGGAAAGTCCGTCGAGGACCCTGCCAATTTCCCAGGCGCCCCCGGGGTACTGACTCTAATCAGAAATTCCGGGGGTAGTAGAACAAAGGCCTGGGAATTTGTGCAGGGGGCCGTTGAGGCTTTCCCGGATATAAAAATGGCCCAAACGGGCACTAAATATCTTCAAAGGCTTTCGCACTTTTGTGCTGGGAGGGTCCCCGTCATCCTCCACCCATCTTTATATAGGGCCGTAAAACTTACTTTTCCCACGGACGTCGGCGGCATTGTCCAGGACGGACGTATTACGTCCGATATTGGTACGGGAAACCTGGGACAATCCGTCGGGGTCCCTACTCCCATTGATTTTCGCTCCGTATGTGACCAGAAGTAATTTCCTGCTTTCTTTTTCAGGTCTAAATGATGTCAATTAAGTTAGCCAGTATGAACGTGAAAGGGCCTTAGGGATCGGAGTAAGGCTGCCCGCCTGCTTCGGGACCTCTTGTCCTTCGGCGTGGATGTCGCCGCGATCCAAGAGACTCACTTTGTTTGCAAGGTCGATGCTTGTGTGCTGTCTAACGACTTTGTCGTCTGTTCAGCATATGGGAACCGGCTGGCCAGAGGAGTGTCTTTGCTGGTCAAGCGTACCCTGGACGCGAAGGTGGATCTTGTCCATGTCGGTGCCGAGGGCCGGCTGATCGTGGCCGATATTGCAGTGAAAAGCAATGCGTTTCGTCTGGTTGCGGTTTATGCGCCCAACGACCAGGAGGAGCGCGTCTCGTTTTTTCGGCGGTTGGGGCCCTTCCTGGTGGATTCCAAGCGACTCGTCTTAGTGGGGGACTGGAATGCCATCCTGAACCCCAAGTTGGATAGAGGGCGGGGAGCTAGAGGGAAGGAACGTGATCGTAGCTTGGTCGATCTTATCGAGGACTTCGGTCTTGTCGATAGATACCGGGCCGATCACAAGGGCGGGAGAATGTGGACGTGGGCTAATAGTTGGCCTTCTACCAAGGTGGCTAGCTACCTTGATAGAATGTTAGTTCGTGAAGCCGAGCTAGATTTCTTAGATTGTCCCACGTTCCACTGGCTAGGTTACTCGGACCACAAACTCGTTTGTGCCCGGGTAAATTTAGAAAATAGGCTTAGAATGGCTGGTTACTGGAAGTTCAACGTGTCCTTACTGGACAGGCGGGACTTCCGGCGCCAGCTAATTAACTTAGTGCAGCGGGCGTTAACTGGGGGAGTCATCGGGAATAAGTGGTGGGATAACCTTAAGGATAGTATTAGGTCTTTCACCACTCAGTTCAGCATTCGGCTCAAACTAGATAAGGCTGACAAGGTGAAGACACTTAGATCTAATTACTCCCGGGCGGTGGCTGGTGGGGATCCCCTAGTGATAGCCATAGCTAAGGAGGCCGTGGACCGGTCGAATAGCGATCGTTACATGGGCCAGGTAGTTAGACATAAGTTAAGCAAGATGTCTTCCGAAGCTGTGAACATGGGCGCAGAACTGCGCAAGGAAGAAATTCGCCGCGGAGGCGACCGGTACATTCGAGAGGTTCGCAACCCGGAGGGACACACTCTTCGGTCGACTGACGACATGTGCGAGGCGTTTCGGCGGCATTTCGAGATCCTGTTTACCAAGGAGCCTGGTCTCCGTGATGAGGAGTTTCGCAGCTATTTGGCTGACTTCCCCCGGCTTTTGCCGGCTGATGCAGCTAGCTGCGAGGGAGAGATTACGGAGGGCGAAGTCTACGCGGCGCTGAAGAAGGTCGGCAGAGGCAAATCGCCGGGTCTCGATGGTTTGCCCTATGAATTGTACTTGAGGCTGTCGCACATCTTTGTCCCGATTTTGACTGTCGTGTTCAACAACTGGTTCCGGCAGGGGTCCATCCCCAAACGGTTCACCAGGGGTGTGATCACGCTGTTGAGAAAAGGCAAGGATGTGGGGAGGGAGCTAGAGGGTTACCGGCCCATAACTCTGCTAAACACAGAGTTAAAGATTTTGGCCAAGATCTTGCAAAATCGTTTGCAATTAGTTGCCGAGTCTCTGTTGGGACCTGAGCAGACTTGTGCTGTGAAGGGCCGAACAATTCAGAGCAACCTGCATCTGATACGCACGATCATAGAGGGGATAAAAGACGACGACGAAGCCGCGCTGATCCATTTAGATCAGTCCAAGGCATTTGATAGGGTTGACCATCGGTACCTGGCGGCTGTCCTGCAGGCAGCTGGATTCGAAACCAACTTCCGCCGCTGGATTAGCCTCCTGTATCAATCCCCGACGGCTGTGGTACAGGTGAACGGAAAGTTGTCGGGCGTTCTGGCGCTGTCTAGGTCGGTCCAACAGGGTTGTCCACTGTCGCCCCTACTTTATGCTTTGGCGTTGGAGCCCCTCCTTCGCCGGCTAAGGGACAGGGCGTGCAGTCCGGCCCTACGTGGAATCGCTGTCCCTGGTGGTGCTCGAGCCAGGGTTTCCGCGTACGCCGATGACGTCACTACTTTCGTGTCCTCCCGCAGGGACATCGAGGTGGTACAGAAGGCGCTTGAACGGTACGAACAGGTGACAGGGGCCAAGATTAACCGCAACAAGTCGTCCGGCTTGCGGTTAGGCGCCTGGAAGGGTCTGACCCTCCCGGGGCCCTTCGACTGGACGGACGGCCCGGTCTGCATTCTTGGAGTGTGGTTCGGGCCCGACCTACAGTTGGAGAAAAATTGGTCTGAAGTACTGGCAAAGGTAGGCGCGTCGGCCAAGATTTGGCGCCGAAGGAATTTGTCCTTAAAGGGTATGGCTGAGGCGTGTGCTACATACGTCTTTCCCATTATCCTTTACCAGTTGTCAGTACTTCCACTTTGTAAACGGCATAGGAAGGCGATCGAGCGTTTGCTATTCTCCATTTTATGGAGAGGACGCAAACACTATGTCGACAAACGTGTCTGTTACCAACGTCCGTGTCATGGGGGCCTGGGAATGCCATACCTGATGGGCCATAAGGTTGCGTCAAGGTTGGTTTTTCTCAGGCGAGCGATTTCCGAAGACTCATTGCTTAGGGGGATAGTGAGGGACATGTTCCCTAGACTTACTATCACTCCCCCTATCTTGAGGCGGTGCCGTAAGCCTCGAGAGCGATCGAGTTTTCTCCTCGAATGTCTGGCGGCCCTGCGGGCCATTCCACGGTCCAGTGACCTTTCACGGCCTAGGAGAGTCTTCTATCGTGGGTTAGTGGAGGGCGTCGCAAAGGATTCACTACGTGATGTGCTGCGCTTGTCGGAGGACGAGTTTCGCTCGTTCTGGTCTTGGGCGCCAGGTAGTGATTATCTCAACAACTCTGAGTTTTCGCTCACCTGGCGATTAGCTCGGAATCGCTTGCCTCTCAATGACATGGCCTTCATATGGGGCCTGGCGGATTTGCCAGATTGTGAACGCTGCAACCTTGGCTTGGAAGAAACGGCTTCGCACGCCTTCTACCATTGTTCGCGCGTTCGCCCTCTATGGGACCGGGTCGGCGAGTTGACTGCTCGTATCGAGCCGCGAGAGCTTGTGCTCATTGATCGTGCATTCGCCTGTGATAATGTGTCGCCCCCGTTCTCTGGGATGAAGCGTATGGTGTTTCTGTCGCTGCTAGCCACGGCTAGAATGGTGATTTGGACGACGCGAATGGAGGAAGTCTTGCGAGGTCGGCGTCTTTCACATCAGGATCTGATCTGTTATTTTGAGCATCAGCTCAAAATAAAGATTAGAACTGATTGGAAACGTTTGACTTCGACAGACTTTAGCAAAAGGTGGGTAAATGTGGCGAGCCTGGTTCGCTTGAACGGGGCTAATCTTGATTTTCTCTTTTAGTTCTGCTGGTTACATCGGGGTGGATTCCTCTGGAACCCTCCCCTGGTTAAGCTAGTTCTCTCTTGTGTACCTAGTTAAAGTGAATGAATGTGTTCCTAGTCTGTACCCGGCTTTCTCTTTTGTTATGATCCATGTCGAGATTCCCAACCTCCCCAGTTTGTTTTGGTCTCCTTTTTATCTCGACTGGTTCAGCCTTTTATTGTCCCATTCCGCTAATTTTTTACCCCCCCACTCCCTTAGCGAGTGTGCTTCTTGATTTCGTCTTTTGGCGGAATACAGCGGCCACTCTGTTTTTCTGGGATGGACGGTTCTTACTAACATTGATTATTATTTTAGTTCAAAAATTTGTTGTATTTTTAGTTTATTTTTGGGTTCATCCCCCTCCCATCATTTCATTTTTCATGAAATATTTTACATTATATTGTATATATTATATTGTATATAAATACATTTTTATTGTCATGGGTTAATTTCCCCACTTTTTAGGTGTCCCTTGTAAGTTTCTGGCATTGTGGTGTAAGAAGGATTGGGAGTAGATGGATGGGTTCTTTTGGTGATTGTGCAAATTGTAACGAGTGAATGGGTCGTGATAGTGTTTAGCTAGGTATAGGATAGTTAAGTGAGAACCAACCTCTCCCCCTCCCCCTTTTAGGCCTTGTGCCATAAGTTTGTATTTCATACAAAATAAATACTGCCCTGACGAGCCGTTGGCACTGACTCTGTGATTTTTGCAGGAGTTACTGTTGGATTATTGTGGACTCTGTGTTACCAGTGAGTACGTCTGTTTTGTTACATTGTTTTGTTTGTCTTCGTCGCTCGTGTGCTTTTTTGAACGTTTTTTTTATTGTGAGGGGGGGCAAGTCAAGCTATGGCTTTGTCTCCCCAGCCCTCAACTTCTGACGCTGTGCCCACGGTGACTCCCTCACCGACAGCATGGGTAAAAGCACCAATTAGGAAGGATGCCGGGTACTACCGGCAAATGCAGGAGAAATATAAGGAATATATTTCGGAGAACGAGTTGAAGGTGGTCCCGGAGGTGGTGAATGTTATCGCACCTAGAACGATCTCCCTGCTGACATCCGATGTCAAAACAAGAACGTTCATCAGTGTCGGCAGGGAGAATATGGAAGAGGCCTTGAAAGCCTTAAATATTGTACCCTGTGTCCTGGCGAGAAGGTCCCGTGCTATGTGGGATGTGTTGTTGAGTTCGGAGACGGAAGCAAGGAATTTGGCCGGTAATACCTTGGAGGCCAGGGGTATCCGGATGCAGACGGAGTATCTGGGTACTCGAAGGTCAAAGATAACGGTGCATGGTGTGCCAGTCGAGGTGGCTTGTGACCACGTGGGAGCATTTTTTGCTCAATTTGGAGCGGTGGAGGTGGTCGCAAGGATAAATAGCAAGGCCGGTGTGGCCACGGAAGACGTCAATATCAGCATGGTCATGGACAGCAAGAACCGTTTAAAAGTCCCCGATGTTTTGCTGTGCCGTGGCCGGAAACTTTTTGTTGTCGTGGAGGGAAGGAAGCCGCACTGCTGGGCGTGTGGTCTGGCCGGACACACATTCAAAATGTGTCCGGCAAGGAAACCAGAAGAAACACCGGTGACACCGGCAACACCGCCGGTGTCAGCAGCAGCAGTTCCCCCTGAAAGAAAAGCCGAGGAGAAAAGCAATGAATGGACGGAGGTGGTTAGGAGGGGCAAGAAAGTTGCTTCCCCTCCTCCACAACATGAAAAATCTCCGTCCCCAGAAAAGAAGAAGCCCCGCAAGGAGGCAAAGCAACAACAGCAGCAGCAGGAGTCTCGACAGCAGCAACAACAACAACAACACAAGGAACAACAAGAACAACAACAACAACGCAAAGAACAACAGAGAGAACAACAACAGCAACAACGCAAAGAACAACAACAACAAGAACAACAACAACAACCACAAGAAATGGAGGAGGAAATGCCTCCTCCCCGTTCCTCGTCGTTGAAGAGAGGACGGGAGGAGGATGAGGAGGTGTCCCAAAAAAAGGGAAAGAAGGAACTGAATGAACGAGGCAGGGCGGAGAGGGTAAAGGAAATTACCAGAACCCAATCCGCCCCTACATCACCCACCAGAACTGTGTCTCTTGAGGGGAGGAGTAAGTCCACCTCCCCGATAAGAAAAATAACTTCTCCTTCCCCCACACCTCCTACACCCTCTCCCCAATCAGAAACTCCAACCTCACCCCTTAAAATTAACCATCCCTCCCCGAACCCAGATAAATCCTCCCCAAAAAGGGAAAAACAAAGAAAAAACAGTTTTGCAAACAAAGATATATGCAAAGTAGATAGACAGGCCTTAGAGAGGGACCTTTCTTCTCAGAAGAAGGCCCTCCTAAGGCCTCTTTTCAAATTAAAAAATATTGATGGAAAGTCCATCGAGGACCCTGCCAATTTCCCAGGCGCCCCCGGGGTACTGACTCTAATCAGAAATTCCGGGGGTAGTAGAACAAAAGCCTGGGAATTTGTGCAGGGGGCCGTTGAGGCTTTCCCTAACATCAAAATGGCCCAAACGGGCACAAAATATTTACAAAGGCTGTCGCATTTTTGCGCTGGGAGGGTCCCCGTCATCCTCCACCCATCTTTATATAGGGCCGTAAAACTTACTTTTCCCACGGACGTCGGCGGCATTGTCCAGGACGGACGTATTACGTCCGATATTGGTACGGGAAACCTGGGACAATCCGTCGGGGTCCCTACTCCCATTGATTTTCGCTCCGTATGTGACCAGAAGTAATTTTTTGCTTTCTTTTTCAGGTCTAAATGATGTCAATTAAGTTAGCCAGTATGAACGTGAAGGGCCTTAGGGATCGGAGTAAGGCTGCCCGCCTGCTTCGGGACCTCTTGTCCTTCGGCGTGGATGTCGCCGCGATCCAAGAGACTCACTTTGTTTGCAAGGTCGATGCTTGTGTGCTGTCTAACGACTTTGTCGTCTATTCAGCATATGGGAACCGGCTGGCCAGAGGAGTGTCTTTGCTGGTCAAGCGTACCCTGGACGCGAAGGTGGATCTTGTCCATGTCGGTGCCGAGGGCCGGCTGATCGTGGCCGATATTGCAGTGAAAAGCAATGCGTTTCGTCTGGTTGCGGTTTATGCGCCCAACGACCAGGAGGAGCGCGTCTCGTTTTTTCGGCGGTTGGAGCCCTTCCTGGTGGATTCCAAGCGACTCGTCTTAGTGGGGGACTGGAATGCCATCCTGAACCCCAAGTTGGATAGAGGGCGGGGAGCTAGAGGGAAGGAACGTGATCGTAGCTTGGTCGATCTTATCGAGGACTTCGGTCTTGTCGATAGATACCGGGCCGATCACAAGGGCGGGAGAATGTGGACGTGGGCTAATAGTTGGCCTTCTACCAAGGTGGTTAGCTACCTTGATAGAATGTTAGTTCGTGAAGCCGAACTAGATTTCTTAGATTGTCCCACGTTCCACTGGCTAGGTTACTCGGATCACAAACTCGTTTGTGCCCGGGTAAATTTAGAAAATAGGCTTAGAATGGCTGGTTACTGGAAGTTCAACGTGTCCTTACTGGACAGGCGGGACTTCCGGCGCCAGCTAATTAACTTAGTGCAGCGGGCGTTAACTGGGGGAGTCATCGGGAATAAGTGGTGGGATAACCTTAAGGATAGTATTAGGTCTTTCACCACTCAGTTCAGCATTCGGCTCAAACTAGATAAGGCTGACAAGGTGAAGACACTTAGATCTAATTACTCCCGGGCGGTGGCTGGTGGGGATCCCCTAGAGATAGCCATAGCTAAGGAGGCCGTGGACCGGTCGAATAGCGATCGTTACATGGGCCAGGTAGTTAGACATAAGTTAAGCAAGATGTCTTCCGAAGCTGTGAACATGGGCGCAGAACTGCGCAAGGAAGAAATTCGCCGCGGAGGCGACCGGTACATTCGAGAGGTTCGCAACCCGGAGGGACACACTCTTCGGTCGACTGACGACATGTGCGAGGCGTTTCGGCGGCATTTCGAGATCCTGTTTACCAAGGAGCCTGGTCTCCGTGATGAGGAGTTTCGCAGCTATTTGGCTGACTTCCCCCGGCTTTTGCCGGCTGATGCAGCTAGCTGCGAGGGAGAGATTACGGAGGGCGAAGTCTACGCGGCGCTGAAGAAGGTCGGCAGAGGCAAATCGCCGGGTCTCGATGGTTTGCCCTATGAATTGTACTTGAGGCTGTCGCACATCTTTGTCCCGATTTTGACTGTCGTGTTCAACAACTGGTTCCGGCAGGGGTCCATCCCCAAACGGTTCACCAGGGGTGTGATCACGCTGTTGAGAAAAGGCAAGGATGTGGGGAGGGAGCTAGAGGGTTACCGGCCCATAACTCTGCTAAACACAGAGTTAAAGATTTTGGCCAAGATCTTGCAAAATCGTTTGCAATTAGTTGCCGAGTCTCTGTTGGGACCTGAGCAGACTTGTGCTGTGAAGGGCCGAACAATTCAGAGCAACCTGCATCTGATACGCACGATCATAGAGGGGATAAAAGACGACGACGAAGCCGCGCTGATCCATTTAGATCAGTCCAAGGCATTTGATAGGGTTGACCATCGGTACCTGGCGGCTGTCCTGCAGGCAGCTGGATTCGAAACCAACTTCCGCCGCTGGATTAGCCTCCTGTATCAATCCCCGACGGCTGTGGTACAGGTGAACGGAAAGTTGTCGGGCGTTCTGGCGCTGTCTAGGTCGGTCCGACAGGGTTGTCCACTGTCGCCCCTACTTTATGCTTTGGCGTTGGAGCCCCTCCTTCGCTGGCTAAGGGACAGGGCGTGCAGTCCGGCCCTACGTGGAATCGCTGTCCCTGGTGGTGCTCGAGCCAGGGTTTCCGCGTACGCCGATGACGTCACTACTTTCGTGTCCTCCCGCAGGGACATCGAGGTGGTACAGAAGGCGCTTGAACGGTACGAACAGGTGACAGGGGCCAAGATTAACCGCAACAAGTCGTCCGGCTTGCGGTTAGGCGCCTGGAAGGGTCTGACCCTCCCGGGGCCCTTCGACTGGACGGACGGCCCGGTCTGCATTCTTGGAGTGTGGTTCGGGCCCGACCTACAGTTGGAGAAAAATTGGTCTGAAGTACTGGCAAAGGTAGGCGCGTCGGCCAAGATTTGGCGCCGAAGGAATTTGTCCTTAAAGGGTATGGCTGAGGCGTGTGCTACATACGTCTTTCCCATTATCCTTTACCAGTTGTCAGTACTTCCACTTTGTAAACGGCATAGGAAGGCGATCGAGCGTTTGCTATTCTCCATTTTATGGAGAGGACGCAAACACTATGTCGACAAACGTGTCTGTTACCAACGTCCGTGTCATGGGGGCCTGGGAATGCCATACCTGATGGGCCATAAGGTTGCGTCAAGGTTGGTTTTTCTCAGGCGAGCGATTTCCGAAGACTCATTGCTTAGGGGGATAGTGAGGGACATGTTCCCTAGACTTACTATCACTCCCCCTATCTTGAGGCGGTGCCGTAAGCCTCGAGAGCGATCGAGTTTTCTCCTCGAATGTCTGGCGGCCCTGCGGGCCATTCCACGGTCCAGTGACCTTTCACGGCCTAGGAGAGTCTTCTATCGTGGGTTAGTGGAGGGCGTCGCAAAGGATTCACTACGTGATGTGCTGCGCTTGTCGGAGGACGAGTTTCGCTCGTTCTGGTCTTGGGCGCCAGGTAGTGATTATCTCAACAACTCTGAGTTTTCGCTCACCTGGCGATTAGCTCGGAATCGCTTGCCTCTCAATGACATGGCCTTCATATGGGGCCTGGCGGATTTGCCAGATTGTGAACGCTGCAACCTTGGCTTGGAAGAAACGGCTTCGCACGCCTTCTACCATTGTTCGCGCGTTCGCCCTCTATGGGACCGGGTCGGCGAGTTGACTGCTCGTATCGAGCCGCGAGAGCTTGTGCTCATTGATCGTGCATTCGCCTGTGATAATGTGTCGCCCCCGTTCTCTGGGATGAAGCGTATGGTGTTTCTGTCGCTGCTAGCCACGGCTAGAATGGTGATTTGGACGACGCGAATGGAGGAAGTCTTGCGAGGTCGGCGTCTTTCACATCAGGATCTGATCTGTTATTTTGAGCATCAGCTCAAAATAAAGATTAGAACTGATTGGAAACGTTTGACTTCGACAGACTTTAGCAAAAGGTGGGTAAATGTGGCGAGCCTGGTTCGCTTGAACGGGGCTAATCTTGATTTTCTCTTTTTAGTTCTGCTGGTTACATCGGGGTGGATTCCTCTGGAACCCTCCCCTGGTTAAGCTAGTTCTCTCTTGTGTACCTAGTTAAAGTGAATGAATGTGTTCCTAGTCTGTACCCGGCTTTCTCTTTTGTTATGATCCATGTCGAGATTCCCAACCTCCCCAGTTTGTTTTGGTCTCCTTTTTATCTCGACTGGTTCAGCCTTTTATTGTCCCATTCCGCTAATTTTTTACCCCCCCCCCCACTCCCTTAGCGAGTGTGCTTCTTGATTTCGTCGTTTGGCGGAATACAGCGGCCACTCTGTTTTTCTGGGATGGACGGTTCTTACTAACATTGATTATTATTTTAGTTCAAAAATTTGTTGTATTTTTAGTTTATTTTTAGGGTTCATCCCCCTCCCATCATTTCATTTTTCATTAAATATTTTACATTATAGTGTATATATTATATTGTACATAAATACATTTTATTGTCATGGGTTAATTTCCCCACTTTTTAGGTGTCCATTGTAAGTTTCTGGCATTGTGGTGTAAGAAGGATTGGGAGTAGATGGATGGGTTCTTTTGGTGACTGTGCAAATTGTAACGAGTGAATGGGTCGTGATAGTGTTTAGCTAGGTATAGGATAGTTAAGTGAGAACCAACCTCTCCCCCTCCCCCTTTTAGGCCTTGTGCCATAATTTTGTATTTTGTACAAAATAAATTCAGCCCTGACGAGCCGTTGGCACTGACTCTGTGATTTTTACAAAAATTACTATTGGGTTATTGTGGACTCTGTGTTATCAGTGAGTACGTCTGTTTTGTTACATTGTTTTGTTTGTCTTCGTCGCTCGTGTGCTTTTTTGGACGTTTTTTTTTATTGTGAGGGGGGGCAAGTCAAGCTATGGCTTTGTCTCCCCAGCCCTCAACTTCTGACGCTGTGCCCACGGTGACTCCCTCACCGACAGCATGGGTAAAAGCACCAATTAAGAAGGATGCCGGGTACTACCGGCAAATGCAGGAGACGTATAAGGAATATATTTCCGAGAACGAGTTGAAAGTGATACCGGAGGTGGTGAATGTTATCGCACCTAGAACGATCTCCCTGCTGACATCCGATGTCAAAACGCGAAAGTCCATCAGTGTCAGCAGGGAGAGTATGGAAGAGGCGTTGAAAGCCTTAAATATTGTACCCTGTATCCTGGCGAGAAACTCCCGGGCTGTGTGGGATGTGTTATTGAGCTCAGAGACGGAAGCAAGGAATTTGGCCGGTAATACCTTGGAGGCCAGGGGTATCCGGATGCAGACGGAGTATCTGGGTACTCGAAGGTCAAAGATAACGGTGCATGGTGTGCCAGTCGAGGTGGCGTGTGACCACGTGGGAGCATTTTTTGCTCAATTTGGAGCGGTGGAGGTGGTCGCAAGGATAAATAGCAAGGCCGGTGTGGCCACGGAAGACGTCAATATCAGCATGGTCATGGACAGGACGAACCTTTTGAAAGTCCCCGATGTTTTGCTGTGCCGTGGCCGGAAACTTTTTGTTGTCGTGGAGGGAAGGAAGCCGCACTGCTGGGCGTGTGGTCTGGCCGGACACACATTCAAAATGTGTCCGGCAAGGAAGCCGGAAGAAACACCGGTGACACCGGCAACACCGCCGGTGTCAAAAGCATCTGTTGTCCCTGAAAAGGAATCCCAGACAAAAAGTGGCGAATGGACGGAGGTGGTTAGGAGGGGGAAGAAAGTTGCTTCCCCTCCTCCGGAACATAACAGAACCCCATCTCCCGAAAAAAAGAAGCCTCGTAGGGAGGCAAAGGAGCACCAACAACAACAACAGCAGGGACAAACGCAGCAACAACAAAGTAAACCAAGGGAGCAGCAGCAGCAACAACAACATCAAGTAATGGAGGAGGAAATGCCTCCCCCCCGTTCCTCATCGTTGAAGAGAGGACGGGAGGAGGATGAGGAAGTGGCCCAAAAAAAGGGAAAGAAGGAAGTGCAGGAGCGAGGCAGAGCGGAGAGGGTAGAGGAAATTACCAGAACCCAACCCGCCCCTGCATCACCCAACAGAACTGTGTCTCTTGAGGGGAGGAGTAAATCCACCTCCCCGATAAGAAAAATAACTTCTCCGTCCCCCACACCTCCCACACCCTCCACCCAATCAGAACCTGCCTCCCCGAAATCTTATCATCCCTCCCCGAAACCATCCCCGAATCCAGACAAATCCTCCCCGAAAAAGGAAAAAAAAGAAAAACATTTTTTGCACGCAAGAAATATGCAAAATAGACAGACAGGCCTTAGAGAGGGACCTTTCTTCTCAGAAGAAGGCCCTCCTAAGGCCTTTATTCAAACTAAAATCTGTAGAGGGAAAGTCCATCGAGGACCCTGCCAATTTCCCAGGTGCCCCCGGGGTACTGACGTTGATCAGAAATACCGGGGGAAGTAAAACAAAAGCCTGGGAATTTGTGCAGGGGGCCGTTGAGGCTTTCCCAGATATAAAAATGGCCCAAACGGGCACAAAATATCTTCAGAGGCTATCTCATTTTTGCGCTGGGAGGGTCCCCGTCATCCTCCACCCATCTTTATATAGGGCTGTAAAGCTAACCTTCCCTACGGACGTCGGCGGCATTGTCCAAGACGGACGAATTACGTCCGATATTGGCACTGGCAACCTTGGACAATCCGTCGGGGTCCCTACTCCCATAGATTTTCGCTCCGTATGTGACCAGAAGTAATTTTCTGCTTTCTCTTTACAGGTCTAAATGATGTCAATTAAGTTAGCCAGTATGAACGTGAAGGGCCTTAGGGATCGGAGTAAGGCTGCCCGCCTGCTTCGGGACCTCTTGTCCTTCGGCGTGGATGTCGCCGCGATCCAAGAGACTCACTTTGTTTGCAAGGTCGATGCTTGTGTGCTGTCTAACGACTTTGTCGTCTATTCAGCATATGGGAACCGGCTGGCCAGAGGAGTGTCTTTGCTGGTCAAGCGTACCCTGGACGCGAAGGTGGATCTTGAAATAAGGAAAGAATAAATTGGTTCGATACAATGTGAGTGGCATGGCGGATCCTAACCGTGAAGCTTAGAACTGGTGGGACTAAGGATTGTAATTTGTCTGCATTTTCCATAGAATTAGTGAAAAAGCAGCGAGAAATTTGCGACATCTCCATTTTGCAAGCGATGCAGGTGGAAAGTAATTTTTCACCCTTCACGACGCAAATACGCTTTTGGACTCTATCGATACTAAAAAGTAAAGAGTGTGCAGCTCCTTCTCAAATCGAACAACGGTGCTCCATTTATTTTCAGGCTGATCGGACTCTTGTAAAATTAGAGGATAGCCTGAAGAGCCAGGTACTTACTGGAGTAGTACAGGGGTGCAACCATTTTTCCTGCATTTCAGGGCTGTCAGGGTTGGATCTGAGACCGAATAGTTATTTTAGGTGGTAGTTTAGGGTCCGGTCGGCGAGGAGAGAATATAACTAGTTTGGTTTTTCGAGGCATTGAATATAACTAGCCAGTTTTCCCCTCATTGGGATGTTAATTTGTCGGAGAGATAAGCTGTCAATTATTTTCTTGGATAGTCACCATTAACTCATTACACAGATACATGAATACGTATATCCGTATAACACTACATATTAACACGATTATGTATACTTACTTATATTCAGATACACACACATTTGCATACTTACACACATGCATACATGCATACGTATACTTCCCTAGATACATTCGTATGTCTGTCTAATGCTTTTGTTAAACTCAGAATTTAAAATTCGTACGTAATAAAAATAAAGTGAATCTAATAGCCGACTAATAATGCTGATCTTTATTTTAATCAAATATTAATGTTACGGCTCCAATAAATTATTTTTAGAGTCTGTCCTTGTATTCTCTAGTTTAGAAATTGCTTTGTTTTGGTTGGTTCACTCTGTCTATGTAACAATGCTTCCCTGATTAAAAGGGTTCGGCTAGTCTTGAACCTTTTAAAATCCTCCAATTTGAAATAGAATTCATCACTTTATAAGACACGGATAGTGTCGAAAAGGCTACTTTTACTACGAAAGTAGCCATTTTGTTTCGACACGATCTTTCGACACTGTCTTATACTATAATATATTTATGTTATAAATTATAAATAAATATCATTCGCTCTACTTTGTATTGAGCACTTTTTTAAAGAATAGTGTTTCTTTGGATACGGAATTCTATTCCACCCATACCTACCCTATACCTGCATATATATATATATATATATATATATATATATATATATATATATATATATATATACATTATGGAGTTAAAGGCAAGAAATTCTTTACTATAGGTCATGTTAAATTTTAAAATTTATCATTTGTACCGTCAAAACCATATGTATATATATATATATATATATATATATATATATGGTTTTGACGGTACAAATGATAAATTTTAAAATAGTCATCTGCAGACAGATAATATATATATATATATATATATATATTATCTGTCTGCAGATGACTATTTACGCTCTCACAACCTGATTGAGCACTTTGAAAGAATGGTAGACTTTGAAAAAACATTAGCTACTTTAGCATTTACGCATCGTTCATTCAGTAATGAATTAGAACAATCTCAGCCACTGGCGTATGTTTGCATGATATATCACACGCTAAAAGTCTGTCTTCTTCTACCGAGCGCCCATAGCTCTGAGATAGAATCGCCGACTGTTGATAATTAGATCGGGTTTCAATCCTGGCTAAAAGTAATCGGATGTCTAGCCGTACTGATGAGCTGTGATACAGCGAAACAGATTAGTCTGCAGATGACTTTGTATATTGTTATTATATTTTCTGTTCCCAATCTTAATACTTACGTTATTGTGCCTCTTCTTTGAAAGAAGGCTGGTTTTATTTCACAGCGCCTGAAGGTGACTTATGAAGGTTTTTATGACTTATGAAGGTTTTCATGGTATTCCTCTAAAATTTCTTTTTAACTCCGGCCTTGTGTCACATTCAGTAGCGACGTAAACGCACTGAAAAATATCCTTAATACCTACGTTATTTTTATTCCTCTTATCGCTTTGTTCTGTAATTTTGTCGTGATAGAAATCACAACGTCAGTCCACGATTACGGCTGAAATCAATTTCCATGTCATGTTCATTTGACCAAAAGAGTGCATTAATATCAATATCGTTCTTTTTCTGCTCTGTTTTTTTTTAGTTATTTGACGCAACCAGAAACTTACAGTGCATACATATTCCTATTCCTCAAATATTTAAAGAGTTTTTTTTTATAAAGTTGTTTCATAATTCTTTTTATTTGGGTGGATTTTGCACGCATGCATATAATTTCAGCGCAGAAGATTCACTTTGTGCGCATAGCACAGACAAGATTGTTTTATGTCAGCCATGATATAAAGATCTGTTAGTCAGTTAAGTGCCATACGTGAAACACGCTTGGGCGATCATGTCTCGAAAGAGACATGACGAACTGGGTAGAAGATTATCTCGCAGTAGGTTGCCATTGCTTTCTGGTTGCCAGCCAAGGCTATAGAACCCAATCTGTTCTGTTATTTAACCCATAACTGGAAGGAGGAGACGCATTAATACCTTTCCCAAGGGTATTTGCGCGTAAGTGAATGCAATGAATTCAACTGGAATTCGAACTCGGCTCCCCAATTTCTCGTTCGGAGCCGATATCCACTGCCCCACAACTGTACTTATTACAAAAATACATGAACAGAAGTCATGGAAATCATTTTAATTGAGAAATGCATTAAAATTATTAAAGGTATTCATTCAAATCAATCCACGTTAATGATTACATAGAGTGATACAGCAAATACTAAAAGAGTATATAGATTTTAATTGGAAATTATTTTACCCGAGAAAAGTATTAGAATTATTTTTCTAAGTAATATGTCAACATTTTTATTCACAAATGTATATTTTTCTATAAAGGTCTATTTTTATACTTTCATAGTGTTCTGATGTCAGTTTGAATGTCAAACTATTTGCCCATAGCTACCACCCCGGGTCAGGGTTGACCTGGGAACAACAGCAATTAAGAGGTGGTTCCATGCTTTTCAAAACCTCCCAATCAGAGGCCTTGTCGCAGTTTATTGTCATACCCAGGACCAGTGTCGAAAATGTGTTTCTATAAAAATGCATTAAAATTATTAAACAAATATATCAAAACTTTCATTCACTCTAATGACTGCATATAGAGTGACATGGGAAATACTAAAGGCATACATAGAAATTAATTGGAAATGTATAGGAATGTGTTAGAATCATATTATAATTCTGCTTGTTCCTTCCTTAGTTAATTAGTTCCTCCGTCCGTTACGCCACTTACTCTCTACACGAGCTTTTCCTCCCCGTCTATTTATCATCAGCCTTTCTCTCACCTTTGCCAAACGGAAGGGTAGTAAAGAGTGAGAGAGTAGGAGGAGAGAGCCTATAGCATTACCGTATCAGTAGGATCTTAAGCTAGTGGTTGTAGCAGTAATTGTGTGTGTGTATATGTGTGTGTAGTGTACAATATAATAAAAATAGATAGGTTTGTTGTCGTATCTCATTACTCAGTTGGTCTTTTCTGTTTATAATAGACACAGAGCCATGAGTTTTCAGTAATAAAAAAACATTTTCTCTTTCAAAATCTCTCACAAAATAGCGTACAGTATTTTGGTTATGGTCTGTGCATACGCCGCTTAATATAATATAAGATTACAGTAAAGTAGCTTCTATGGACATTACTTTTATAGATATTTTAATAAAATTACACTCTGTGTTATCGTTATTTTATTATCCAATACCTTTATGTTTGAAGACGTTACTATCATTTGCAGTATGACAAAGTAAATTTTTTTCAGGAAATCATAATTATCCTTCCGTGGAAATTCCACGGGTTATTTATTAAATAAATATATCAAAACATTCATTTACTCACATTTTGGAGGAAATTTAAATGATACGGCAGAGAATAATTAAACAGTAATACAATTGACTGCTATGGGATCTAATATATAATTGGATGTTTTAGAGAAATAAGTTTCAAATGTTAAAAAAAGATCAATATGACAGAAAAAAAAACCTTTTAAATATAATTGTTGGTAGATACTAAATTGTTTTTATCCTAAACCGCATGTACTGGGTACCTAGTATGAATCGACCATAGTAACAATGTACACTTTGTCTAGTTCAGTAACCTATGACTCGCCATCCAAGTCATAACTTGTGGAAAGTAATGTGCCATCACCGTCCACTTACGAGAGTGGGTTTCGATAGCCCACCGGGAAAACAAAGCCAGCATCAAACAATTATTTTTCGTCTGTATTTTTATATTTAATTAATTTAGACACAGGCATCTCTAATTCACGGATATATTATATGTATTTGATTCGTTTTAAAATTTGGTAAAGAGTTTGTTACTCAGAAAAGTTCCTCTCATGAATTAACCCGTTATTCTCTTTCTTCATAGAATAGAAAACGTGCTTTTTATTAACTGAAAAAAAAAAAAAAAAAAAAAAAGAAAAGAAAAGAAAAAAGAATACATTTATTTACTGAAATAAATCTATCTATCTATCTATCTATCTATCTATCTATCACTGGTTATTTATTATCTATCTATGTACAGGGTGCGATGGTTAAATTGCCGTCTAAATTACGCAAAAATGAAAACAACACTGATATCTCATTTTAACAATATATATTAACAAAAAAATTACACAAAATATCTTGAAATACTAAAGAGTAAATTTATTCAACAAAATCACCATTGACATCAACTACGGCCCCCAGACAATTTCGGAATCTGCTGCAACTCTTTTGGACGGTTTCCTTGTTTAAATTGGTGAATACTGCCATAATCCTTGCCTTTAGATCATTTTTTGGCCTTACAAAGAGTTTTGTTGGCCTCTCGCTTAACTGCGCCCAAAAAGATAATAATCAAGTACGTTGCAGTCTTGGGAGTTAGGTGGAAAGATGTAATGGGTGATTTGATCTCAAAAATTGTCTGAGAGCCATGACTGGATTCTCCTGCTTGTCTGGCATTGTGTAGAGTCCTGTTACCAGAGATAAGGTTTTTTGGTAGTCAGCCTCTTGTCCTAGGGCAGCGCTACCTCTTCAAGGCGCTTAAGGTAGGCCTCCATGTTGAGTCTGCGGTCCTGTGGAAAGATGGAATGGAAACATTAAGTCGCCATCACTAGTGATCACTCCAAAGACTTTTGTAATCACCATTAGACTCAACAAAACCTTTTCGGCACTGTGCTCAAATTGACAGCCAAATACTCTGAAACGTTCGTTTTAGAACTTCCGGCGCGAATGCCAAACAGTACAGAATGTCGTTTCTAAATTCTGGCAGAGTGAATATCATCATGGCATTTTTTTCACAGACGTTGCCCAACTGACCCTACTATACTATGCAGTCGACAAAATAAAAACTAACCCGCATGCGCAAAAAATAAAAATGACGGCAATCTATCTATCTATCTATCTATCTATCTATCTATCTATCTATCTATCTATCTACAAGAAAACACTGAAAATGTCTTGGTTTGATAGAATTCTCCAAAATATCAACATATCAACTGGCTGAACATTAGAAAATTTTTGAACGGCTTGGTTTAAGAAAGCAAAAATCTAAAAAATCTATTATTTTAAATGGCAAAAACAAAATCAGTAAAAGGATAAGACATCATCATCACCCCCTCATAATCATCATCATCATCATAATCATTATCAGTACTTCTATATATATATATATATATATATATATATATATATATAAATTCCAGAAATGATTTAAGCATAAACATTTTATATTCCAAAGCAAATGTCGAAATGCTAAATATAAAGTATAAACAGAGCGAAAGTTAAGCATATATGAGGAGGCGAGAAGTATGTAGGGGAAAATAAGGAGTTTTACATGAAATACGGGACAACAGACTAGTGAATTAAAATGTGAGTTTGTTAATGTTGTCACACAACAACTGTGAGTTCAATCTTTTGGTCGGGTAGTGTGTTCTTGGACTTAGTGGGAAAAGGGAGAAGCAAATAACTCTGTAGTACTAAAAAAAAAAAAGAATAGGTGACTTTCCTAAACATGGGTAGTGCAACGAGAATAAGATTAAATAAAAGATTCAGTTTCGAATTCCCTCTGGGCTACCCAAATTAACATACAGCTGATGAAACCTGAAAGGAAAAAATCATTGAAACGTTGTGATTAGAACAACAAAGCTGAAGACAATGGTCTACGTCTAAATTCTGTAAACAGTGTGAATTAAAAGGTCTGACTTTTAACTTGTGCTATTTTTTAACTTCCTTTTTAGAAAGCATAGCACTTTTGTACCCTTGTCCGTGGAAAACTATGCAGCAACTCACTATCCTCCACAACGGACTGTCAAGTGAGTCTCAATGACTCCTTAAGCTATCATTTTGCCTGTGAAAAATGGTGATAATTTCTCTCTGTATTCTTTCTTCTTTTTTTTTTCAATATGATTATTAGATTCACCGTATTTGTGGTATTCTTCTAGGTGCCGTGTCTCTTTAGGATGTGAACGGCTATTACTCTCCACAACTTCCTATCCTTTGTAACTCTTAGTAGGGTTTATTATTTCACTATCCATCCAAATCTCTGTTCTGCCATCCATTTACAAAAAACTCGTTAGGGAGGTTACTCGCTGCTTTCTTTTGTCCCCCTTGTCTTCCTTATGTCTTGTCAGTGTTAATGTCTACAAGCCCTCTTTCCTCATTATATGTCCTAGAAATTATTTTTTCAGAATCAATGTATAAGTGTCCTTTTTGTTTTATTTTTCTTAAAACTTCCTTGTTACTCACATGTTGCGTACCCGGCATTCTCAGCATCCATCTGTAGAACAACATTTCTCTTGATTCAAGTTTCTTCTTCATATGTATCCCTATATATGCAATAGGTTAATAGATCTATAAGCGAGAAAAATACACTTCTCAAACCGAAAATAAATCATATTATTAAAAAAAGTATTTTTCTTGCATAAAATTGAAAGAAACTTGTATTTTTTATACCGTAAATGCCTCGGAATTACAAACGAACAACTCAAGTTGATTTTTATAGACATTTTATCTGCTTTTATTGTACATTCAATTGGCTTAAAATTGATAAAAGTTCTACTACATTACCCTGGATTTGATTTCTATCTTGTTCAATATGCTAAACAATTTTAGAGTGGCAAAAGTAATTGGTTGATACTGACATGATAAGGAAAGTGGCCTTCGGTCGGAATACGCACTTAAATAAGTAAAAAATAACGCTCAATGTTTTCTGTTTTATTTTTTTTTATTCGAGGTTCATATCTCCGTTAGTTGAAACTGCAAACTCTTATCTTCTGTAAATGCGAAAATTGTTCTGAGATTATGCCAGATAGGGACAGTAAATATACAGGTTGAAGACCTTTTTGACATGAAAATAGCGCCTAAACTAGAAGAGATGAAAAAACATAAAATAAAACTAATATAAAAATGCGAAAACAATCAACAGTCGCTGAACATAATCAGAACGAGGTTGATTTATTGAGTTGCGAAAAATTGTCGCCTTTAAATCTTTTGAAAACATACATAGAGAATAGATCAATAATAACATGTGGTTTTTAGCTGAATTTTGATCTGACATTTTCATTGTATAATGTTCAATCTATGATTAATATACACCACTACATTAACAAAGGAGATTATGTTAAGAAATATATACTTGTTATTTTTAAAGGATTTTTATGTGACATTATTTCTTTTCGTGTAAACATTATTTTTAAGGGGTTTTCGTCTTTGAGCTGTTATTTCTTTTTTCTTTTTTCTTAAACAGTGAAATTAAATAACAGCCGGCCTAGAATGACAAGTCTTACTAAAGAAAAAATTGTGCCTCCGACAGGAATCGAATTTGAATCCATTTTTCTTATTATGGAGAAAACATCATTTTTTTAATCAATGCATGTGCCAACAAGTTTGGCCACGCAGTGCAAGGTTTGAATTGTCTATTTAAGCTAATTGCATTGTCTAAAATGCCGTTTCTCTGATAAAAAGAGCTAAAAGTTCGATTTCTGTCGGAGGTAGAATTTTTCATTTGTAGGACATCTCAATTTAGTCCGGTTGTTATTAGAAAAAAAAAGAAACAGAAAAGAAAAAAAACAGGATATATGGACGGAAATGTAAGCAACTAAAGACGTTTTTGAGAAAATGGAAACAAAAATGACACTTATAATTGACGCCAGAAATTTAATATAATTCTATTATCCACAGAAAAGGCAGCTGACATCAAAGGAATGTAATGTATTTCTGTGACCCGACAAAAATATGATTAGCATCAGCAACAATGACAAACAAAAGTGTGTTTACGTCAAATACAACCAGCTTCGAGCGAAAAATATAAACAAAGACAAACACAGTATTTGTCTGTAATTCTGAGATAAGGTAGTATTTACAGTATTTGCATTATTCGGACTATTGTTCTCATCATTGGTGCCATTTGTACGACGTCTGGTGGAGATGCTAATTTTCTGCACACAAACAATACTCTTCGGATTGGAATCAGACATATACAGGCAGGATGAAGGCTTAGCAATGAGCTCGCCATTATCACCATCACTGGCTAACGTATATACTTTGAAGAGATGGCATTAGAATCCACAGTTCTAAAGCCGACTCTATGGCTGAGATACGTTGATGACACCTTCATACTTTGGCCACACCAGGAGGACCATGTGGATCAATAAGACGATCCATACAGTTCACTATGGAAAAAGAGAGTGACAACAAACTGTCATTCCTGGATGTGCTAATAACTTGAACAGAGGTGGAGGTTCAAGTCATACATAGATATTTATTTTTATGTTTGCATGTGGTTATTAATTCACTTCTTTTGTTTAATACGTTAGGGTTATTTAGGTGTTTTAAGATGACAAGACTAAGTTACATCTGTTTCCTATTTCATTATAAGAATTGGTTTTCACGATGATATCCCATGTAATAATGTGGCTTTTGTTGTTTTTTAATTGCTAAAAATATTTGGAGACGGCAGTGCTATTCTTGTATTTATTTGTTATTAAAAGTCAGTTTGTGGTTATAGAATCGATTTTTCTGTTTGTTTTCAGTTGAAACAAAATAATATTTAACGAAGCCTTCAGTTGAAACAAAATAATATTTAACGAAGCCTTCACTTGAAACAAAATAATATTTAACGAAGCCTTCACTTGAAACAAAATAATATTTAACGAAGCCTTCACTTGAAACAAAATAATATTTAACGAAGCCTTCACTTGAAACAAAATAATATTTAACGAAGCCTTCACTTGAAACAAAATAATATTTCACGAAGCCTTCACTTGAAACAAAATAATATTTAACGAAGCCTTCACTTGAAACAAAATAATATTTAACGAAGCCTTCAGTTGAAACAAAATAATATTTAACGAAGCCTTCAGTTGAAACAAAATAATATTTAACGAAGCCTTCACTTGAAACAAAATAATATTTAACGAAGCCTTCACTTGAAACAAAATAATATTTAACGAAGCCTTCACTTGAAACAAAATAATATTTAACGAAGCCTTCACTTGAAACAAAATAATATTTCACGAAGCCTTCACTTGAAACAAAATAATATTTAACGAAGCCTTCACTTGAAACAAAATAATATTTAACGAAGCCTTCACTTGAAACAAAATAATATTTAACGAAGCCTTCACTTGAAACAAAATAATATTTAACGAAGCCTTCACTTGAAACAAAATAATATTTAACGAAGCCTTCACTTGAAACAAAATAATATTTAACGAAGCCTTCACTTGAAACAAAATAATATTTAACAAAGCCTTCACTTGAAACAAAATAATATTTCACGAAGCCTTCAGTTGAAACTAAATAATATTTAACGAAGCCTTCACTTGAAACAAAATAATATTTAACGAAGCCTTCACTTGAAACAAAATAATATTTAACGAAGCCTTCACTTGAAACAAAATAATATTTAACAAGCCTTCACTTGAAACAAAATAATATTTAACGAAACCTTCACTTGAAACAAAATAATATTTAACGAAGTCTTCACTTGAACCAAAATAATATTTAACGAAGCCTTCACTTGAAACAAAATAATATTTAACGAAGCCTTCAGATTGAAACAAAATAATATTTAACAAGCCTTCACTTGAAACAAAATAATATTTAACGAAGCCTTCACCTGAAACAAAATAATATTTAACGAAGCCTTCACTTGAAACAAAATAATATTTAACGAAGCCTTCACTTTGAAACAAAAATAATATTTAACGAAGCCTTCACTTGAAACAAAATAATATTTAACGAAGCCTTCACTTGAAACAAAATAATATTTAACGAAGCCTTCACTTGAAACAAAATAATATTTAACGAAGCCTTCACTTGAAACAAAATAATATTTAACGAAGCCTTCACTTGAAACAAAAATAATATTTAACGAAGCCTTCACTTGAAACAAAATATTATTTAACGAAGCCTTCACTTGAAACAAAATAATATTTAACAAGCCTTCACTTGAAACAAAATAATATTTAACGAAGCCTTCACTTGAAACAAAATAATATTTAACGAAGCCTTCACTTGAAACAAAATAATATTTCACGAAGCCTTCACTTGAAACAAAATAATATTTAACGAAGCCTTCACTTGAAACAAAATAATATTTAACGAAGCCTTCACTTGAAACAAAATAATATTTAACGAAGCCTTCACTTGAAACAAAATAATATTTAACGAAGCCTTCACTTGAAACAAAATAATATTTCTAAAGCCTTCACTTGAAACAAAATAATATTTAACGAAGCCTTCACTTGAAACAAAATAATATTTAGCAAATAGTAACGAAATAAATAATAATGATTAACAGCTCTATAAACATGACAATATTGAAGCCTTCATAGAGAACGGTAATGAACTTTTAACGAAAATGCACTAACAAACAAATAATATTTAACGAAGATATATTGAAACGAAACCAGTTAATTCACGCCAATAAATGTTTGTTCAAAGCCTTCACTTGAAACAAAATAATATTTAACGAAGCCTTCAGTTGAAACAAAATAATATTTAACGAAGCCTTCACTTGAAACAAAATAATATTTAACGAAGCCTTCACCTGAAACAAAATAATATTTAACGAAGCCTTCACTTGAAACAAAATAATATTTAACGAAGCCTTCACTTGAAACAAAATAATATTTAACGAAGCCTTCACCTGAAACAAAATATTATTTAACGAAGCCTTCACTTGAAACAAAATAATATTTAACGAAGCCTTCACTTAAACAAATAATATATTTAACGAAGCCTTCACTTGAAACAAAATAATATTTAACGAAGCCTTCACTTGAAACAAAATAATATTTAACGACGCCTTCACTTGAAACAAAATAATATTTAACGAAGCCTTCACTTGAAACAAAATAATATTTAACGAAGCGCCACTTGAGCCAAAATAATATTTAACGAAGCCTTCACTTGAAACAAAATAATATTTAACGAAGCCTTCACTTGAAACAAAATAATATTTCACGAAGCCTTCACTTGAAACAAAATAATATTTAACGAAGCCTTCACTTGAAACAAAATAATATTTAACGAAGCCTTCACTTGAAACAAAATAATATTTAACGAAGCCTTCACTTGAAACAAAATAATATTTAGCGAAGCCTTCACTTGAAACAAAATAATATTTAACGAAGCCTTCACTTGAAACAAAATAATAATATTTAACGAAGCCTTCACTTGAAACAAAATAATATTTAACGAAGCCTTCACTTGAAACAAAATAATATTTAACGAAGCCTTCACTTGAAACAAAATAATATTTAACGAAGCCTTCACTTGAAACAAAATAATATTTAACGAAGCCTTCACTTGAAACAAAATAATATTTAACGAAGCCTTCACTTGAAACAAAATAATATTTAACGAAGCCTTCACTTGAAACAAAATAATATTTAACGAAGCCTTCACTTGAAACAAAATAATATTTAACGAAGCCTTCACTTGAAACAAAATAATAATATTTAACGAAGCCTTCACTTGAAACAAAATAATATTTAACGAAGCCTTCACTTGAAACAAAATAATATTTAACGAAGCCTTCACTTGAAACAAAATAATATTTAACGAAGCCTTCACTTGAAACAAAATAATATTTAACGAAGCCTTCACTTGAAACAAAATAATATTTAACGAAGCCTTCACTTGAAACAAAATAATATTTAACGAAGCCTTCACTTGAAACAAAATAATATTTAACGAAGCCTTCACTTGAAACAAAATAATATTTAACGAAGCCTTCACTTGAAACAAAATAATATTTAACGAAGCCTTCACTTCGGAAACAAATAATATTTAACGAAGCCTTCACTTGAAACAAAATAATATTTCACGAAGCCTTCACTTGAAACAAAATAATATTTAACGAAGCCTTCACTTGAAACAAAATAATATTTAACGAAGCCTTCGCTTGAAACAAAATAATATTTAACGAAGCCTTCACTTGAAACAAAATAATATTTAACGAAGCCTTCACTTGAAACAAAATAATATTTAACGAAGCCTTCCTTGAAACAAAATAATATTTAACAAAGCCTTCACTTGAAACAAATATTGCTCTTCACGAAGCCTTCAGTTGAAACTAAATAATATTTAACGAAGCCTTCACTTGAAACAAAATAATATTTAACGAAGCCTTCACTTGAAACAAAATAATATTTAACGAAGCCTTCACTTGAAACAAAATAATATTTAACGGAAGCCTTCACTTGAAACAAAATAATATTTAACGAAGCCATTACCTTGGAAACAAAATAATATTTAACGAAGTCTTCACTTGAACCAAAATAATATTTAACGAAGCCTTCACTTGAAACAAAATAATATTTAACGAAGCCTTCAGTTGAAACAAAATAATATTTAACGAAGCCTTCACTTGAAACAAAATAATATTTAACGAAGCCTTCACCTGAAACAAAATAATATTTAGCCAAGCCTTCACTTGAAACAAAATAATATTTAACGAAGCCTTCACTTGAAACAAAATAATATTTAACGAAGCCTTCACTTGAAACAAAAATAATATTTAACGAAGCCTTCACTTGAAACAAAATAATATTTAACGAAGCCTTCACTTGAAACAAAATAATATTTAACAAGCCTTCACTTGAAACAAAATAATATTTAACGAAGCCTTCACTTGAAACAAAATAATATTTGAAGCCTTCGCGGAAACCACTGTTATTTAACGAAGCCTTCACTTGAAACAAAATAATATTTAACGAAACCTTCACTTGAAACAAAATAATATTTAACGAAGCCTTCACTTGAAACAAAATAATATTTAACGAAGCCTTCACTTGAAACAAAATAATATTTCACGAAGCCTTCACTTGAAACAAAATAATATTTAACGAAGCCTTCTTGAAACAAAATAATATTTAACGAAGCCTTCACTTGAAACAAAATAATATTTAACGAAGCCTTCACTTGGAAACAAAATAATATTTCACAGAAGCCTTCACTTGAAACAAAATAATATTTCACGAAGCCTTCACTTGAAACAAAATAATATTTAACGAAGCCTTCACTTGAAACAAAATAATATTTAACGAAGCCTTCACTTGAAACAAAATAATATTTAACGAAGCCTTCACTTGAAACAAAATAATATTTAACGAAGCCTTCACTTGAAACAAAATAATATTTAACGAAGCCTTCACTTGAAACAAAAATAATATTTAACGAAGCCTTCACTTGAAACAAAATAATATTTAACGAAGCCTTCACTTGAAACAAAATAATATTTAACGAAGCCTTCAGTTGAAACAAAATAATATTTAACGAAGCCTTCACTTGAAACAAAATAATATTTAACGAAGCCTTCACCTGAAACAAAATAATATTTAACGAAGCCTTCACTTGAAACAAAATAATATTTAACGAAGCCTTCACTTGAAACAAAATAATATTTAACGAAGCCTTCACCTGAAACAAAATATTATTTAACGAAGCCTTCACTTGAAACAAAATAATATTTAACGAAACCTTCACTTGAAACAAAATAATATTTAACGAAGCCTTCACTTGAAACAAAATAATATTTAACGAAGCCTTCACTTGAAACAAATAATATTTAA
Organism: Ascarosepion bandense; assembly: GCA_037127315.1. Taxonomy (NCBI): domain Eukaryota; kingdom Metazoa; phylum Mollusca; class Cephalopoda; order Sepiida; family Sepiidae; genus Ascarosepion; species Ascarosepion bandense. Next base: position 981,175 of record JBBBDQ010002301.1, on the reverse strand, counting down.
CGACGCCTTCACTTGAAACAAAATAATATTTAACGAAGCCTTCACTTGAAACAAAATAATATTTAACGGAAGCCTTCACTTGAAACAAAATAATATTTAACGAAGCCTTCACTTGAAACAAAATAATATTTAACGAAGCCTTCACTTGAAACAAAATAATATTTCACGAAGCCTTCACTTGAAACAAAATAATATTTAACGAAGCCTTCACTTGAAACAAAATAATATTTAACGAAGCCTTCACTTGAAACAAAATAATATTTAACGAAGCCTTCACTTGAAACAAAATAATATTTAGCGAAGCCTTCACTTGAAACAAAATAATATTTAACGAAGCCTTCACTTGAAACAAAATAATATTTAACGAAGCCTTCACTTGAAACAAAATAATATTTAACGAAGCCTTCACTTGAAACAAATAATATTTAACGAAGCCTTCACTTGAAACAAAATAATATTTAACGAAGCCTTCACTTGAAACAAAATAATATTTAACGAAACCTTCACTTGAAACAAAATAATATTTAACGAAGCCTTCACTTGAAACAAAATAATATTTAACGAAGCCTTCACTTGAAACAAAATAATATTTAACGAAGCCTTCACTTGAAACAAAATAATATTTAACGAAGCCTTCACTTGAAACAAAATAATATTTAACGAAGCCTTCACTTGAAACAAAATAATATTTAACGAAGCCTTCACTTGAAACAAATATTTAACGAAGCCACTTGAAACAAAATAATATTTAACGAAGCCTTCACTTGAAACAAAATAATATTTAACGAAGCCTTCACTTGAAACAAAATAATATTTAACGAAGCCTTCACTTGAAACAAATAATATTTAACGAAGCCTTCACTTGAAACAAAATAATATTTGGCAACCTTCATAGATTAAATAATATTTAACGAAGCCTTCACTTGAAACAAAATAATATTTAACGAAGCCTTCACTTGAAACAAAATAATATTTAACGAAGCCTTCACTTGAAACAAAATAATATTTCACGAAGCCTTCAGTTGAAACAAAATAATATTTCACGAAGCCTTCACTTGAAACAAAATAATATTTAACGAAGCCTTCACTTGAAACAAAATAATATTTAACGAAGCCTTCAGAATGGATGCTACCTTTGTAAATTATACTTTCAGTGATATATTGACCGTTAAGTGGACAGATTTGTGCTTTTTTTGCAGTCACAATTATTTGTTGTAGGATTACTCTTATTGATAGTGAATTTGGTATTATTTTAGTTAGACACATTTTTTTAATTTAATATCATACTGTTATTACCCTTATTTTTCCGATGTTTTTTTGAGACGCTATGAGTGGGTTATATATATATATATATAATAGCTTTTTTCTTTTGTTCGTTAAACAGTCAGACTGAATTGAAACGGTATATCTTTAATTTGTGCGACCCTTCAAGTTGATGTAAGCAAATTATATACACATTTGGGTGAGGCTGCTTATTTGAAATAAAATGAAAATAATACATATTCGCTTGTTATTGTGGGTACATATGCTAGGAGGTGCTTATTTAAAAATTCCGTCTAAATGGGGCATTTATTTCAGGGTGGAGCTAATTTGAGGGAAGTGCTTCTTTGAAAGTGGGTGTATATTTCAAAATTACTTCTTGATATTGGGCAGTTATTTGAGGAAGGCACCTATTCGAGGGTGGCACTTATTTACAAATTACTTCTGGATAAGGTCATTTATTAGAGGGAAACGCTCATTCGCTTGTCGATGTGTGGGTGCATATCTAAAAATCACTTCTTGTTGGGGTCACTTATTCGAGGGAGGCTCTTGTTTGAATTTCTGTGCGTATTTCAAAATTACTTTTTGATGGTGAGGTGTTTATTCGGGAAATAGTATTTATCTAATAATTGATGTGGACACTTATCTTTAGAAATCAGCTTTATTACCGATATTTTTTTAAAAAAATATTTTATTTGTCTGGGAAATTTTTTTCTTTTTTCGTTTCGGAGATTTCTGATTTTCTATTTTTTTCATTTAATTCTGTTAGAATTAGCGTTTTATTGCTCGAGTTTGTATAGTTAATAAATCCTTTGTAAAACTGTTCCGCATCACCATTATTATGAATTTGGTTTCTTGATTCAGATGCCCTCTTCGCCGCTATGTAGATATATTTTGGTCAAGAAATACTCTTTAAATATCTGAGAAGTCAAGTTTCTTTTTCATTTTGGATATTTCTGATCTTCTATTTGTCTATTAATTCTGTTAAAATTAGCATTTCATTGCTTTATTTAGAATGGATAATAAATTTTTTGTAGAATTGTTCCGAGTTGCCATTATTAAGGATTTAGTTTCTCGCTCCAGATGCCCTCTTCGCTACCATGTACATATTGTTTGGTCAGGAAATACTTTTCAAATATCTGAGAAATCGATTTTACTTATTCATTTCGGATCTTTTTGATCTTTTATTTGTGAGATTAATTCTGTTGGAATTAGCGTTTCAATGTTATGTTTTGTATAGAGCAGAAATTCTTTGAAAGCAGTACCGACGCCTTCTTCAGGACTGAATAATTTGCATGCTTTTTCTCAAATAGTGTAATTGCCTTTCATTTTTTCTTAATATTATAAGCCAGATTTTCTGTTTTTAGTCATTCCTGTTAATACTTTATCGGTTAGTAAGTTTGTCTGCGGCAAATAATCGATATCAAAGTGCATTAAACTGAGGTAGACATTTTAGACAAAAAACGCATTAAAACCACAATACAAATCAAAATGTTTTTCCTCTCTGCCTTTTCGAAATTACGAATCGATGATGTCATCGATGTCAATAAAGTCGATTGTCCTTTACTGAATGATGATACCAAACATAAAAAATATTTTATTCTTCTTAGCACAGAAAGTTATAGATCCAAAAGTCATTCATCCAAAACATAAAAATACGAGCAGGTACTGGAAATTTCTCGACCTGACTGACCAAAACCATGTACAAATAACAGAATTTGTTCATTTCTTTTTTATCTCGACAGTGTGAAATGTAGTTTAGTTTTTGTGTTTGCTAATAAATATTCCATTAAAAATACCTTTAATTAAACTCACACAAAATGAAGTTATATAGTCATATGCAGACAGATCTGTTTCGCAGTATCACAGCTCATCAGTACGGTTAGACTCCGATTGCCTTTTACCCAGGATTGAAATCCGATCGAATTGGCATCAGTCGGCGATTCTAACTCTGAGCTATGGGCACTCGGCAATAGCTGAGAGAGTGTTCTAATTCATTGCTGAATGAACGATGCGTATATATATATATATATATATATATATATATATATATATAGATATATATATATATATATATATATACTACCAACCATAATTATTAGGCCACCCCAGTTTTTTTAAAAGAAATGATGTATTTCATACTATTTTTAAGTGGATAATTCTAAATGAAAATAGAATGGTCCTGTTGTTATTATTATTTGCAAACTTTTACAAGGCAAGGAAGCAAAGATGAACTCGTCCGAATCACCCTAAATTTTCTTCATTTTTTCATTGATGAAACTGCAATATAGGTAAATATTAAATATTTAAAAAATTCATTTAATGCACATGTTACTGTGCTGTATCAACAAAAGCACCATTCTATTTTCATTTACAATTATTCACTTGGCAATAAAAACTAAAAAATATTATGAAATACATCCTTTTTTTAAAACACTGGGGTGGCCTAATAATTATGGCCGGTATTGTATATTCGTCCGTGCATGGAATACTGCTGCCATATATGGTCAGGCGCCCCTGCTGTTCATCTCAGTGTTCTCGACAAGCTCCAAAGGAGAATCAGTAATGTGATAGGTACCGACTTGGCGGCTCAACTACAGACACTTCCCAACCGACGAGATGTGGCCTACCTTTGTCTGTTCTATAAATACTTTCATGGCTTCTGATCCAACGGACTTAAGTCACTGGTGCCTCCGCAACAGGTGTTTACTCGTGCAACCAGATTGGCAACTGGGTTCCGCCCATTCACAGTTAGATTAACCAAATGCAGACGACAATTCTAGTCCTGCAGCTTCTTCTCTCGCACTTCCCGCCTGTGGAACTCGCTTCCATATTCTTGCTTTCTTGCTTTCCTGACGGCTACAACCTCCAGGAATTTAAATGCAATGTGAATACTCATCTATTAACCACTTGACTCTAGTTCTTTCACCACCCCGTATATCCTTTCCTTTCTCTCCACCTTTGCAACTGTCATCACACCTGTATTCCCATCCTTCTCTTGCTCCTTTCTAACTGGTTCGTCTTTCTCTTCACTCTCTTCTACTTAATCTTTTACTCTTATGTAGCCCCCTGCACATCAGTGGCATTACCACCTTGCTCGAGGTGACACGATTAAAAAACAATATTACTAAAATAAAGGCGAAAGGAAAATCCACTTCAGGCGAGACCTCATTCAAGGATTTTGTAATAAGTAATTATATACATAAACAAAATATTTTAGTTTAAGATTAAAGTAGGTGTTATATATTTTGAATGACAAAGGGTTAAGGATTCAGTTTTTATTTAGGTGCTAGTTTGCATGAAATGAAGAAAACAAAAAATCATTGACTACCTTTCGTTTATTGGACATTGGGTTTCTAACTTTTTGTCTTCCATGGCTGGCCTGACATTTCAGCTGACCTGATGAATATTTATAGCAATAAAGTTTGGAAAACTAATAACATTTTCTCTTGCATATAAATACTTATTACAAAATAGGATCGTAGCATTTGCCTTTGGTCCTTATTACAGCCAAATACACAAAGCCAATGTTCTCCACTAATTCAGGGACTCCAATATACCCCAGAAACTGTCTCGCCTAATATGCTAAAAAACGATTCGTTGGCCAGTATTATTGATGTCTTCATGTGACACAGTTAACACTATTTTTAGCACAATTTTTTCATTTTATTATTATTAATATGTCATTTTTCATTATAAATCGATTTCTCCCATTGTCGCACTACCTACCAAGTCTGCAGGAAGACCTATGGCAGGTGGTGGTGAGTTGTCATGTTTTTTCATATCTCCCTAACATCTCTAGCGTTACATAGACAAAGTTCTCCTTAGTGTGTTGACTGTACTTAATAAGACAATTTCTTTGTATATCTCTTAAGCTGGGGTTTCCAGTGATTCTTTCAATGTGTTGTTTTGTTTCATTTTTTTATCATTCCAAGTGCACCCGCTATCACAGGTAGGATACTTGTTTTCAATTTCTACATTTTTTCTATTTCAATTTCCAGATTTTTATATTTTGACAGTTTTTCGAATTCCTTGATTGCTATGTTACAATCCGCTGGACAAGCCATATCGATTAATAAGCAAGTTTTTTTTCTTTTTGGTTTTTAACATTAATGTCCCGCCTATTTGCTTCATTTTTTTCTGTCTGTGTAGATAGTGTAATCCTATAGAATGGTGACATCTATTTCTGTAACCGGTACTGGGTGATATTCATACCAGTGTTTGTTTACAGATTTTCCATAGTGTTTGCACATTGTCCAATGTAAATATTGCCCCAATCTATCGTGACGATTTTTATATTCATTTGGGGCAAGAACATAACATCCTGAGATTAGATGGTCTATTGTTTCTTTATCACAGAACATGCATTTTGGATCCACATTATTATGTATAATATTTGCCTGAGAGTTCTTAGTGAAAAGACTTTGGTCTTGCGCTGCAAGTATAAAGCCTTCAGTCTCAGACTTTAATCCAGACGCACGTAACCATCGATGAGTATTAACTTTACCAACATTGAATTTATTGGCACATTCTGGATATTGGCCATGCAACGGTTTGTCTTGCCAGCGTTGTTTCATCTGTTCAAGAGCTTTATCTTTGGCTTTCATTTTCATATTTTTTTCCGCAATAGTTGGTTCTTGGTTTCTGTTTTGCTTTTCTACAGAATCTACTAACTGTAAATCTTGTTTGTATTTACTGCCTTCTTTTATTATTGAATATTTTTCTTTCTGTTTTCATGTTGTTTGACTAATTGCATCCTCCAGTCCTTTGTTGTTTCTATGTATGTTAGTAAGCCAATAGTTGTTGTCTTGTATGACAATACTAGCTGAATAAGACCTCTTCAAACTTCTTTACGGGATATGTATAGACGGTCTACATCAGCCTTTGGATGATGCATCTTATGCTTAGAAAGAAGCTTTCTTGTTTTAGCATCCATTCGCCTGATGTCGTTTAGAGTTCAGTTTAAGATGTTGAAACTACATTGGAAAACTGGGATGGCAAGGCTATTAATGGCCACAATTCTGTTCTGAGAATTCAGTTCAGTTTTTAATATCAGTCATAGCCTTCTATAGTACTCTTTACGCACTATTTTCTTCATTTTTTATGGTGAATATTTTCACTTTCATTTACACCTACGTATTTATAAGTTTCCTCTGGCTTTAATTATTTTATTGTTACAGCTAATTGAGGATGTTTGTTCTAGCGATTCACGTAAAATTGTAGCTTTAGCACATCTATTCAAATTGAATTTCATTCCAATGTCTTCGCTGAAGCATTTTACAGTTTGTAGAATACCTTCCAGTTCGTTTTCATTCTTAGCAAAAACTTTAAGTCATCCATGTAAAATAGATGGCTTATTTTCTTTTGGACTATTTTATAACAACAGTCTGTCTTGTTAAGTTGACTGGTTAGTGCTATTAATGATATGCAGAATAGTAAGGGAGACAAAGAGTCACCTTGAAATATACCTCTTTTGATGTTTATTTCACCAGACTTATAGGTTCCATTTATATGATTGAAGTAAAGGGTTGTTTTCCATATCGACATACATTGTTTGATGAAATTGATGATGACGGGTATATCGTGTATATATTTAAAGTCTTTAAGATCCAGCAATGTGGTACACTATCAAATGCCTTACGATAATCTATCCAGGCAGTACTAAGAGTTTTCTTTGCATTGTAGCAGTTTTCCAGGATCATTCTGTTAATAAGTAATTGGTCTTTACATCCGTAACAGCCACGTTTGAACCCTTTTTGTTCAAGCGGTAGTGTGCCATTTTTTTCCAAGAAGAAATATATCTTTTCCCAGAACTGTGTAACTTTTTCCATTCTGGGGGGGAAGACTGTCACTTCAATTCTTTTTTTACCTATTTCCCTGTAAAATCTCTTTGCATTATTATTATGATGTCATTTTTCATCATATTTCGATTTCTGCTTTGGTCTCACTACCAACCAAGTCTGCGGGGAGACCTAAGGCAGGTAGTGGCGTGTTGTTATGGCTCCATTTCATGTTTTTCTATCTTCCCTATCATCTCCAGCATTACATAGATAAAGTTTTCCTTAGTGTGTGGGCTGTACTTAATAAGACAATTTTTTGTATACCTCTTAAGCTGGGGTTTCCAGGGATTCTTTCAATGTGTTGTTTTGTTCCATTTTTTATTATTCCAAGTGCACCTCTTGTTTTCAATTTCCACATTTTTTCTATTTCAATTTCCAGGTCTTTATATTTTGACAGTTTTTCAAATTCCTTGATTGCTATGTTACAATCCGCTGGACAAGCCATATCAATTAATAGACAAGTTTTCTCCTTCTGGTTTTTAACAATAATGTCTGGCCTGTTTGCTTCAATTTTTCTGTCTGTGTAGATGGTGTAATCCCATAGAATGGTTACATCTTCTATTTCTGTAACCGGTGCTGGGTGATGTTCATACCAGTGCTTGCCTACAGCTTTTCCATAATGTTTGCATATTGCCCAATGTAAATATTGCCCAACTCTATCGTGGCGATTTTTATATTCATTTGGGGCAAGCACAGAACAGCCTGAGATTAGGTGGTCTATTGTTTCTTGGTGTTTATCACAAAACCTGCATTTTGGATCCATATTATTATGCATAATATTTGCCTGAAAGTTTCTCGTGAAAAGACTTTGGTCTTGTGCTGCAAGAATAAAGCCTTCAGTTTCATCCAGATGCACGTAACCATCGATGAGTATTAACTTTGTCAACATTGGATTTATTGGCACGTACTGGATATTGGCCATGCAGAGGTTTGTCTTGCCAGCGCTGTTTCATCTGTTCAAGAGCTTTATCTTTGGCTTTCATTTTCATATTCTTTGCCGCAATACCCGGCTCTTGGCTTCCGTTCTGCTTTTCTACAGAATCTACTAACTGTAAATCTTGTTTGTATTTACTGCCTTCTTTTATTATTGAATATTTTTTCTTTCTTTCTTCATGTTGCCTGACTAATTGTATCATCCAATCCTTTGTTGTTTCTATGTATGTTAGTAAGCCAATAGTTGTTGTCTTGTATGACAATTCCAGCTGAATAAGACCTCTTCCACCTTCTTTACAGGGTATGTATAGACGGTCTACATCAGCCTTTGGATGATGCATCTTATGCTTAGAAAGAAGCTTTCTTGTTTTAGCATCCATTCGCCTGATGTCGTTTAGAGTCCAGTTTAAGATGTTAAAGCTATATTGGACAACTGGGATTGCACGGCTATTAATGGCCATAACTCTGTTCTGTGAATTTAATTCAGTTTTTAATATCATTCGTAGCCTTCTATAGTACTCTTTACGCACTATTTCTTTCATTTTTTTATGGTGAATGTTTTCACTCTCATTTACACCTAGGTATTTATAAGCTTCTTCTGGTTTCAATTCTTTTATTGTTACAGCAGGGTCTAGGCTAATTGAGGATGTTTCTTGTATTGATCCACGTAAAACTGTAGCTTTAGCACATTTATTCAAATTAAATTTTATTCCAATGTCTTCGCTGAAGCATTTTACAGTTTGCAGAAGACCTTCCAGCTCATTATCATTCTTAGCATATAACTTCAAGTCATCCATGTAAAACAGATGGCTTATTTTCTTTTGTCCTATTTTATAACCACATTCTGTCTTATTAAGTTGACTGGTTAGTGCTATTAATGATATGCAGAATAGTAAGGGAGATAAAGAATCACCTTGAAATATACCTCTTTTGATGTTTATTTCATCAGACTTATAGGTTCCATTTATATGATTGAGGTAAAGGGTTGTTTTCCATATAGACATGCACTGTTTGATGAAATTGATGATGACGGGCGATATCTTGTATATATTTAAAGTCTTTAAAATCCAGTCATGTGGCACACTATCGAATGCCTTTCGATAGTCTATCCAGGCTGTACTAAGATTTTTCTTTGTACTGTATCAGTTTTCCAGGATCATTTTGTTAATCAGCAATTGGTCTTTACAACCATAACAGCCACGTTTGCACCCTTTTTGTTCAAGCGGTATCATGTCATTTCTTTCTAAGAATAAATATGTCTGTTTTGTTAAAATAGATGTTAATAGTTTATATGTTGTCGGAAGACATGTAATTGGTCTGTAATTTTTCGGGTTGTTTGTGTCACCATTCTTGGGTAGAAGAAATGTAATTCCTTTGGTCATCCATGCAGGAATTTTAATGGGATCGTCAACCATTTCTTGAAGTTGTTTGGCTAGTTTTTTATGTGCTGCATTTAAATAATATAGCCAAAAGTTAGGAATTTTATCTATTCCTGGGGATTTCCAATTGTGTGCTTTTTTTAGTGCAAATTTAACATCATCTTCTGTCATTCCAGACCATGTCTGTTCGGGTTTATTTTTCATTCGTTCTATCTCTTGCGTAATCCAATGTACTTCCTTGTTAAGTTCTTTAGGGCAAGCCCATATCTTTTCCCAGAACTGTGTGACTTCTTCCATTCTGGGGCGGACTGTCACTTCAATTCTTTTTTTACCTATTTCCCTGTAAAATCTCTTTGTATCAGTCTGAAAAATCTGGTTTTGTCTGTAAAATCTTGCTCTTTTTTCATAGCGTCTTATTCTTTGAGCCTTCAGTTGGATTTTTTTCTTTATTTTTTCTTTATTTGATAAGACTTCATTTACATTCCTGATGTTATATTTTTTTTCGGCTCTTCTGCTTTTCCTAGTTCTTACATTTATTCCTCTACTCAGTTCATCCAGTACTGATAGTTCGCTTCTAAGTTGTTCGATTTCTTTTTGTATTTTTCTTTTCCAAGGTGGATCTTCACGCCTGCGAGACTGCCTTGTTTTTATTTTGATATTCATTTTTTTTGTTGCTGCTGCTGTTGCTGATGCATATATTACTTCGTTAAGATTTGTATGAGGGTTTTCATCCAGTATTGATTTCAGTGCTGCATTGTAGAGTTTAATAGTACGGAGGTTATGTTTTGTTGGTTGTAATTTTGGGAGCTGTTCACGTTCCTCCATTGTAATATTTTGTATTTGACTTAGATGGTTTTTTATTTCTATCTTGGCTTCCTGTATATTGTTCTTATTTTCCGTCAAATAATTATCTTCGATGTGTTCTGAACTCGTTTTATTTATTATTATTATTATTATTATTATTATTATTATTATTATTGTTACCTTCGTATTGTCAACTAGCGTAGTTGTCCGTTTTGATCTTTTTATTTATGCTCGTTCCTTTTACTCTAATTGACATTTGATATTACACAAATTAATCCTATGTTTTCATTATAAATTTATACAAGCTTCCGGTTCCTTTTGAAGAGAAATATTCCTTATGCGTACGACTTCTTTCTCTTTGTTTTTGTTGAAGGACAAGTATACTTTCGGTCCAAAGACTCACTTTTACACTTCGAAAGAAACATCAGGTTATATCCAAAAGTTATAGTCTTGTCTCCCTCTTACTCGACTATATTTTTACGGAATGAGAAAAGTTTTTTCAAAGTTTATTTAGAAATGCAAAACCTTCCCTAGCCTTCAATTCCCACTTAAAACTAAATAAATAAATAAATAAAAAATAAAAATAAAACAAATATTTGAAAAGATTTTTATTAGAAATGATTTCTGTGCCAGACAATAATTGCAAATAAGTTCTTGTAAAATTTGAAATAACCACACAGCATACATATTGATTTTGTTCTCAATACGAATTAGAAGTTTTAGTGGTTTTACCGATAAAATCTATTTTGGCAAGCCGGTTTTTATCGTAAAGTGCTCGATATCGGAGTGGAGATAGAGTGTTGATGAGTACAAAGAATTTATCTTTTTAACTGAGCAGATTCATGCCGACTTCGAAGTTTCGTGAGGACACCGTTAAGATGTCCTCTCTCGTCAAGGCTTTTTGTTGTTAAGTTCCGATTTTTTCTTGTTTATATAAAACATGGTGTGATTATTAAAGAAGTGATCATGTTAATGATTGCTTTATAAAAATAAAAATATAAATATACAAATACTCAATCTCAATCACAAAAATAATAAACAAAAACAAAACATAAAATTGTTATAAATATGAAAAATAAAAATATATACAAACACTCAATCAGGACAAAGACAGTAGATACCACAAGCATCAAACAAAAAAATACCCGTAAAGCCCACAAATATACACAAAAACACCCAACCATGACTTAGAAAAATAAACCAACACGTGGTAAAACATACCAGCACGATAAGAAAACATTAAATTCAGTAAAAGAGGTCAATAAAACTAAAAGGCCTCACCTTACAAAAAACAAACAAACAAACACAAAAAGTACACAAAAAAGCAATAATAATACAAATGAAAATAAATCAAACAACTAGACAATAAAATAAAAAAGAAAAGCAAGCAAAAAGAAAATAAAAACAACCAATCACAAATAATTATATTTTTAGCCATTATCAAGAATTTATTTTGTTTAGTTTGTAAATAAATATGTATAAAGTTCATGTATATAGAGTCATGTGTATGTTAAGTTCTGAACACGGTAAGCACATTGTTACTGTGTTTTTAATTGGTGTTATTAAGTGTAGGATTTCTCTTTTTTGTTAGAAATACCTCTATTATTTTTAATCTTCTTTTGCATGTGGATGATACTATTATGTATGTGAACGATTCTATTATGTATGAATTGTCAACAAGTTAACAATACATAAATAATAACATCATGGATGATAGATAACATAATGGATTAGAGCATATATGAAGAATATAATGAATTTTTAGTAAAAGTGAAATACTTACGGTGTTTACGTAATACTGTTAATTTATTTTTAGGGTTCAGTAGAACTTTATTTTTAGGAAACCTTATAATATGTAGCTTTTTATTCAGGCACAGAGGACAAATATCATAGAACGATTTACACATTCTCGTTTTCTTTTTAAATTTTCCATTTTACCTTGTTTTCTTTTTGTTTCTTTTAACTGCCAAAATATGTAGAAAGGGATTTTGATTTGGGTACGCCTTATTCTTGAAGAAATATATATGTTAGCACCATCTCTATTTGTAAGTGTTTTTATTACAACTAATGTAAAAGATTTTAATAGCTGGATTTTCGCTAGATGATATTGTACATTGGTAAACATTATAATTTGTGAGACACCTGTTTTCCAGTAGGAATTTGTTAGGATTGCTATCAAGACATTCGTTCTTATCCAGAAACAAGAAAAATAGACAAAGAATAATTCAGTTGACCAATTTGACATTACAATGGAATAGTTAGACTCTGCATTTCTTCTGACTCTGTAGCCTACGATTGAAAAGAAATCTAAATTTAGCATAAAATTTGTTACTACTACATCTAAAAGAATAAAAACTTAGTCAATACGAACAAAACAATAAGCTAAAACTTGAAGGAGTAATGAATTCCATTGCTTGTAATAACTATCACAAAAATAGATAGGAAAAACCTCAACGAAGCTAGTTAAAAACATTATATGAACTCAAAAGAGACATTTTATAAAACAATATATCATCATAACGAGACTAACCACTATTTTGATATAAAAAAGGCTAATCTGAACAAAGGAGAAACAATTCACTACGACGTGAATGTCTAGAGTGCTTTGACGTGACCTTCGTTAAGAATTCCTCTCCACTCAAATATGATGTCATCAAGTGTAGTCAAGCTAAAGGGAGACAATTCATTTAAGGGTAGATACTGATTGTTAAGTTTAGGTGATTAAAACTTTCAAAATTGAATTAATGACAATAAAAGAATGACAAAAACACAATAAATATATAAAAACGTTTCATTTATTTATTTATTTATACAATGTTTCCAATTTTCTTTTTTTATATATAAATTTTTTCCCATTATATTGTCATTTTTCTTTTTGCAAAAATTATTTAATATAGCATTTGTAGAAGTCCACACCAACATTTTTTCTATTTTTTCTATACTTTGACCATCATCACAAGAATCTACATGAAATAAAATATAATTTGACAAAATATTCAGTTATGTACACAGTTAATTGTCGCTGATTTATTTAATAAAGAAAAGAAGTGGCTTTTGTTAGTTTATCTAGAACTACATAATTGTAGAGAACAAAATTTGCTGTTGTATCATTGGGATGTAGCAGGGAGCCTCTGTTAGCCTTTTTCCACTTTTTCATCAAAATGGTAAGTTTCCCATAAAATGTCCCTAGCATTAAAATGCAGTTCACACACCTAAAAAAAGTTAAATGAGATAGTAATTGATCCATAATACTCTGATAGGTAAATGAACAGATAAAATGTAAAACAAAACAATTTTAAACTTTTTATGGGCATCAATTCATTTTTTTGTATGTGCAAAGCTGTTAAATGAGAAAATGTTGTTCTGACATAAGGCCATTTACTGAGCATCCATAAAAAACTTTTACCGACATAGAATAATTTTTATTAGTAAAAGTCTCACGTAAGAGAATAATATTCTTCAATTTTACCTGACACAAGGCCAATGAGCATTCGTCAAAAAACTTAAACTTTATTTTTATGGATATCCATTCATTTCGTTATTTTTTACGCGCAAAAAGAGACTCTCTACAAAATGAAACAATTATTCGAATCTCATAAATATTTTGATAGAAAAAGAAAAAGTTTTTTTTTAGAAATTTTAGTTTATTTTTATAAGTCGGAAATTTTTTTAAAGAAAATAAATGTTTTAATTAGTTTTACTAGGTTCAAAAATATTATTGCTGCTTAAATTCATTAAAAGTGATTTTTAAACATGAAAATCATCAATAAAGAGAAAATTCAATTCAAACATGTTAAAATTTTTAAAAAATCTGGAATTAAATAAAAGTTTTCTTCACATAAAATTCTGAAATTGATTTTAAAACATAAAAACGTTACTAAATAAGCAATTGTTGACTTACTCTGCTATATTTGGTAACTGAAGCCATTTGTTGCACATTTCTTGATTTTCGGGAAATCTGAACGCGCTAACTTTTGGGCCTTTAGGATAATTTCCTTGGCAGTTAGGAACAACACAATGAAAGGGTATTTTCTTTTAAGTGGAAAAAAACTGAAAATGAAACTTATTGGTAAAGTGGAACTCATTAGTAAAGTTTTTTTTAAAATCATTTCACCACAAGCAAGGCATTCCACTGTCACTATTGTGCAGGGGCTTACATAGGGGGAAGTGATGAAAAAGAGTGGTTAGTTATAGGAAATGTTGGGAGGAGGGTGATAGACGGGTAAGAATATCGAGGATGAGGGTTGGGTAGATGGGAAGAGTGTTTGAGAGAATGGATGCGAGTTAGTGTGTTAGGAAATGTCTATTGACCTTACATTTAAACTCCTGGAGATTGTAGCTGTCGGGGAAGCAAGTATGTGGAAGGAAATTCCACAGCCGGGAAGTGCGAGAAAAGAAGCTGTTAGAGTAGAAATTGCGGTTACATTTTATCGGTTTCACTGTAAAAGGGTGGGACCTAGTTGCTAATCTAGTATCTCGTGTAAGTTCATACCTAGGGGGTACCAGTAACCTAAATTCATCGGAGCAGAAGCCGTGAAAGTATTTATAGAAGAGACACAGGGAAGCCACATCACGCCGGTGAAACAGTGACTGCAGCCAGACTGCTAAGTCGGTATCGATCACATTACAGATTCTCCGTTGTATTTTGTCAAGAACCCCAAGGAGAATAGCAGGGGAACCCGAACAGATGTGGCAGCAGTATTCAATACACGGGCGGATTGTAGATTTATATATGTGCTGGATGGACTCAGACGAGAAAAACATCCGGGCCCTGCACAGAGAACAGACTTTCATAGCAGCGGATTTAGCAATGGATTCGATATAGTCATTCCATTTGAAGTCCGCTGAGAGTGTGAGGCCGTGGAGGCGTACTGTTTTACTCTCAGGGAAGCTAGCCTGTTCCATGCTAATGGGAGGTAGGAGCGTTTGTCTATGATTGTTAATTAATAGCAGTTTCGTTTTGGAAGCATTAAAATTTACGTGCCATTTCTTACCCTAGTTCACCACCGATTGGAGGTCCTTCTCAAGCGAGGCGAGAGTAAACTGTGGTGTCATCGGCGTACATGCCTACTTGAGATCTTATAGCATCGGGGAGATCGTTGATGTAGATCAGAATGAACGTAGGACCTAGGATAGAGCCTTGAGGGACACGTGCGTTTGCATGGTAGTTTTGGGAGGCTTGTCCGTTTAATACTACCTTCAGTGTGCGATCAGAGAGGAATGACTGGACTAGGTAAAACAAATGTCCAGTTATACCATAGCTCCGCAGTTTGGGTAGAAGGCCAGCATGCCAGACTCTCTCGAACGCTTTGGAAATATCCACGGCAACGGTTCGAGCTTTGCCATTCTTGTCGAGAGCCTGGTATATGTACTCAGTGATGGACGTTAGCATATCAGCAGTAGATCTGGTGAAGCGGGAACCATACTTTTTGTCCGAGAGGAGCCCCTGGGCTGTGAGATGCTGAACCACCTCGGCGTTGATAATGGCTTCGAACACTTTGCCAAAGATCGGAAGGAGGCTGATAGGGCGGTAATTAGCGGGGTCCGAGGGTTCTCCAGTATTCTTAAATATAGGAACTACAGAGGAAGACTTCCAGCAGGCAGGAAAGCAGGAAGCAGATAGGCCGTAGTTGTAGGGCTTAGAGAGGACAAAGGAGAGTTCAGTGGTACATTTCTTGAAGACTATGATTGGGATTCCGTCCCCTCCGCACCGAAACTTATTAGTGAAGTGAAAAACAACGTGTTCGTAGAACAAGCTTCTGAACGTATTATGGCATTTCAATTGGCTACCCTTGCTGACGTCACAACAAACATGGCGAGTAGCGAGAGGACCTTCTTAACGAAGGTCATGGCTTTGATCGCAACGTCATCCACAATAAATTTGCGCTCTGGATTTTAATATATTTTACAATTCCTGGTAGATCTGCTATTATCACAGTGTACTAACAAAAATGATGGAAAGAGAAAGAAAAAAAGAATCTCAATAAAATCACTTGCATAAAAGTAAAAATTAAAACATAAAATTTCCCAGCAACTCTCGTTCCGTGCGCATGTGTAATCGCATTAACATAACAAATTTACTCCAGTGAAGTCCTAAAAGAGGAAACACGTCTCAAGAAACGTTATTTTTGCTTTTTCATAATTTTTCCTCAATATTGTTATGATATATAAAAATATATATGTCGTTATCTATCTATCTATCTATCTATCTATCTATCTATCTATCTATCTATCTATCTATCTCAGTGTATTCCTATCTATCTATCTATCTATCTATCTATCTATCTCAGTGTATTCCTATCTATCTATCTATCTATCTATCTATCTATCTATCTATCTATCTATCTATCTATCTATCTATCGTCATGTCATGTCATATCTATCTATCTATCTATCTATCTATCTATCTATCTATCTATCTATCTATCTATCTATCTATCTATCTATGTGCCCTGTCTCTTCAGGACATAGGCGATCATGGTTTTCCTCGTCTCCCTATCCTTTGTGGCTCTTAGTATGTTTGCTTCTGTTACACCTCGTAACCGCCGTTCCGTGGCTATAGTCATGATCTATCTATCTATCTATCTATCTATCTATCTATCTATCTATCTATCTATCTATCTAATAAATTGGATGCCTTTATAAATTCATTGGTTATAGTTTATTTCGCGGAAATCTTACTAAACCTCTCGTCAGACCAAAATACTTCACATAAATGAATGGGTTAGATTTATCCAGACGAATAGAATCGTGGATGGGGGACAGGGAAGAAAGAAAAATTATCGATGGGAGAGGTGGTTAGATATACAGTGTTAATCATTAAGTGTGGTTGTCTTTCTATCCCAGGCAATATGATGACCTTGAACTGAACTTTTAGTTAGCCATTCTCAATTATATGACAGAAATATAGGGGTTGTTATTTTCACTAGGAGAATTGAATTGTTAGATAGTTACATTAATTCCGACGGTAATATTAATATTTTCATTTTGTAAATACTAATCTTTTTGGTTTTATGACAATAATATTATTATCAAGCATAATAAGAATGCTAAAAAGAAGAAACATAAAAAAATAAATAAAAAGGCAAGGATAAGTATTAATTATTATTCTTAACGATGTCAACAATGCTACTTCATAACAGTTATTAATAACAATAATAATAACGATAACTGACTAATAAAAATAAGTTAATAAATATAAAGTCATTAACGAGGTTTTACATGCACACATTAGAGGGTTGTTTAAGGGGCTTATATTATATACTTATTTATATTTAGAGAGTTGTTTAAGGGGCTTATATTATATACTTATTTATATTTAGAGGGTTGTTTAAGTAGCTTATATTATATACTTTTTATATTTAGAGGGTTTTTTAAGGGGCTTATATGTTATACTTATTTATATTTAGAGGGTTGTTTAAGGGGCTTATATTATATACTTATTTGTATTTAGAGGGTTGTTTAAGGGGCTTATATTATATACTTATTTATATTTAGAGGGTTGTTTAAGGGGCTTATATTATATACTTATTTATATTTAGAGAGTTGTTTAAGGGGCTTATATTATATACTTATTTATATTTAGAGGGTTGTTTAAGTAGCTTATATTATATACTTATTTGTATTTAGAGGGTTGTTGAAGGGGCTTATATCATATACTTTTGATATTTAGAGGGTTGTTTAAGGGGCTTATATTATATACTTATTTATATTTAGAGGGTTGTTTAAGGGGCTTATATTATATACTTTTTACATTTAGAGGGTTGTTTAAGGGGCTTATATTATATACTTTTTATATTTAGAGGGTTGTTTAAGGGGCTTATATTATATACATATTTATATTTTGAGGGTTGTTTAAGGGGCTTATATTATATACATATTTATATTTAGAGGCTTGTTTAAGGGGTTTATATTATATGCTTATTTGTATTTAGAGCGTTGTTTAAGGGGCTTATATATATACTTTTTTATATTTAGAGAGTTGTTTAAGGGGCTTATATTATATACTTATTTATATTTAGAGGGTTGTTTAAGAGGCTTATATTATATACTTATTTATAAATCTTTACTTGCACACCTATTTGTTTATAAGTATGGAAATATTTACATGCATATACATCCACATGTAGATACAAGAAGTCAACCCAATTACCCACACATACACAAATATATATATATATATATATATATATATATATATATATATATATATACATGCACGTACACACATATACCGACATATCTACACCCACGCATATATATATATATATGTATATATATATATATATATATATATACGCATACATTTTAATACGTATATTTATAAACAACATAATGTTAGTACAACTTCATCTTAAATTAAATTAACAATTGGAAGTTTTTGACAATTATAAATTTTAGTAAAGTCAAATGTCAGTTTTTAACTGAATAAAACTTTTAAGTGTAACTTCTATTTTGTTATGTAATTTTAAATGTATTTTTGTGTCTGCATTTGAAAATGAGTTCATTCCTTTGGTTTAATGTCAGAAGAAAATTTAAAATTCAGGGATGAAAAATAAGCAACATTCAGAAAAGATTTTAGAAAAAAATTCCCCATCATAAACCTTTACCAAGAGACCCGAATAAATACAATTGAAGCTTGAGATCACCGCACCGACATTTAAATTTATAAACAACATGACTCGACTGTAAGATAGGCAGGACGTCCTTACGAAATCAAGGAAAAGCAGGTCGTGTAGAAAAGATTACACGTGGAGTCAGAGCCCCGAAATTACAAGAAATAATTGATGATACCTTTTCAACAACAGATTAGCCATTAAGACCAATCCATGGTACCTTGAAATAGACTGGGTATTTTACTGGGCTGAAGAAGAACGTATTGAGATAGAACTAAGAAAAGAATGAAAGGAGATGGAGAAAAGCAGAACTACAAAGCGAGAGGGAATTAGAAAGACTTTCAAAGAGGGAGAGAGAGAGAGAGAGAGAGAGAGAGAGAGAGAGAGAACAGAGAGATATCAGAAAGAAAGGCTAAAACTGGGAAAAGGGCACATAGGAGAAAGAGGGAAAGAAAAAGTCGTAGAAAAAAGAAAGGAGATAGAAAATGAGGAAAGGAAAAGGGTGATTCGAATGAGAGAGGGTACTAAGAGAGAGAGAGAGAGAGACAGAGAGGGATAAAGTCAGGTAAGTGATAAAGAAAAAAGAGGGATTGTGAGATAGAAAAATTGAAAGAAGAAGAAATAAGTTTAAATTGAGAAGGCGATAAAGATAAATATAACTGATAAAAATGAAGAAAAAAAACATGATAAGGAAATACAGAGAGAGGGAAGAGAAGTGTGGCAGAGAGACTAGAAGGAGGTGTTGAGAAGAGAGAAAGAGCGAGTGGGATTGAGAAGGATAGCTACAAAGGTGATGTGGGGAGAGAGAGAGGGGGAAGAACGAGTAGTGAGGACGGAGAAAAGAGAGATGTTGGAAAAGAGAGAAAGAAAAGTAAGGCATAGAGAGATTGAATATTTAGCTGATAAGATACGAAACAAGAGAAACAGAAAGAGAGAAAGGAAAAGGAATGAATGATACAGAGACAATGAATTATGTTTAGAATAAGAAAGAAATATTTTTTTTACAGTGAGTTAAAATGTTTAGTTTTTAACTCAATTTTTCAAACCGAATTTTAAAAAGATTTCAGTTGTTTTGTTTATTTAATTTTCTTATTTTTTCTCTCTCGGCACTCAAAGAAGTGCATCTCCGTCAGCGTCTCAGAACGAGGCGGACAGGCGTGACAAATGGAACGCTTCAATCAAAACGCTATTCAGATTTCAAATGCGGTGGGAAGCTAATTAATAACTTAAAATGAAAGAAAAAGAAGGACCATTTTCCGCTATTCACATATTTCTTTCTGCTATCTTTTCTTTATACATATCCTGTTCAATTTCAAAATTACTTGGCCGTTCTCTCTGCCTCTTCTTTTATGCTGTGTCCCTTCAGAATTAAGTGATCACAGCTCTTGACACTTTTAGCAATGATGGCTGCCAAATCATTGTCGAGTATGACCATTGCAAGATATCATTGTAGACTTAGTTGTGAATTACGATGTCAAGCAGTTGGAGTGCATAAATTTCATAAAATGAAAATCCCCCTTTCTGATCAAACGTTGTGGTGCAGTAGATATCGGCTCGGAATGAGAAATCAAAGAGTCGAGTTCGAATTCCAGTTGAATTCGTCGCATTTAGTCAGTTAAGTACCATACGTGATACACGCTTAGGCGATTATGTTTCGAAAGAGACATGACTGACTGGGCAGATGGTTACCTCTCAGTAGGTTGCTATTGCTTTCTGCGGTGGACTGGTTGCCAACCAAGGTTATAGAACCTAATCATGTATTATATTATTATGTAGTAATTAGTGGGGGATCAGTTTATTACTTCATAAAAATATAAAACTGATCCCCCAATTTATGCTCAGTAGTAGTCTTAATCATGTTTTCAGCTATTATATTTAGTCAGTCAGTTAAGTGCCATATGTGATACACGCTTTGGGCGATCATGTCTCGAAAGAGACATGACTGGGCAGATGATTATCTCGCAGTAGGTTGCCATTGCTTCCTGCGGTAGACTGATTGCCAGCCAAGGCTATAAAACCCAATCTGTTCCATTATTTAACCCAAAACTAGAGAGAAGAGACGGATTAATATCTTTTCCAAGGCTATTTGTGCATAAGTGAATGCAAGGGAATTCAACTGGAATTCGAACGCGGCTCCCCGATTTGTCGTTCAAAGTCGATATTCACTGCCCCACAACGTACATCTCATCACATTTACTTACAAGAAAAATCCGTTAGGAAAGGTATTAACCCGTCTCTTCCCTACAGATATAGGTTAAATAACAGGGCAGACTGGGTTCTACAGCTTTGGTTGGTAGCCAGTCTATGGTAGAAAGTAATGGCAACCTACTGTAGAAAAGTCTTCTGCCGGTCAGTCTTGTCTTTTTCGCATGTATCACGGATGGAACTAAACAGACTGACTGACCAATTAACATCATTGGATGCTGGCAAGCCAAGGGTATTATATCAGTTTTTCTTCACCAAATTGGTTACCTTAATGAAAGCTAAGGAAATCAACAATCCTAGTGGACTTACTGCGTACCTGGATAGCAACACAGGTATCTTGTGCTAGCCGGCACCCTTTAAGAAGTTTTGTTTTTAGTTATGCTTGGTGTCTAGTCCCTCTACCAACAAGAAAAGCCTGGTGGAGGAACTGGTTTAATTGTCAATAATTCGACTACGCAGCAGGTTGTATTGAGTTACATGGAATCAGTAGAACTCATAGAGTGTGCGTGTGTGTCCGTTATTTATAGACTCCGAAACGGCTGAACCGATTTTCTTGAAAATTTACACAGTTGTACTATAAGCGCCTGCGAATGTTCTTACCTAGGTTTTGTGTTGAGGTACTCCCGATAAATATCGAAAATCGATAAGCGAAAAAATCGGGTTATAGAAGGAGTGGTTCGATTTGAATCAAATTTGATACACTCATAGACAAAGACATAAGAAACGATATTCAGAAGTTTCAAGGTTGCAGTTCTTACAATAGTGCAGAAAATTTGATATCGATACCAGGAAATCAAAATTTGACTTACATTCATTCATTTTTCTTTCAGTCTACGGTTTCGCTTTAACTGGGAACAACAATTGCTTTTTAGTCTTTCGTGCCAACGTCCAAAGAGTCTGAGATCCAGGATTGTGGATTAGTTTTAAAGCTTTCATTACACCCGAGCAACGCCGGGATATACTGCTAGTTTTCAATAATACATGTTTCTTTACGAACACTTTTGTCGTTGTGGCTGTTGTCATTGCCATCTTTTCTAAATACGTTCTTTAAAATCGTCCAAGCCTTTTTTGATTTTTGTTGTATACCTACCCTGTATACAAGAATGGGATGTTCCTATTTTCTTAAATATGCGGGAATTATTAGAGGAGTAGAACAGAGTGATTATACTGATTAGCAGTGTATCTACTTCAAGCAACGTGCGAGTCTTGTATTTTTGATATATGATTATCCCTTTAGTAATTGCCTATATTTCTGAGATGAGGTAATATTTACAGTATTTACATTATTCGGACTATTGTCCTCATCCTTGTTGCCATTTGTACGACGTTTAATAATAGATCATTCTATTTGTCTATATTTCTGAGATGAGGTAATATTTACAGTATTTACATTATTCGGACTATTGTCCTCATCCTTGTTGCCATTTGTACGACGTTTAATAATAGATCATTCTATTTGTCTATATTTCTGAGATGAGGTAATATTTACAGTATTTACATTATTCGGACTATTGTCCTCATCCTTGTTGCCATTTGTACGACGTTTAATAATAGATCATTCTATTTGTCTATATTTCTGAGATGAGGTAATATTTACAGTATTTACATTATTCGGACTATTGTCCTCATCCTTGTTGCCATTTGTACGACGTTTAATAATAGATCATTATATTTGTCTATATTTCTGAGATGAGGTAATATTTACAGTATTTACATTATTCGGACTATTGTCCTCATCTTTGTTGTCATTTGTACGACGTTTCGGCCGTTTTGTCCTCCGGCCTTCTTCAGGTGCTAAGAATTTTGAATCGATCCTTTTATTACAACCACTGGGGTATATTGTTCTCATTCCTTGCGTAGTAGTAATGTTTCGATTAGAAATCCTTAAGGACACATGGCCTAGTGGATATAGACGTTGGTTAGTTTCTCTGACTTGACCCAAAATGTTGTGAGTTCAATACCAGACTACTACAGTGGTGAACGAGTAACTTGCAGGGTTAGAAGGAGATAACTCATGACTTCCAATCGAGACTTTACGATAATTATCCCCAACCTCCGTTTTGGTCATTACTCACTCAATAATATTATAGGGTTACAATAATTTCATTAAGTCTCTTGCAAATATTAACTGAACCTTTCTCATTGTTGATATCAGTTTCTTTGTAGTTTCAATTTCCCTTAGGATCATTTTTTAAAAACTTTTTATGATGTGCTCTGTTCATGGTATTGTCAACATTCTTCTGTAGAACCACATCTCAGTTACTCCAAATCCTTTCTCAATTTAAGTTGAAAGTGTTAAGCATTCGCCAAATTATACGAGATTAGACGTCCTTCTTTTTCTATGTTCCGTGTCTCATCTGAATATTAGCTATCCATGATTTTCTACAATTCACAGGCCTTCGTTGCTTTTAATAAATCTTCTCTTTTTGTTATCTTTGGTTTGGTTGTTTTGTTTTTATGGTAAATCAACCACAGCGAGTCATTTATTGCCAACTAAACTTTATTTATTTATTGCTGCTAATACCTTTTTCTTTCAACAATTTATTGTTTTTATACAAGTTTTGTGTCTAGTAATACATTTTTCTTTTTGAGTTTCAAGAGTCATTGGGATTTATTTTTAAGGGCAGGGTCCCCAAGTCCTACCCTTTTTATTTAACCCATAACTAGAGGGAAGGGACGAATTAATACCTTTTTCAAGGGTACCAGTGCTTAAGTGAATGCAGGGTATTTAACTGGAATTCGAACTCGGCTCACCGATTTCTCTTTCCGAGGCGATATCCACTGCACCACAACGCACACCCGTCACTAAACGCTTACAGCACCTGGTATCCCCAAGCGGTCACCCATCTAAGCTTTTGTTAGCTATCCCAAGCCCTGTTTCGTCATTCGTTTACTGAATTTTGCTAAGTAGGTGATACAATGTTTTTCTCTGTTTCTTTTGCCTTCAAACTGTCTTGTTGGTATCACATTTTCCGAGCTCTCTTTCCTCGTTAGTTGCCATAAAAATTTCATCAGTCTCTTTCTGATGTTAAGTTTAAGTATCCGTTTTGTTTTCCTTTTTTATAAAACTTATTTGCTCTTCACATGCTCCGCCCATGATATTCTCATCATCTTCTATAGAACCACATTTCTGTTGCTTCCAGTCTCTTCTTCATATGTGACGAGATTGTCTGGCCTTCACTGCCATATATGTTACATCACAATTGTTCTTTGTTCCGAACAAATGTTTCCTCTTTCTTAATAGTTTGCTTAACTTTTGGAAGGCCACTTTCTCTATCTTCGGATTTCAATGTTGCAGTTTTCGTCTTCTGTTAAAACACTTCCCAAATATTTAAATTTATGTACCGGTTTAGTTTTGGTATCTCTCCTTGTAATTTGCATTTTGAGCTCATCCTTTTATGTTCAGGGGTTGACCTATACAGTGGGTATCGGCCTAACCGAGAATTTTGAGCTGAAATTCTTATTTGTTCGCCACACTTAATAGGCGGTATAAGCAATCAGAATTTGAACTTAGTCTGCAATTCTGTTTTTATTTTTATGGTTGGTAACTGTTATACAGCTTTGATTGTTTCTGTATTTGATGTTAAACGGTGTATTAAGAAAAAGAAAAAAGAACGCTTTTCAGATTAGACGGGACCACACGAGCAGATTCGAATTTAGCACAAATGTAGGAATGGGTCTCAGCCGTAACCCCTTTGGACGGGGATTGTTTGGAATTGCTTTCATTTAGTTACGATTATTAAGTCTAGCCTTTTTGCATTCACTTACACACAAATACCATTGGGAAAGGTATTAATCCGTCTCTTCCCTCCAGTTATGGTTTAAATAATAGAACAGACTGGGTTCTATAGCCTTGGCTGGCAACCAGTCTACCGCAAAAAGCTACCTACTGCGGGATAATCTTCTGCCCAGTCAGTCATGTCACTTTCGAGACATGATCGCCCAAAGCGTGTATCACGTATGGCACTTAACTGACTGACTGACTTCTGACCTAAATATTCAAATCTTAAGATATTTTCATTTTTATGAACATTGGATCAATTTTTAGTTCTGTTTATCATTTTATTGTGAAGGTCGAACCCAAAACTCTTGCACAATTCACAGTGAATAATTGTCCTGAAATAATAATAATAATAATAATAATAATAATAATAATAATAATTTTTTCTATTTCTTTTTCGTTCAATTACTTTTTTCTCGATTAATACCATTTTTAATTGACTTTGAGCCTTTCGGGAAGGCTTTCGTCCACGTTTCAGGACTGACTGACATGTGTTCGACGCCGCTGAAATGGAATTCTTCTACACTTCGTCTTTTTTTCAGCGTCTCATTTATAAGAACAACAACAACAACAACAACAACAACAACAATAATAATAATAATTATCATTATTATTTTAGTCTGCTTACTTATTTTTCGAGCTGGCTCCAAGTTTCAACCTAAAATCCTGCAAGTCAACAGATCATGATTGTTAGCACAGTCGCTTAAATACGAAACTGAAATTTCCAGGACCATTTTAGTTAATCATATGATGTTTCCGGAATATTTATAGACGTTTAAAAGCTTAGTAAAATGTATATGTGTATGCTCGGAAAAAATATATACCTTTAAAAATGTGTGAACATATTAGATGGGCAGACTGAAAAAATAAAATGTCACAGGTGTAAAATTGAGCAAACTCACAGAAAAACGTTTAAAATATGAAGACAAAATTATTGCAAAATGTGCAGGATTCTGTGAATCAATGAGAAAGTGTATGCAAATTGCAGTCTAAAAGGCCCATAACCTGTCACATTGGTAAAACTCTTTTGGGGATGTGGAGCAATCGTCAGTGCAATATTTTGATTTTAAGCCAAGTTCTGTTCACCATGGAAGTGAGAAACATTTTTCATATTTTTTTTGGCATTTTTTGACGCCTGAGATGTCACATCTGCTGAATTTAAATTATTATTATTATTATTATTATTATTGTTATTAATTACTTAGAGTTTTGTTGTATACACATTTACTTCTAGGTCCCAATCAGCGATGTATTTTCCTCTGAAAGTTTCCACTGATAATTTTTGTAAAAAAGAAAAAGATCCAGCATATTTTACCGATAAAATGCAGCCGTAACTTCTACTCCAACAGTTTCTTTCCTCGCACTTCCCGACTGTGGAATTCTCTTCCACACGATTGCTTCCCCGACGGCTACAATCTCCAGGAGTTTAAATGCAAGGTCAATAGACACCTCCTAACACACTAACCTGCTCCCATTCTATCAAACACTCTTCCCATCTGCCCAACCCTTATCCTCGCTATCCTTACTCATCTGTCACCTTCCTCCTGACATTCCCTATGTCTAACCACTCCTTCTCTTTACCTTCCCCTATGTAGCCCCATGCGCAATAGTGGCAGTGGAATGCCAGTGGGGTGAGATGATTAGAAAAAAAAATAACACAGCTGTTTGCCTCTCTTTCTGGCGAGGAAGGAGCACAGGAAGAAATCCCGAACTGAGATTTAAAGCTAACAGTAAACAAGACTTTCGGCTGACATGGTACTTTCGAATCGTTCAACACGTCTTGCGTTTTAATTAATTCAATTGAGCCCTCCAGGATATTTAATGATGATATCTCAACGATCTAAAAGAGAAATGGATTAAGGGATTTCTGGGGTTACTGAACACCCGTATTAAAAGGGGGAATTTAATGCGGGATATCCTATCCACAAAATACAACACAAATTTCAAGAAAAGACAGCGCAATAAGAAATGTTTGTATAAAATTAAAAAATTATATATTTAACAATATGTATACTGAATAAACAATTTGTATATTTCTTTTGTATATTTTGTTTGATGTCTTTTAGATTTAAGCGAATGTTGGTTGAACAAAAAAGTGTCTATGTTTTGCTGTCTCTAATTCAACAAAGCAGTAGAACAATGTTTCTTTCTTTCTTTCTTTCTTTTGTGTCCGCTGCTAAGTAGGTGGAAAAGGAAAGGGTTTAAATTTAAGGTGAAAAAGAGTGTGAATGAGAAATAACCGGAGAGACGGAAAAGGGTTAAATAGAGATTGTAGTAAGTAACAAAATGCGTGTGTGTAAAACGATTAATTTGTCTACTTAACTAATAAAATCTGTGTTCCTTCTCCTATCTGCCTGGCGAGAGATGTAAAAAGTTTTATGGGCAGTAGAAGATATCATGCTGATTTACTTTCCTTCTTCTTCTCTTTTGCATTGACTGAACCGGCGACGGACCTGTCTGTCGGTTTTCTGGCCTCTTTCATCTCTGCGCCTTTTTTCTCTTGATCGGTCACAGACGTGGTTAAATAGTAGATTTCAGTCATGTGACTGGCTCCCAGAGGCACCTTCTTCTTTAGGTGTGAAAAAAACGTTTGACTGACATTGTAATATGAATTTTCTATTTCTTATCCAATTAGGATCCAGCTTTTCGAGCTGACTTATGAAATTTACCTTAGTTGGGTTTTTCCAAAAAATGCTTTTAATCGTTTGAATCCGATTTTACAAGTGTGCAATTTTACTTTGTTTTTTTTTAGTTAACTGTTAGATGATATAGGATTTGTATCCTATAGATTCAATTTAAATTATAAATAAATTGATTTCTTTTAACAAACTTCATAAATTTAAGGCAAATATTCAGGATATGGGTTGTGTTGCAGTGGATATTGGCTCGGAACGAGAAATCGGAGAGCCGAGTTCGAATTCTAATAAATCTTGTTGCATTCACTTACGCGCAAATACTCTTGAGAAAAGTATTAATCCGTCGCTTCTCACTTCAGCTATGGATTAAATAGCAGGACAGATATGGTTAGCAACCAGTCTACCGCAAAAAGTAATGGCAACTTATTGCTAGTCAGCCATGTATCTTTCGAGACATGATCACCTAAGCGTGTATCGCATATGGCACTTATACTGAGTGACTCAGTTTTCTGTTATGAATTCCGAAAGTGTGAAATTAGCAAGTTCGTCTGTAATAATTTCAAAGTCGTTTCGTGCTCTACATTTTTAACGTTGTGCTGAACTCAGTTAAGCAACGTCGTTTACCAGTGGACCCAGTAAGCTAAACTTTTAAAAAAATTGCAACCTCACTTAATTTTATTTTTTGTCTCCATTTTTTTACTCTTGTAATTTTTTCGAATTCCAGTTCGAATTTCAGTTGAATTCGTTGCATTCCCTTACGCGCAAATACTCTTGGAAAAGGTCTTAATCAATCTCTTATCTCTCCAGGTATGGGTTAAATAGTAAGACAGATTGGCTTCTATAGTATTGGTTGATAATCAGTCTACCGCAGAAAATAATGGCAATCTACCACGGGAAAATCTTGTACTCAGTCAGTCATATCTCTTTTGAGACATGATCGACAAATTGTGTATGACGTATGTTACTTAATAGACTCACTGACTGAATTTTCTTATGTTGTTAAAATTGTTACTATCAGTAATACAACTTGGTACGATTTTTCGTTTTCTAAGGATCTTCTTTCTTTTTTTAATGTACCATGTCCCTTCAGGACGTAGGTTATCATGGCCCTCTACATCCTCCTACCTTTTGCAGCTCTTAACACTTTTTCTCTTGGTATTTCTCCCAAACCCTGCTCTGCCATCTGTTTGCTCAAGCCCATCAAGTATGTCATGAGTTGCTTTCCCGTGTCTGTCTTTGCTTCTGTTCGTTGCGTGATTATCAGATTCTCCAAGATCCACTTTCTCATTATATGTCCCAGAAAACACAGATATTTCTTCCTTATGGTAAGTATAATTTGCCTTTTAGTTTGCATCCTCTCCAAAACCTTGTCATTGCTTACATGTTTGATCCATGGTCTCCTCAACATTCTTCTGTAGAACCACATTTCTGTTGCTTCAAGTCTTTCCTTCATCTTTGAGGGGGGGGTTGTCCAGTATTCACAGCCATATAGGAGAAGAGATATCACGTAACAGGCCGGTACTCTTTTCTTTTTTCCAACGAAATTTTCCTGTTTTCCAATACTTGGCTCAGCGTCCTTGGCCATGCCAGCACACATTCGACATTTAGTTTTGAGCTTTAGGTTCAATGTCAAAAGACTTCCCAGGTATTTAAATTTCTTAGCTCCCCGACCTGTAATTGGCATTTTGGTTTTTGAAGACACATTCATGTTTTCTTTCAATTTTTTGTAGTTGCTCAATTAATTACTTCCATTTATATTGAGGTTTACTTTCCAAGTTTCATTTTCTAATTTATGCAAATGATTTGTTTGTTACCAGTAAATGCTCCGGGTTAGACTCTTGAATTATTTTGCAAATAAACTGAGATATATATTTTTGAAAGCATTTAAATTCATTTTTTGTTTCAGTTTCATGTCATATTTGAACAGTTAAACCAGCTTAAGGATACAAGCATTAAACCTGAAGAAATCTAAAACAACCAGTGACAATTTTCATTCATGGAAAATGAGGACAAGAGTCTAAACAAAGTAATGTAAATACTACCTCATCTCAAAAGTATAGACAAATACTGAAGAAAAGTCTTGAAGCAACAGATTTGGGAGGAAAAAAAAACGTTTGAAATTTTTATTTATTCTGTTATGCGAAGCTACTTTGGCCAAGGTATCAGCAGCCATTACACCTCCATGCCATGTGATGTTCTTTGAATGGGAATTTACTTAGCAGCTTAACTCGATGTTGATTTTTGGGAAAAGCAAGAATTGAAGAATGAATCTTTAATTCAAATTTCCTGTGAGGTATTTTTCGTTTGTTTTTGTTTATTTTTTTTTTTTATATATATATCTGTGTTTTTTTTTTCCCCTTTTAGGAGTTCATTTGGACTTTAACTAAGTTAAAACTTAGTTAACCCCACTTTTGTAAGTTTGTGTTTTTTCAAAGGTTGTTCGTGTTCGTTTGTTTTTTTGTTTTTTTAATAGGTGTAGATAGGTCACACTATCGCCCGATCTATACTCCTCCCACGTCTATTGAACTGGAGTAGAGGCTCGTTCGTTGTTTCCTGTTTAGGATGTGGTTTCCGGTTTTCTCTTTTCTCTCTTCAGACATTGGTACTGGTGCTTCCGTGAGTTTCCTGCGATCTGGCCGGTTGGTGGCAATGGCTCATCACTGTGAGGGTACCGGGTTGGCAGTTTCCTGGTTGCTGCTTCCGACTGGTAGTTAGGAGCCCTAACTCTTGCGTAGCATCAAGAGCGGCTGCTCTGATCAACAGTTATATAATATCGGGGTTCTTGTAGTGCCATGTCGCGCATGGATAGGTGTCCCTGCAAGCGCTTTCGGTGGGCAACCCCGAGGCCACACCTTGTTGCAGCCCTAGCCAGTCTCCCTCCCAGCACAGATCGTGGGTAATGACCACCTGTGTCCTCTACCCTAGGTCCCTCTCTATAAACAAAAAACATGACGAAACAAATCAGAAATGACCCTAAACCAGTTAAATCCAAACCACCTAAGCCCATTAACCTCTCCTTCACTAATATCCGGGGCATTCGTACTAACTTTCCTAGTGTAGAAGCGTTCCTGCATGAAAAGTCCCCTGACATCCTCGCGCTCTGCGAAACTAACCTCAACTCAGCTATTCCCTCCTCTGACCTCTTCATCCCTGGTTATCTTCCCCTTTTAAGGAAGGATTCCACTGTCCACATGCATGGGCTGGGTGTTTATGTCAGCGAACACCTCCCCATAACTAGGGTGACTTCACTCGAATCTACTGACCACCAATACATATGTCTCCGCTTGTCTCTCCTCAGTTCGGTTAGCTACCTATTCTTCCTTTACCGTTCTCCCTCCTCTCCTGACTGCTCCCTACTAGATAGCATTGCCGACGACATAGATAAGGCTATTTCCTATCACCCATTTGCCCACATATTTGTATTTGGAGACCTCAATGCCCATCACTCTGAGTGGCTTGAAAACGCTGTTACTGATTCGGCGGGCATTCACGCCATGAACTTTGCTATTTCCCAATCCCTTACGCAAGTGGTGGACTTCTCCACTCGCTTCCCAAGCACACCCTCGGGTCATTCCTCACTGCTAGATATATGTTTCACCTCTGCGCCCGACGCCTGTCAAGTCTCGCAGCTTTGCCCTCTCGGCAACTCCGACCACGCTGTAGTCTCCCTCAGTATTTCTTTCCAATCTCACTCCCCCCAGGATCCCCCTACTTATAGAACCTCCTACCTCTACCAAAAAGCTGACTGGGATGCCTTTCGCGATTTCCTCTGCGACGTCCCTTGGGGAAAAGTGTTTGACCTATCAGTTGATGACTGTGCCTCTGAGGTCTCGTCATGGGTGAAAGCTGGCATTGATGCCTTCATACCCACCAGGAAGTATAGCTTAAAACCTCATTCCTCTCCGTGGTTCTCTCCGGCCTGCTCAGCCGCCATTGCCCACAGGAACCATTACTTCCGTCTATTCCGGAGACAGCCAACTGATCACAATAGGCGCCTGTTCACATCTGCGCGCAGTGAGTGCAAGAGAACCCTAAATGACGCCAAACAGTTGTTTGCTGAGAGAATACGACAGCACATAGCTGACCGCAAGTTCGGCTCCAAGGACTATTGGAGGATTTGTAAACGAGTGCTCAACAATAGGAAATCCTCAATACCACCTTTAATCCATGGATTTGATGTTCTCACGTCATCTGCGGAGAAAGCTGAGTGCTTTGCCCGCAGATTCTCATCCAACTCCACATTCGACTCGTCCGGAGTGCACCCACCCGACTTCCCTATTAGAACTGAGGCCAAACTGCACGACGTATATATTACCCCGACAATAGTATCCAGAGTAATTTCAAAACTCGACCCCCATAAGGCGTGTGGAGACGATGGAATCCCGGTGATAGTCCTTAATAGGTGTGCCCCTGAACTTTCCCCTGTCCTCTCTAACTGTTTAACTACTGCTTCCTGCTTTCCTGCATGCTGGAAATTCTCCTCAGTCGTTCCTGTCTTTAAGAACTGTGGTGAACCCTCGGACCCATCCAACTATCGCCCTATCAGTCAATATTCGGGAAAGTGTTCGAGGCTATAATCAATGCTGAAATAGTTCATCATCTCACCGCCCACAAACTGTTCTCCGACAGGCAATATGGATTCCGATTTGACAGGTCCACAGCCGACCTGCTAACAACTGTAACGGAGTACATGCTACATGCCCTTGATGAGTCTGACGAGGCTCGCGCGGTTGCTCTGGATATCTCCAAGGCTTTCGACAGGGTTTGGCACCCTGGCCTCCTATGCAAACTACGCGGTTATGGTATTACCGGTCGCCTGCTTGACCTAATCCAATCTTTCTTAAATAACCGCAAAATGAAGGTCGTTCTGAATGGGCATGCCTCTTCGTCCTACAGCACGAATGCTGGTGTCCCACAAGGCTCTATCCTGGGTCCAACGCTCTTCCTTATTTTCATCAACGACCTCCCAGATGAGATCAAGTCCCAAGTAGGCATCTACGCAGATGACACTACAGTATACTCCCGCTCCAGTAAGAAACCTGTCGTGGCGGACAGACATAATCTCGCTGCTGACCTTGAGCGGGATCTACACTCTGTGGTGAACTGGGGCAAGAAGTGGCTTGTCAACTTCAATTCCTCTAAGACCAAGCTGTTGTCTGTCAACCATTACAGGCAACCTCTTCTGCCTCCCATAAGCATGGACCAGATGATTCTCCCGGAGAGTAATACACTACGCCTCCTCGGACTTACCCTGTCCTCAGACCTCAAATGGAAGCACTATATTGAATCCATAGCAAAATCTACTGCTAAGAAGATTGGGTCACTATGTCGATCCAGGATGTTTTTTCCACCTGAATCCATCCTGCATATATACAAGTCAACCATCCGTCCGTGCATGGAGTACTGCTGCCATTTATGGTCAGGTGCCCCTGCCGTTCTCCTCAGTGTTCTTGACAAGCTCCAAAGGAGAGTCTGTAATGTGATAGGTACTGATCTGGCGACTCGTCTGCAGCCACTTTTCCATCGTCGAAATGTGGCCTCCCTCTGTCTCTTCTATAAATACTTTCATGGCTTCTGCTCGGATGAGCTTAAGTCACTGATGCCTCCTCAACAGGTGTTTACCCGTGCAACCAGACTGGCAACTGGGTCCCACCCATTCACAGTCAGGTTAGCCAAACGCAGACGACAATTCTACTCCCGCAGCTTCCTCTCTCGCACTTCCCGCCTGTGGAACTCACTCCCGTATTCTTGCTTTCCTGACGGCTACGACCTCCAGAAATTTAAAAGCAAAGTTAATACTCACCTACTAACCACTGGACTCTAGCTCTCTCCCCTCCCCTGTATAATCTTCACGTTCTCTCCGCCCATGTATCTGTCATTGCACCTGCTTTCTCAGCTTTCTATTGTTCCTTTCTAACTAGCTTGTACTCCTCACTCTTTTCTAATTAATCCTTCTACATTTATGTAACCCCCTGCACATCAGTGGCGTTTCTGCCTTGCTCGGGGTGAAATGATTAAAAAATAAAAATAAAAAAATAAACAAAGCACAAAGAAACAGGGAAATTTTGTTAGATAAAAAGGAAAATTGTGCTCAACTAATCTAATGTCAATCCAATACATTTAGAAATTGTTTCGACTATTGTTCGGACTGCTGTCCTTCGTCTTTATTGCCATGCTTACGGCATTTTCGTCATTGTAAGCCCCGGTCTTCTTCAAGCCCTAGGAATTCCGAACCGAACTCTTTATTTTGATCACTGGGGTATATGACACATGGCCAAGTAGATATAGGCATTGGTTCGTTTCAGTGACTTTGTGAGTTCAATATCAGGCTAGAGGAGTGGTGAAGAAATAATTTAGAGACTTGAGTTAAAAGGAGATAACTATATGGCTACAGGAAGTGGCATTGCACATTAAATGAGAATGATATACATCAGTGATCGCAATAAAGGGTTCGGTTCAAAATTCTTAGCACCTGAAGAAGACCGGAGCGTACATCGATCGAAAAATCGTAAACATGTCAATAAAGATGACGACAAGAGTCTAAACAAGGTCAATAATATAAACGCTACCTCATCTCAGAAGTATAAAGAAATACTAAAGAAGGGCTTGAAGCAACAGTGACAAATGATTTTGGCAATAAAATGAACAGAATATGTGAACAACGAGGAAGATTTTATGAAAAATGAAAAGAAAAACAACACTTAAAATCAGAAAGTAAGTTTCTGCACCGCATAAGGAAGAAAGAGGGATTGGAGAATTTGGCACTCACAGGATATATTGAAGGCAAAAGGGAAGGAAGAAACCAGCGAGTAACCTACCCAACGTGCTTTTTGAAATGGTTGACAGTACATAGTTTGGGAAGGATAGTAAAAAGGGAATAATTGGTAAGAGCTATAACGGATAGGGGGTTGTTGAGATCCATGATCACCAGTGACTTAAAAGAACAAGGCTCTTGCCGTTATAACAATGCAGCTAATACTTATTTCTTGGAATTTCTAGGGCACATAATAAGTAAAGTCGGCTTAGAAAATTTGACACTAACAAGACATACCGAAAGCAAAACAGATAGAGACTGCAAAACATACGAGACCATCTTGTTTAAATAGTTGGCAGAATAAGGATTAAAAGAGATCACAAAAAACAACATTACTAGAATTGCAAAAGATAAAAAAATTATAGAAATCCATGATCGCCAAAGTCCTGAATGGACAGGGCACATGTAAAAAGAAGAAGGAAAACAACAACAACAACAACAAAAAAAGAAGAAGAAAAAGAAAAGAAAAAAAGAGAAGAAAAAAGAAAAAGAAGAAAAATATAAGAAAAAGGAGAAAAAAGCAAAAGAGAAAGAAGAAAAAGAAGAAAAAAAGCTGAAGAACAAAAAGAAGAAAATAAAAGAAGAGGAAGAAAAAGAGGAAGATAT
This sequence comes from Ascarosepion bandense, assembly GCA_037127315.1. Classification (NCBI taxonomy): domain Eukaryota; kingdom Metazoa; phylum Mollusca; class Cephalopoda; order Sepiida; family Sepiidae; genus Ascarosepion; species Ascarosepion bandense. Next base: position 946,302 of record JBBBDQ010002301.1, on the reverse strand, counting down.
TTACTGCCATTTTCGAAATTCCAACTTGGAAATTTCTTGTTACTGTATTTTAAGTATAAATTGCAATTGATATCAGAATTTTTTTTATTAATAGTCCAGCAATAACGAAAACGCTTCATACTTAGCGTAAAATCGATGCACGAATTATATAAATTCTATCAATCAGTCGATGGAACCCTGCTGGGTATCGTCTGCAGCAATGAAATTTATGTTGCCCAGAAGAATTCCCAAATTATATCGGTCAGTGCGCTGCAATAAACTTGTCATGCAGAAGGATTCGTTAGTTTAGTGAGTCTGGGATTCACTGAGGAATCTAATAATGTAATCTTGTGCCATACTTGCCTAAACTTAATAAATAACTATATATATAGCAATAGATTGAACACTCTTGGATACTGGCGTTTGTATACATTGTGTATATAACACGCTAAAATCTTCCTTAGCCTACCGTGCACCGATAGCTCGGAGATAAAATCGCCGACTGATGTTAAATCAGTCGGGTTTCAATCCTGGCTAGAAGTACTCGGATGTCTAGCCGTATTGATGGGCTGTGGTACAGCGAAACATGTTTGTCTGCGGATGATTATTTACACTCTTGCCCGTCGATCGAGCACTTTTAAAACAGTAGCTACTCTCCGCTATTTACACATCGTTCAATGGACTGAACACCCTTGGCTAAACAGCGAAACAGAACTGCCTGCGGATATATATATATATATACTATCGGCCATAATTATTAGGCCACCCCAGTTTTTTAAAAGAGAAGATGTATTTCATACTATTTTTAGTATTTATGGCAAAGTTGATAATTCTACATGAAAATAGAATGGTTCTTTTGTTATTATTACTTTACAAAATTTTATAAAGTAGCCAGGAAGCCTCTGATTCGGCCAGCCAATAAGAAGAGACTAGCGTGGGGAAGAGAGCACAAAAACTGGACAGCAAAACAGTTCATTTGACGCACATTTTATTGTGTAGTATTAACAAAAGAACCATTCTATTTTCATTTATAATTATCTACTTAACAATAAAAATAGCATGAAATACAACATTTTATTAAAACAAAAACTGGGGTGGCCTAATAATTATGACCGGTAGTATATATATATATATATATATATATAGTGGGCTATGACGTTTTTAGTCACCCTTGATTACATCAATTTTGGCTTGTGTAGTATCGTCTCTTTTTTTCAGACAATTCCGTGATAGTATCACGTTATTCTTATCTATGAATGATAGTTAACTTATATTTTGCAATGAAACTTTCGCGGACGAAGCGTAATTGCTAAATTTCAACGAGAGCAAATAATAGGATGTCATCAGTGTGGCAAGTCAAAGAGAAAAATTGCTAGGCTTTTCCAGGTTCATCGTCAAACCATTAATAATATTGCCAAAATATTTAATGAAGAAGGCCATTGTCGTTGTGGAACAATGTTCAGAAAGACCAAACATCGTGTTTGGGCAAAGTAAAAGGGCGCTGAAGAGGGAAGTCATCAGAAACCGTGATATGAGCGTCAAAGATGGCACTAACAGCATAAAAATGTCGTCATATCCAGTAAAAAAAGACTCTGAAAAAGTTAGACTATGAAAGAAGAGTTGCAAGAACGAAGCACTTGATTTCAGAGATTAACAAGAACAGGCGTATGGACCGAGCGAGAAATTCGAGAGCAAAGATTATGAACTTGGCAGTTTGCAATTTGGTCAGATGAAAGTAAATTCTGCCAATATTCGAATTCGAAACAGGTTTATGTTTGGAGAAATTCATTGAACACTAGATGTCTGCAGGCTATCGTGAAACATGGAAGGAATGGAGTAATGGTGTGGGGCGCTGTCTGGTTTGAAGGAAAATCTGAGCTGGTTCTTGTCGATCCTCGGTTGAATGGTCTAAAATACTGTCAAATATTAGAGAAAGAACTATTCCCACTATTTGAAACCAATTAGTTTGACAAGAATGTTTATCTTTTTTAAGAAGATGAAGCGCCATGTCATACGAACAAAGTAGAACAATTCTGGAAAAAATTGCAAAGAATCAAGTCACTATTCTAAAGTCCTTACATGAATCCAATAGAGCACCTTGACCGAAAACGTCGAGAGCGTGCAACCAAAATCAGGCCTGTGGAAACCCTTAAAGAAGCATTGCTAAAGAAGTAGAAAAATATGGAACAGAGGATTGTCGATAACTTAATCAAATCCATGAAATAAAATACTATTACTGAAACAAACAAATGAAAGATCTACCAAATATTATTTATATATTATATACCAAATATTATATACTATATATTATATATTATATATATATATATATATATATATATATATATATATATATATATATTTTTTTTTATATATATATATTATATATATTATATTATATATTATTATATTATTATATATTATATATGATATATTATATACCAAATATTATATATTATATATTATATACCAAATATTATATATTATATATTATATACCAAATATTATTTATTAGATCTACCAAATATTATTTAATATATTATTTATTATATTTATAAATATTATTTATTATTATGAAAGATCTACCAAATACGTTTTATTTATGTTAAGTTACATTTACTTAATTGAATTTTGAAATTGGATGGAGTTTATTTCTCCTAGCTAAAAGCTTTTTTTGGACCACTATATATATATATATATATATATATATATATATATATATATATATATATATATGTTATAACAAAGTTATTGAACTCGTAGGTTTCTTATCTGCTGTTCATGCATTTACTTTTATAAAGAGTGCTCTATACAACGTAGAACATTACATTGTAATGATTGCTACAATGGTTTATAAATTCATAGTAACACTACACAAAAATTTTTGCGTTTCGAAGCTGCTATGTGCGCTTCTCATCTTCTTTTGTGGAGTGATACTATGAATTTGTAAACCATTGTAACAACCATTACAATATATATATTTACGCTCTCACACCCTGATTGAGCACTCTGGTAAAATAGTAGACTTTGATAAACAGTAGCTACTCTGGCATGTACGCATCGCTCATGCAGTGAAATGAATTAGAGCGCTCTAGATATTGGGCGCGTATAATGATATGCGCTAAAACGTCTGCCTACTTCCACCGAACGCCCATAGCCCAGGGGTAGAGTCCCCGACTGACGCCATTCAATCGCTTTCAATCCTGGGTAAAAAAAGCAATCGGAGTTTAACCGTACTGATGAGCTGTGATACGGCGAAACAGAGAAACAGATCTGTCTGCGGATGACTATGTATATATATATATATATATATATATATATATATATATAGATCAATAAGTCTAATGAAAAAACGTTTCACACAACAACTATTTATTAGCATAATTTCCTTCTTGGTCAATGCACTTCACCTTCTTTTTCATTGTTTCAGGGTTGGTCCGATCAACCTGTATACAGGCTACTGACTCAGGGGTAAGATGATTTAATTTACAAACTGCCAAACCCTACTGGTTGTCTCATGTTTAAATATTTGTATGTATAAAAAAAACTATATCTAAACATTTATCTGTATACATCTGCTTGCTCGGATCAACGGTTCAAAATATCTTCGAGCGAATGAAACCTGGAGTTCTGGATGAGGACCATTCTACTTCGAACATTGTGAGATAGCACTGTATAATCACGAATAGAACAAACCACATCACATCAGCTACAATAATTAAATTGGATAGCACAGGTAACTGGATAAGAAAATAATAGTTTTATCAAAATATTGATATTCACAGTAATTCAAACTAAAGGTTAGGAAGGAAACTCCAGTCAACACTAGAGAGCGCAATAGGAGCTTAAGATAATATGAAATTATGAAACTCACAGCTAACCTCGTAGTCACCAAAAGGTTGTTCGTAGTTTAAGAGGATGCGTATTGAACAAAACATAAGTGTTGCGAAAACAGACAAACAAATGTGTGAAACAAAAGAAAATAGAACTATTTATTATATCGGAAATATCTTCCGTGTGGAAAGAATTTCAAGGAGTGTCTGTAAATAATAAATAAAAATTTGGACTTCCACTGCTGGTGAATTTACGAGTGACTGAAGTGTAGTGTCTACATCATAAGCATCTATTGTAGGGAGCAGAAACTTTAGCGTTTCTTCTCGACCCCTGTTCGCAGTAAATGAGAACTAACCTTTTCCAAGCCACGCCACGCATAATCTCTATTTTCTTGCCCCCAAACTGCAAAGGAGTTACTTCCGCTGATAGGGTTTTTGCACATATGCCTGGCGGGTGAAAAGGTTTAACATTTTCTATAAGCAGTTACGGGTGTTGAGAAACCTATTTTCTAGATAAATTGTTTTAACAGAAAAGTTTTTATTTTTATTTTTCTGTTTTTGACTGACGGTAACACCGGCTGATCAGTCAACGAATACCGAATGTTTTCTAGGAATTAAAGGGATAGTATTGTTACTGCCATATTTGAATCGAATAAGATTCAGTAGGTTCACTGTAGGTATATATTAGTATTTTATATTTGATTCTATAAGCGTTTACTTGGTACAGATATGGATTAATAATGGTCATTTATATTTGAGTCAGCAAGCATTGGTTTCGTCGGTAGATATATAAATATTGGTCGTTTATATTTGAGACTATAATTTACTTTTTATACTAATCTTCACCCAATAAAAGAGTCAAGAGTCATTTAAGGAGAGAGTTACTACGTGTTGTTGTTGTAGCGGATAAGGAATTAATTAAAATTAACTCTCTTCTTCACTTTTACAAAAATTCACAATGACGTGTGAAATCCTGGATTTTCACAAATAGAAAAAGGATTGACCATGTGCTTAAAGAAAAATTCGAACCCAGATTTCGCAAGTAGGTGTTAAAATGATTTTTGACCAATAGGAGCGACTTGTAAAACTTGGAAAGACTTGGCGATCCAGTGCAAAATTCAAAAGGACTATATAAATGACCTCGGCGTCAGTCAAGAGTCAGAGAGATAGGAGCAGCGAAAGAGAGATACTCATCTAAAATGTAACTTCAAACTTCAAGCAACCCGGACATTGTCCTCTTTCTCTTTCTCGTTATCTATTTCAACAATTACTAGTAGAACATTTTGTACGAACTACTACCCCTAACATCTTAATAATGTTTCTAATTGAAGATTAATTCTACAACTTGTGTTATTCCTCCTTTTTAATGCATTTCTATTTTAAAATGCAAACTGTACATATTATTATTCCACTCTTCTACACTAACCCACATAATCTAATAGACTACCAACCTTCTGATGAAAAGACTTTTGATGATAATTCAGCATAAAATTTGTAACCTTTAGGGAGTTCGTTTAAGTCTGACACAAGGCAGAATCAACGAAATATTAACCAGCTCCCTATGCCACATTGTATGAGTGTAAGAAAAGGCATTTTTGGGTGAATAAGCTGTCCGAATGGAGCTGAATTCTTGTTATAGAAATACGAAGTAAATGGAAATTGTTCACCCTTGGTGGGTCCCAGTTGTAAAAGTCAGGGCTGGTGGGTATCGGTAAATATTGGTCGCTTATATTTGAATCTGCAAGTATTTACTCGGTTCGGGTGTAGGTATCTATATGTCGTTTAGATTTGAGTTTATATGAATTTAATTCAAGGTTTTTTTTTTAATGATTTAACCGTTTATATTTAAATTTTATTTTAAAATATGCATGTAAGAGTGCAACTAATTTATAATTTCAGCTTGATTATTCCAGTGTTAATAACGGTAAACAACTAAGACGTATTAAGTATTACTTTACTGTAACTAAACTTGTTAGTCATTCCAATAGAATTTATAATAAAACGCTAAGAATCCAGTATATTTAAATAGACATTAGGTAACAGTTTATTTATTGTGATACACTGACAGGTTATTAAGTTGTCTTGGCTGACTTCTATCACCCATAAAAAAACTATAAAACAATGAGCGACATTTTCTGTCGAGTAATACAAGTTGCATTATCTCGCTTCAAAGTCTCGCGTCATCTCGGTTCAGTGCCGTCTGATTTTTGTTTATAGCGCTTCAGCTGAGGGAGAAACAATGGATGGTTCATTTAATTAGATTGCAATTTTATTATGTTTTTCCCCGTGTAAAATCAGTTCGCTGAATATGAGTTTCAGTAGCAAATACTGGTGGTTGCCTCTTGAAAAACAGTCAACTTTTTCACAGCTACTTTTAGGCCGAATTTCCCATTCAGCTTATATTTCGTGACATGTTTTTAGACTATCTCTCCCCCAGATGTTAAGCCAATACAAGGCCTAAAAGCCACTCAATGCAGAGTGTTACTTAATGAGTTTGTTTTATGTATCTGGGGCAGGGGGAGTAAGTGACTTATATGTACGATAGGTAACGGTTGACATTAGAGATGAAGAGGTTAAGATTGTAGTCTTCCGGGAAGCTTTCCCTCGGAAGTTTCATAAATTAGCAGCTATTGGGAAGAAACTATCCTATAATGGAATAAGGATGGTTCGTTTATGTGCCTAAGACATGACGAGTTATAGCTATAAAGCTCTGTATTAGTGGATCTAGGGAATGTTGTTCGTTGAAACATCTTCTATGGAAATAGGGAGGAGTAACGATAGGCTTGCTACGTTGCATTTGTGGAAAATAGGTTGTAGGGGAATAATTAATTCATCGCCTACAAGGCTGTGCAAGCACTTTTGAACTCTGCTGAGGCTGGATAGATATGATTGGGCTGCTTCAGTCTAATGCTTTATTTTTGGTCTGATCAGATTCTTATAAGGATAGAGAATTGCAAGTGAGGTCAGGTCCGCCCTGGTGTGGTATAAGGAGCTGGCCTTTTTGTTGGACTTTTTTTTAACATCTTTAGCAGTGGATCATATATATATATATATATATATACACTACTGGCCATAATTATGAAGCCACCATAATTTTCTTTTAAAGAAATGATGTATTTCGTACTATGTTTAGTGTTTATTGCTAAATGAAAATAAAATGGTTCATTTGTTATTATTACTTTGCAAAATTTTACAAGGCAAGGAAACAAAGATGAACTTGTCCGAATCAACCTAAATTTTTTTCTTTCTTTCATTGATGAAACTGCAATATAGGTAATAATTAAATATTTATAAATCCATTTGATGCACTTGTTATTGTGCAATATTAACAAAAGTACCATTGCATTTTCATTTACAATTATTCACTTGAAATAAATACTAAAAATAGTATAAAAACATCATTTTTTAAAACACTGGGGTGGCCTAATAATTATGGCTGGTAGTGTGTGTCTATATATATATATATATATATATATATATATATATATATATATATATATATATGAGGTCTGGCTTGAAATTGACTCGTAAAAAAAACTCAAACAAGAAGCGACATTAAGGCCAGGACCTGACTTGAGTCTACCGAAATGTGGTTCTACAGAAGGATGGTGAGGATATCATACAAAGAATATGTCACGAGGTTTTGGAGAGGATGGACACGAGTGGGAAACTTATTCTTAACACCAAGAGAAGATAGCTGAAGTTTCTGCGACATGTACTGAGGAAAGAGAGCTTGGAGAATCTAATGCTCACGGGACGGATAAAGGAAGGAGAGACAGAGGAAAGTAACGCATGGCATACTTGATAGACTTGAGTAAATGGATGGCGGCACAGTAAAGAAGAAGAAATTGTGTTATAGGCTTCAGCTGACTGAAATAACTTAGTATTGATCCTAATTTTTCGTAAAACGGAAAATCGAATCGTTTAGTTCTAAACTTTTGAAATAATATTGTTTATTTCTTTAATTTCTGTTAGCTTTTCATATTGTCAATATTGCTGTGAAACCTCATTTATTTTAAAGTCCTTTAAATTAAACACGTCTTAATTAAACTTATTTAATTAAATTTACTTAAATTATACCCGCATTCTATTAAATTAAATTAAAAATGATTAAAACGTATTTAGATGAGGATGAAATTGAAAATATTTTGCAACTTAATAAAAAAACGATTTTCCTTTATCTGTTTAATTACAGATCTGGGTTTGTGCCGCGGTTGGATTTCACCTCATTTTGCGTACACGAAGGACAATATATTTTGGGTTGTGATCAATATATATATATATATATATATATATATATATATATATATATATATATATATGACTATTTACGCTCTCACACCCTGATTGAGCACTCTGGAAGATTTTGAAAAAACAGTAGCTACTCTAGCATTTACGCATCGCTCATTCAGTAATGAATTAGAGTACTCTAACTTTACAGCATTTAGTGTATGATACATCATACTCTAAAAGTCTGCCTCCTTCTACCGAGCGCCCATAGCTCACAGATAGATTCGCCGACTGACGCCAATTCGGTAAAAGCAATCGGATGTTTAACCGTACTGATGAGCTGTGATAAAATGAAACAGATCTATCTACGGATGACTATATATATATATATATATATATATATATATATATATATATATATATATCAGTGAGCTAGTCATATTGCATGAATGAGTGACGATAGAATATCTATGGTCCTCATTCATAGCCAGCTTGACAGTGGACAAAGGAATGTTGGACAGCTGTGTCTCATTTATAAAAACAAGCTAAAGAGTATTTTGAAGAAAGTGGGGTAGGTAAGGGATATAGTTGATTCATGAAAGTGTGTTTTATGACCGCCCGGATAGCCTTTATTCTTTGATTTTATTAGAGGGGGAGAATAAGGAGGTGTAAAGGGTGGGAAAGGATGGGATTGGACCTATCTTTAATGTTTATTCGTACAACTATAGAATATTTTTGTATTTAAGCACAGTTTTATAATTAATCTAATATATATGTTCGATTTCATCCATGGAGAATTCAAAGATGAAAAAATGTATATCGGAAACACCATGAATGTATTTAAAAGGCTTCTTCAAAATCGTAACGAACAATTCCCTTATCGTTAATCCCCGCCAACATCTCACACACAACTCCCAAATATAAGAAAAAAGGTCTTCCATTCCTTTCCACACCACCTGATGAGACATTGGAAGTCCAATGTCGAAACAAAATGTACAATTTTTAGTGGATATATATATATATATATAAATTTGTACACGTTCTAAAATATAATTTATAATAAATACACACACACACACACACATATATATATATATATATGTACACACACAAAATCAAAAACCTGGCGCCAACAGAGGCTATGTAGCTGGACTTTTTCGAAATTTCCATTTGTGGCAAGACATGTAATCAATTGAAAAACTTTAAAATTTTACAGGTGTTCGAATTTGAGAATTTCGGATAAAGAATACTCAACCTGCATAAATAACTAAGACGAAAGGAAAAAATCATCTTAGTCGACGCATTTCGTTTTCTGAGGAACTTTGCTTGTTAGTTGTCTAACATTAGCCAGTTGGGCTACCACCCCCAATGACAAATGAATATATGTGAGAATGACGATTTTACTTTTATGTGAGTGTGTGTTTATGCAGAATGCGCCTTTACATTGAGAATAACATATTTTTTCTGTTTACCAAAGTAGTTATACTTCATTTATCCAATCAGAATCTGGCAATAACAATATGCAGTAAGGGTTCTTCCTTGTATCAATAGTTCGTAATGAATGCTATCTTTTATATTCTAACAGACTCAAAGTAAGGCCTTCTGTGGATGACGTCCTGGTTTTGGGGTTCGAACTAGTTTCTTATTTTGTGATAACCATTGTCTTTTTCGTTTTATTTTGACATGCAAAATTATCATTACCTGTAAGATGGCTATGCAAACATGAAAAGTTGGCATTCCTAGTTAAAAGATTGATATTGAATATTAAGGCAGATCGTTCGTCTAAAAAATATACAGATCGTTTTCATTGTTTTAGTTCCAGCATCTCAGCTAGTATACACCGTTCTACATATACGAAGTCGAAACACAATCATTTCCTTTTGATTCCAAATATAAGGAGAAAGTTACACTCAGACAACTTTTTTCAATGAAGTACTAATTTGTAGAACAGACTCCCTTGTGGTTGTTTCTTTGAACACTAATATCATAACCTCTGTTGTCAAAGGTCAATCGTTATTTAATCTCCAACGATTTATCATGAATGACTCTCGAGCTTTGTATAGAAATTATGCTTACAAAAAAAAAAAAAAAAATAAAATAAAAATAAAAAATAAGATACCTGATGCGTCGGTAGAAATGAGCATAAGATCAAAGTTCATCATATTGGTCATATATATTCGTCAGGGTTGCCCGCTGAATGTTTCATGCCTTGGAACCTTTTTTGAGATTGAACTCGGCCCTATAAAGAATTATGTCTGGAGCTAACACCTAAGCTAGGTACTCGGTTCTGCTTCTGTCGACGATGTCTTTTTGTTTGTAAAGAACAATACCGAGATTGAGGAAGCCGACAAAGAAATCAGATTATATGGTAATGGGTGGGGTGACAAATTATTCTAATGTCTCAAGAAATTCTATCATCACCAGAAGAAGAAACTAATTACTGACAGTGTTTATAGTCGGCTGGTTTTTGTTATTTCAGTGTTGCTACTTTCGCTACTGGCAGCGTCTCAATGGCATTGGTTTACATTTATGTTTGGGAACGTTCCCCTCGCCATCCGAGAAAGATTAAGCATCGTTTTATACAGATGTTATGAAGCTATTTGCGGAAGGATGTCTGAGAATAACGACTATTTTATGCCTGTGAAGCCATTCACTTTTCTACTTAAGGTGGGTGGCTTGAACTCATTTTGTTTAAGACAGACATTGTGAAGGTGTGACGATTAGAGTCAACTATGAATTTCATTTTCGATAAATATGTTCGTAAGTAGTTATTGTCTGAACGTTAAGGATCAAGCGCTTTATATATATATATATATATATATATATATATATATATATATATATATATATATTCGTCATCCACATAAAAACCTGTTTGACTGTATTACAACTCATCAGTGTGGCTAGACATTGATTTGTTTCTGGTCCTGGATCGAAACTCGACCGATTTGGTGTCAGTCGGAGTCCCTACGCCTTAAGCCATAGGCGCATGGAATGAGAAAAGGGAAATTTTAGCGTGTTATATATAAGCGGTGTATATACACGCCAGTCACCGGGAGAACTCAATTCATAACTAAAATGTAACGCGTGAATTCTAGAAGTGGTAACTGCTTTTAAAATTTTCCTCTCCAGAGAGCTCAATTGTAATAAGAGTATATATATATAGTCATTCGCAAACAGATCTGTTTCGCTGCATCACAGCTCATCAGTACGGTTAGACAGCCGATTGCCTTTTACCCAGGATTGAAACAAGCCCGAATTGGCGTCAATCAGCGATTCTACCTCTGAGCTACGGGTAGAAGGAGGCAGACTTATATATATATATATATATATATATATATATATATATATATATATATATGCATATATTTGTTATAAATTATAGTTTAGAACATGTACAAATTATTATCCACTACAAAGTGTACATTTTGTTTCGACATTGAAATGACAATGTCTCATCAGGTGGTGTGAAAAGGAATGGAATGTGTTTGCATCTACTCCTACTCCTCCCCACCCTATATACACTTCTTTATTTTCCCTTTCATCAAGCTTAAAGCAAACCACCCATTAAGCTATAAAAATACTATACCTTAGCTTTTAATGTTAAATCTGTCTACAAAATTTTCGATACGTTCATTGATTAACTCTATCCCCTTCCTATTTCCTCTTTTCACTCAAAATTCTAACAGACAATTTACAAGACTTATTCCCTTATCTATAATCTTACCTACATTCCACACACAACTCGCCAAATATCAGAAAAAAACTTTCCATTCCTTTCCACAGTACCTGATGAGGCATTGTCATTTCAATGTCAAAACAAAATGTACACTTTGAAGTGAATAATAATTTGTACATGTTCTAAACTATAATTTATAATAAATATTCACAGCTCTATATTGTTCATCGAGCACTGTTTTAAATTAATGTTTTGAACGTTGTAATCTTTTCTTCGTTCCTTATTCACTAGGATATCTATCTATCTATCTATCTATCTATCTATCTATCTATCTATCTATCTATCTATCTATCTATGGTAGATCCCCTATCACTAACCCCCACCAACACCCCAAACACAACTGACCAAATATAAGAAAACAGGCTTTCCATTCCTATACATACCGCCTGATGAGACATTGATGTTTCAATGTCGAAACAAATGTACCTTTGTAGTGGATATATATAAAAAAATTATGTACATTATGTAAAATATAATTTATAATAAATATCTATCTATCTATCTATCTATCTATCTATCTATCTATCTATCTATCTATCTTAATAAATATGCATATTATCCTACATCGATGCCACGACTCGGAGTTTCTTGTGTTACGCAACCAGCAGGTGCATATTAAGAACTGAGATTTGAATTTAAGTTCACTTGATGTTTATGGGATTTAAATCTCATAATGTTAGGGTACATTTTTTTTAATTTATCGAGAGTAAAATTTAAATCCATAAAATTTACATGGATATAGAGAAATTAAAATTAAAATTTTAAATTAAGAAAAATATTAAAAAGCAGGGAGTTGAAATCAAAGGGGCGTAATGCATTATAGTACTATTTGTGGGGATAAAGAAAGAAAGCAAAAGGGAAAGTAAATGAAGTGAAAAAGAAAGAGACAAATGTATAATGTTGGTTAGATCTAGTCATTTGACCTGAATTGTTACGTTCAGCAGTGGTATCAAATAATTTAGAGCGTTGACTAAGACAACCAGAGCGGTAACTAAGACAACCAGAGGTGTTACAACTCATGGAACGAGAACAATGTACCCTAGTAATCGAAATAAAGGGTTCTGTTCGAAATTTCATTCACCTGAAGAAGACTGGAGCGTACAACGGCCGAAACGTCGTGAACATGGCAATAAAGATGAGGACAACAATTAGAACAATGTAAATAATATAAATGCTATATCATTTCACACAGATTTTCTTTTCTTTATCTATATTGTTGTTTTATAGATATTTTTTTATCCATATCTGATTTTTTACACACACGCCTACTTATATATATCGTAATAAATAAAATTAAAAGACTACCTTATTTGTCTCTACTTGGTCTTTGAGGATGATAGTATCCATTTGAAAATAGGCTTGATAGAATTCTGAATTTATGTAAAGAACTCTCAAACGATGTTATTTAATTTTACATAAAAAATACGGCAGCGTTTTTGATACTGGTTCTTCATTAGAGACTCTATTATAGGGTGTAATCTAATTTGAGACTGTTTAGTTTTGTATATTAGATAAGTATTTCTGTTAAACCGATTTCATTTGACTTATATCATAAAAAAATCCAAAACTGGTTTGCAATGTTATCTGTTATCCTAAGCTGTCATCGTTTATTTAATATATTTTATACCTAATAATATTTTTTGAGGTTCAAAATAAAATAAAAATTAAATTAAAACTCAGCATGCTAAGGAATTCTGACATTCTTCATCTGATTTAGTGTTTGTGCTATTTATCTAAAGGATTTGACAAAATTTTAAAAAAAGATTTGAAAAGTTATCAATCCTGACCTGGCATCTCCGCTTCACCTTCTTTCTCACTGTCGTTACGTAGCTTGTCTGTGCCGTTTTCAATAAATAGTTTCTCCTTTGACATTCTCTTACGTAGGTACCTCCACTAAATCGCTGAAAAACGGCATAGTATGAAGAAAAAGAAGTCCAAACTAAATAAAAACAAAGTTTTATCGGCAAAATGCTTATGTTATTATTAAAAAGATAGATCAACGTATTTTTTAATTATTTAAAATAAATTAAATTCTTTCTAACAAGTTCGAAATTATGGTAGAAAATCTTGTTTTTCTTGCATCCGTGAATGACACAATTTTTATAAACTGCAAACGTAATATTACGAAGTCACTTTTTTGCTGGTGAAAAACACATTAATTTGGAAATTCTTGCAAAAATCAAATAATGGTCGGATGTTGATGTAAATTTCAGGACTTATTTATAAATAACCATTTTTTAAATAAATATTTAAAATAAAATCATAGTAAAAATATTTTTTTACATATGTTACGTCCACCCACCAAACAATTAATTTCCTGAAATATCTATAAATTTGCAAAAGTTTCCCAATAAATCTAATATTAATTAAAATCAGGAGTCATTAAGGAATGCGAACCAACTGTTTCTTTTTTCTAAATTAGTCTATTTTTAGAAAATCTGCTCCGAATTATGAAAACAAAAAATGAAAAAATATGCCATCTTTTATTTAGATAAACATTTAATTGGTTTTATGAACAATTTATATAAGGATATCATAGTCTAAAAATAAAAAAAATCAATGAATAATGATGTTTTACAAGAACTTTTACATTATTATTATTTTTTATTATAATAATTATAACGTTCCAAAAATCTTTAAAAATTTCCCCTTTCATTGTTAACGTTAGGTTGTTGAATTAATGCGTTAAGACTGTATTTACTAATTTAAAATTGAAAAGCTTAATACAAATAATCGAGTCCATTGATTTTTAAAATAATTAAAACATTTTAATTATGCCCATGCTGATTACCAGTATTTTATTTGTACGAGTGGTCGTACGTGACATTTACATTAAATGATCACGTGATTCAAGAGTTGTCCCCCTTACAAGAAAAATTCTTATTATAAACATTTGTATTCAGTGCCCAATTCTTTTTATTTCCACGTGTTTCTGAATCAACCAACAATAACTTCCCATATCACGCTTTTATGACACCAAGCGCCCCTGATCTCAAAATTATGCTGTGTGCGCTAACTAGCCGTAAGTTATTCTCTTCCGTTCCACCCCCAGGTGATTGAAGATGTCAGATGATCAGTCGAAAATCCTTTACTTGCTCTGCCACGTTGTGATTTCAGATCTCAGAGAGTTAAGGACCTGAGGAAAACGAGGCGGTTGTCCTCCTGCTGCATCATTCCTCGACAACTGAAAACAAGAGGTGGTTGGGTGCACATGCAAAAATAAGGGAAATAGACAAGAACAAAAAATATAACAAGGCAGTAGCGACGGCCAGTCTATGTGGACTAATGAGTCTGTTGTATTTTTCTGTATATCAAGAGAGAAAGAGAGATAGATAGATAGATAGAGAGAGAGAGAGAGAGAGAGAGAAAGAGAGAGGGAGTAATAAAAATAAAATAAAAAAAACTAAAAATAAAATACAATC
Source organism: Ascarosepion bandense (assembly GCA_037127315.1). NCBI lineage: Eukaryota > Metazoa > Mollusca > Cephalopoda > Sepiida > Sepiidae > Ascarosepion > Ascarosepion bandense. The sequence goes on along the minus strand of JBBBDQ010002301.1, from coordinate 931,099 downwards.
TAACTTTTTCACAGTCCACAAACTACGCGCGGCAACTACGTCTGTTGTTACTATAAGTAATACTGTCTTTATGCTTTCCTGCCTCGGTATTTCGCCTATAAGCGATGTTTTGTGCTACTAGCATGTGTGAAAAGAGAGAGAGAGAGAGAATTTTTCAACGTCTTCACTCTCGTACTGTCTCACGATCTGCTCTTCTCTGATTTGATTTTAAAATCTGTTGTATTTTTGTTGAAACAGTTTCAATATGACCTGGAATGGTAAGCGCTCGGAATGTCTATCTATTAAAATTTAATGTCAACTTCGGGTATCTTGCTTAGATTACGGATTTTCGCCATCTTGAAAGCTTGGAGACATAATTCTGTTGACTTTATATATTCACCTGTCAACCTTAATAATAATTCCATCCCCACGTGGGTGGTATCCTTCCAATTCTAACCGATAGTTTCAAATCTTTAGTTAATCCTTTATTTTCTTTCTCCAAGAGAGGGAAAGGGAGCGCAAGGAAGAAGAAAGAACCAGAATTTTGTCCCTTTCGCAAAGCCATTTGATTTTTGTAAAATTGTTATTTTATTATAAATGTAATCTCGTAAATGCCCTGTGTTTTTTTCCTCTCTCTTTCTTCCGGTCACCCTAACAATAAATTTCCTTTTTCCTCTCTCGCTCTCTCAGCCGTTCCTAAAAAAACAAAAAATATATATACAAACAGAGATATTCTCCAAATATCTATTCCGGGGTTCGAATCCAGGGTCCGTCGATACTCATTTTAATGTGTGTATAAGGAACACTTACACTGTTACACTTTTAAAATTTAAAGTAAGTTTTATTTTTTACTTCCTTGTTTCATCATCTTTTACATTAATTGTGAATCTAGGTACTTTACAGAAGCTGAAAAATCTTTCCTTTTTCTATTTTTATAACCCGTTTTTGGTCTGTTTTTGTTGCACATTTCAAAAGTCTTTTTGCTAATCCTACCATTGAAATTATGATTTTTTTATTCTGTCAAAATTCCTACTTAGCATAACATTTCTTAAATTGAGTTAGCTCGGTTATTTCAGTTTCATTCTTTCCTATTAAATTGTAAAATTATTTTAAAAGTAATTTTTATATTATTTTAATCTTTATTTATTTAGAAAGCATATTAAAACGTATGGCTATAAAGCTAAACTAACTAAAATTCTATAAAATATTATATAATTGCTGAAAATATGTTAAATTTTTAATTTTACTATGTAGTTAAAAATCAAAAATCGAAACGTGCGATTAAGCTATACTACATACAATTATGTCATGGTTGACCACCATACTTACATTTTTGACGGTTTCCGTTTGTCATTAAATCATTCGTCACTTCTGATGACCTTGATAAGAGGACTACCCTGATTAAAAAACGCTTTTATCGTACATTTCAGACAGTAAGCAGTAATACTTGTATCAAATCAGATTAAGGTAAGTATAAATTTGCTAATTTTAATAAAATAATGTTTCAGCGAGGTATATTAGAAAGATTTCTTAAAACAGAAAATTGGCTACTGTTTACAAAATGCGTCGATCGATGAAAAATTGGCCGTAAAATTGGAATTTTTTAAAATAAATATTTTAGATTCCAATCAATATAAGTTCGGTTTGAAATACATCGGAGTATTTTGGAGTTAGTAAATTTAATTTCTTGACTTTCAATTAAAACTAAAATTATCGTTCCAAAAAAAACTTTTTTATTTTTAAAAATTTAATTTAAATTTTGGTAGCGAAAATGAGTTGAGCTACCTACTCTTACGGATTCTTGTTAATATTGTCAACTACGAATTTAAAAAAGTTAATTTCAGTGTCAATTTTTGTCTTTTCTTTCTTTCATGTCCTGTTATTGTCTTGTGCCTTCAGCAACTATTTATCGGTTTTATTCATTCTTAATGGCTTTATTGCCTTGCTTGGGGGGGAAATGATAAAAATCACTTTATTCCTTTTGAAGGCTTTAAGTTCACTGGTAGCACTTCGGATATACACACATATATTTCTTCTTTTATGCATCGTATGCCTTTAGATGTAAGTTGTGGTGCAGTGAATTCTTAGAACGAGAAATCGGAGAGCCGAGTTCGAATTCCAGTTTAGTTAATTGCTTTCATTTATGCGCAAATACCATTGGGAAAAGTATGCTGCATCCGTCGTTTTTCCCTTTATCTATGGGTTAAATAACAAAACAGATTAGGTTATATAGCCTTGGTTGTAACCATTCTACCGCAGAAAGTAATGGTAACCTACTGCGGAAATTTTTTCTGCTCAGTCAGTCATGTCTCCTCCGAGGCATGATCTACCAACCGTGTATCACGTATGGCACAACAGACTGACTAATCTCTTCAGATCGTGGACGGTAATGGAGCTCCTTATTTTCTTGCTAAGCAACGTTGTCTCATTATCATCCCTTTTATACTCTATTGTATTATTTATTTACACAAGCTCTTTTTCTCTGTCACTTTCTATTTTCCTAATGAGTATTAAATTATCTAATTTCCCCTTCCTTGTTACGTATCCCAGGAGTGTCAACTGTCTCTTTCTGCACAAATATTCTTCTTGTCCCTATTTTCTATTTTCCTCAAGACGTCCTCGTTACTCACATGTTCTGTTCATAGTGTTCTCAGCATCTGTCTGTCAATTTAATTCTCAGCTTCGTCTGTGAATGCCTAGCATTCAATCATCGGACAGAAGATTGTATATCACATAGCAGCATAGCACTCTTTTCTTTGCTTCTAACAAAGTTTTGCTACGTTTTATTAGTACGTTTAATTTCTGGAAGGCAGCTTCCTTTTACTATTCCAATGGACCTTCTAATTTCTATGTGACATTTTTCGCAGTTTTTAATCAAATAATTATTCTTCTTCTATAAGCCTTGTCCCTTCAGGACGTAGGTGATCATGGTTCTCCACGTCTCCCTGGCTCTTAGTATGTTTGCTCCTGTTACACCTCGCAAGCCCCGTTCCGTCATCCACCTGATCAGGCCCTTCAAATATGTTATCCGCTGCCTTCCTCTGTCTCTTTTTCCTTATATCTGGCCTGTCAGTATCAGGCTCTCCAAGCTCTCCTTCCATATTACATGTACCAGGAACTTCAGTTGTCTCTTCCTGATGCTCAGTATTAATTTCCTTTTTGTTGCCATTCTTTCCAACACCTCATCGTTGTTTGCATGCTCTGTCCACGATGTCCGCAGCATCATTCTGTAGAACCACATTTCCGCTGCTTCAAGTTACATTTCCTTATTTTATTAATATAAATTTTCCAATTCTAATGTCACTTCTTGAATTGTTCATCTTAATGATGACCATACATTGTTTTCTTACTTATGATAGTTACTATTTTCTTCTGTCTTTGCTTTAATATATTATCAAGGAACTCCAGCAGTTATGTACGTGAAAATATCAATTCTGTAGTTTTCAAAAAGAGGAAAGCGAGAATTTCTTCAAGGGTACATAGCCGTGTGTTTAGTATTTTCCAACTAAGAGATTCAAGTTCGAATTTCACCATAGTTGATTTGTCAGGAAATTGACCAGGAGAAGACGATAGCAGCTGATGGTTCATTTGGAATGTGTTTTTCAAACCACACCACGCCTTGCAACAAATCTTGAGGGTGAAATTGGCTAGACTGAACTGTTCGAAGATCGTCGATGGTTGTGCGAGAACAAAGGCACAAGTGAGGGTGTGAGCAAACTGACCCTTTTCAAACTGTTGATCATACCGCATTATGCACTATCCCTCACAAAAACTAACTAATGTTTGCGCAGCAAATTGCGGTATAAATTACTTTGGGCTCTATGGGTGTTGACCAAACATAGATTTGCCTCAGCAAGCGTCTGCGGGAAGGATTAGGTAGCTATCCTATCAGACGGATGCATTCGGAAACGAATAGTAGGTAATTATTCTGTGTGTGTGTGTGTGTGTGTGTGTGTGAGAGAGAGAGAGAGAGAGAGAGAGAGAGTGAGTGAGTGAGTGAGTGAGTGTGAATGTGAGTGAGTTTGTGTGGGTGAGTGTGTGAGTGTGTATGAGTAGTATGAGAGTGTGTATGAGCGTGAGAGAAGTGTGAGTGTGAGATTAACAGTTATTTCTTCTGTGTGCCGCACCCTTCAGGACATAAGCGATGATGATTCTTCACAACTCCCTATCCCTGTGGCTCTTTTTGAACAAGCTTCCGGCTATCGTCCCGTCATCCATTAACAATATCTCGTCATTTAATTGGCTCTCTGCCTTCTCTATCTATCTTATCTTCAATATGTACTGTGAGGGTTAAGTTTTCCAAGCCGTTCTTCCTCGTTACGTGTCGAAGGATGTTCAGCTGTCCTTTCCTGATTCTGTGGATAGGTGTTTTTTTCTCTTACTCGATCCGTCCATGGAATTTTCAGTATCCTGGAAACAGTAACTATAATGTATAAATAAATTCTCGAATGATTTTCATATGAACACATACTATCCACACATATGCACGAACATTTTCTTGTTTTTCTAAAAATAAAAAAAGAAAACTAAAAATTTTCTGTGTGATATCAACGTCTAATAATACACTGTTTTTAGGTTGAGATCTAATTACAGAGAAAAAATATATATTTGCGCAAAATATGGTTAGATATGACAAATATTCGTGCGTGTCCGGCGAATGAATATACGGTATAAAAAGTGACAAGAAAAAGAAATAGTTTGTTTTAAACTTAATATCCTTTCAATTTTCACAATGGTAAATGTCTGCTGATTTTGAGAAATAAGTTAATCTGTTTGCTTTCTCGATTTCAAAGAAAGATACTGATTGTATTTCAATCAATAGTGTTTCATATAATGTCAATAGACATTCTTTTTTCCCCATGTTTTTTCTATCCACTTGGCCTCCTCTCTCCATATCTCACTGGCTATCTTCTTCTATGTGCCCTGTCCCTTCAGGACGTAGGCGATCATGGCTTTCCACGTCTCCCTATCCCTGGTGGCTCTTAGCACGCCTTCTGTTACACCATAAAACCCTCGTTCCATTATCCACCCGATTAGGTTCTTCAAATATGTTATCCGTTGCTTTCCCCTGTCTCTTTTCCCCTCTATCTGGCGTGTTAGTATCATGTTCTCCAAGCTCTCCTTCCTCATTGCATGTCCCAGGAACTTAGCTGTCTCTTCCTGATGCTCAGTATTAATTCCCTTTTAGCTTCCATCCTTTCCAAAACCTCATTATTACTCACATGCTCGATCCATGATATTCGCAACATCCTTCTGTAGAACCACATTTCAGTTGCTTCAAGTTTTTCCTTCATCTTTGATGATATTGTCCAACATTCACTGCCATATTGAAGAACGGACGACACATAGCAATTCAGTACTCTGTTCCTTGTTTCTAGCGAAATTGTCCTGTTTCTTAATACATTACACAACTTCTAGAATGCTTCCTTCGCCATGCCAATTCTCCTTCGGATCTCTGTGTCGCACTTTCCGTTCTCTGTTATAACACTTCCCAGGTATTTAAATTTTTGTACCTGCTTGATTCTGGTATCCCCGACCTGTATTTGGCATATTGGGCTGCCCTTTTTACTGATGACCATGCATTCGGTTTTCGTGCAGTTTATTTGTAGTCCTTTCTTGTTACTCTCTTCATCTACCTTCTGTAGGAGGTCTAGTAGTTTCCTTTCTGTGTCTGCTATCAGCACTGTATCATCTGCGTACCTTAGGTTGTTTAAATTGTGGCCTCCGATGACAATGTTCTTTCTTCACTGGCTCTATATGTCTTTCTTTTTACTTTTTATCCCTTTTATTCTGAAATGCACACACGAACACACTTATATACTGGCTTATACAATATGCTACATTTTATCATAAAGTCAATATTTTCATAACAAAATCGATATTAACAAATCGATTTTTGGATTATTTGCTGCGTATATTTTATTGGTAAGTAAACAATGGGAATTTCAGCTCGTATTTGTCTTTTTTTTAATAAAAGCATTTGCAATTTTATGATCCAAATAAATAAATTTATTTGTTAATAAATATACATAAAACTATTTTCAATTTCGGACATATAAACAGTGTCATTACAACAAATTTAGTATTAAGGATGTTGGACATAGAATAGGGTGCATTTGGGGTGCGTTCACAAACTGCTTCAAAATCAAAACATTTACTCCAGATCGTGAGTCTTTCTCCTAAATAGTCTCATCAGAACGAGACGTGCACATGGATGCCATTCACAGCTCCAAACTCGTTCAGAAATATCTAAATTTGTAGCTGTATATAGAACTACTTTTCAGACTGATAGTTAAAATAACTTCGAGTGAACTAAGCATGTAGGTCACAGTAAGGTCCATCGTCTTTTAAATTTGTAGACTGGCGCTACAGATTCATAATCAAAGAATTGTACCCGAGAACAGAAACTAGATCACCTGAAGACTTTCAACAGCAGTAAAAACTAAAATTGTTAGCATATGTAACTCAAATAGAAAAATAATGACCCAATCAAGGTGCCATGATCGCCTGCGTCCTGAAGGGACAGGGCACATAGAATAAAAAGAAGATTGCCAGTGAGATATGGAGAGAGGATGCCAATATAATATTTGAAAACAATGTAAGGAGCAAGCCCTCAATTATTGAAAAGCTGAATCGATTTTGAGCAAAGTGGCAAATGGAAAAGTTCTAACAAAGTTTCAATTTGAAAAATTTGAGTATTAAACCAATAAAAAAAACAAATCAACAATCTTTTGATAATTGGTTCCATCAAGTAAAATTGATTAAAACTAGTAAGATGAAAGATAACTAAAATAAAAAAAAGAAAAAAATATTTATTAACGTTTCATTACTTGAGAAATGTACTGACCTGAAGTTAAGAATTTTTTTATAAAGCTTTGGTCAAGAGTCTTCATCTCTTTCCTTCTTCCTGTTGTTGCTACATCACATCAAATTAAAACATGAGCAAGACTTTCATATGGATAAGATATATATATATATATATAACACCAAAAGTAGAAAAATATTTAAACTGGCAGGTGTATATAGAAATACTTTTTCAGGTTGATGCTTAAGATGACATCAAGTGAATGAAGCAAGTAGGTCTTAGTGAAGATAATCCTTTTTAAATTTATGAACTGGTGTCACAGAATGGCAATCAAGAAACTGTACCAGATAACACAAAACAAATCACTTGAAGACTTTCAAAAGTAGTAATAACAAAATGAATAGCAAATGTAACTCGTAGAACAAATAATGACACAATCAAGATGCCAACATTTTACACTGTCGCAAATAAAAGGTTAGAAAGTTAAAATGGAAAAATCAATAACAGTTATTGGATTTGAGAAACTTATTTTCTTGAAAATTTATTTTATGAGAGAGATTTTAAAAATTCCAAACTACACTAGCAATGACTCAAGCAGTCCTTGTTCTATAAAGTAACAGTTATTCGGCCTTATAAATTAACTTTCTCAGTACAAATTGAATACAGAAGAAATGTGCCTGATTCGACTCCGTAGACGCAACATGACGTCTCCCAGCATTAAGCGTTTGAAGGGGTGAAAGAAAAAAGTGGATCTTATTTGCACATTTGCCATGAAAATAGCGGGAGGCTGTAAAACTGTAGGTACCTGGAAATTGATAAACACAAAAAATTGTGTAAGTTCTTCAAAATGTCGTTTATTAAATAGTGCAAGTCAGAACTAAAAAACTTTAAATTAATGATTAAGACAACGCCTCCTGAAACTGAAACTGGTCATTGCCCATCTTGCCAAAAAAGGTTTCAAATGCACCAAATTAATGGAATGGCATTCCCACTCGCCACATATTAATACAAGATAAATTTTGATACATCATTTAAAAATGTACACGAGATCAGCAGACAATATTAAAAGATCATTGGGAAGTAAGACGAACCGTGGCGGTTCGTCTTACTTCCCATTGTGGCAATGAGTGGAAAAGTTAGATAAAATAACTTGTGAATATTAAAGATTTATTCAGTTATATGAGATACTGTGTTCGTCAAATATTTGTTATAAAACTTCTTTATTTTGGATTTATTTCTGAATAAAAGTATATTTTTATAAAAAACAAATAAACTTCCTCACTGCACCATGGTTGCCTCTCTGGGTCTTTTCTAAAATACTTTCATGGGAATTTTTTGGAATCACTCCTCGTGATCGTTCCTTAGTATTTGGTCAGTTCGCTTTTTGCATTGACCGGTAACAGGCCATTTTTCGTTCGCTATTCGTTGACTCTTTACTTAGATTATTTGAAAGAATTGTGCAGAAATTTTTGTTAAGTTATTAACTTTATTATTATCTGGTTTGGTTACGTTTTAAATTGTATTACAATGTTTTGATTTTATGGGTTTTTTACCTTTCTTCCCCTTCTCAGTTTTTCAGCTGAAAATTTATTTTTCTGTAACATTTAGTTACTCCATACTACAGGTTTTTATTTAAATCTCGTGTTTTATTATTATTTAGCGTTTTCTGTTTCCTTTTCTTTTTGTTATAAGTTTTATTCCTGTTTATATTTTTATTTTTGAATTTATCTATTTTGAACTTTGTATTTGTTTTTATTTAAGTCTCTTCTTAAGTCGTTTTATTTATTTACTTGGTATAGCTAACTATTCAGTCACACTTTGGTTTTATTTTTCACGCCGAACTTTGTTTTTTTTTCTCTTTTTATGCTACGTATTCCTGTTTGACTAAAGTCAGAATTATTTTTCTTATTTTAGTATTTGCTTAGTTTAGGCATATAAGAGTCTTTCCGAGACTGCTTTTAGAATCTGTTCACCAGGTAGCCCGGACTGAGCACATATAGGGTCTAGTTAGAATTTCATTGAGATTCTGCGATATTATGGTGGATTTAATAATAATGGTTAGCAAGAATGTGTTGTTTTGTTGTAATGAGTATAGTGGTCTGTTTGGGTCAGTGATTGTGGCTAGTTAAGTTTAATTATGAAACAGATGACCAGACTACAACACTTTTGGCGTTGTGCCACAGTTTTGCATTTTAATCCACTATAAATATCACTCTTCACCAAGCTTGTTTAAGTATCATTTTTGAATGTGAACTGTTCTTTCTTTTTTTTAAAGACCAGTGCAGTGAAATGGAATTCATGTTCACAGAAAACTTTTTTGAAATATTTTCTTTTTTCGCTAGTTTATTTAATTTATTTTTCACTTATTAATTTATTCTGTTTTGTTTGAATATAATTTTGATTTTCATTATTTTTTTAGTTTTCTCGCCGGCTTTGGTCGCCATCTTTATTTCTTTTTTCCTGGTTTGAGGAAAGTCTTACCAGACAACACTTTTTAAATTTTTTTATTGCTTTTGTATTCGATTCATAGTATACCTTTTTTTTTACTTTCCTCCTGCTCAAATTATTATTTTATTATTTTTCACAAGAAAAAACTAAAATATTTTACAAACATGATGGCCGACAAAAGTCGGGCTAAGAGAAAGCTTCTTTTTTTGGTCTGCGTCTCAAATTCTTTTGTTCATGGTGATTTGATCAATGATGTACATCAGTGGGCGATCTGTTGATGGTGCTGTTATGAGTGAGATGGGCACAGGTTCAATGAGACAGGCCGTCGGTGTCCTCGCCCCAGCCATGTTAAATGAAGAAAAGAAACCCTACTCAGTCTGATAATGTCTCTCTGGTTAGCTACCGTGAATACCCAGACCCTGAGGTCGGTGTCTCGGATCTCTGAAGACAAGAGCACACGATGTAATGAAGAACTTGCTCGCCAGCCAGAAAACTTCTCTCGAGCGTCCATCAAAACATGCTGAATAGAGAACCGCCTTACTTTCATGACAGGAACGTCGCCCCGTTGAGAAAATTTATTGAAGATATCGTGGTTTGCTGGTTTTTTGTCCTTTAGGCTAGTTCTGTCTGTAGCAATTTGGTTCCGTCGTTTACAAACTATTAACACTGTGTGTTCTCTTGGTAGTCGTTGTGAGAGTCGTGATATAGAAGACACGTCAAAAAGATTTCTATGGGGGCGAGAAGTTCACCTTTTCTCAACTGATCTTGTTCTTTAAGCTTCAGCTGAAAGTTAGGACGGAAAGGAAAGGCGGTCTATCCAACCATCAGAATTTGGAGATAGATTTGCGCGTCTGTGTCGATTTAGAGTGGCACTTTTATGCCGTTAACCATAAGGAAATTGTTTTAGCAGGATTGAATATTGGCAACCCCGCTCGAAATAAGATTAGTTTAGGATTGTTTTTGTGTATAGTTTCTTCTTTCAAAATTAAATTAGCTAGGATATGTATGCTCATTTGCCTCTTTTTATTTCTACCCCCACTTTCTGTAGTTTATTTTCCCTCCCGCGTTAGGTGGTCAGATATTTCAGTTTTTTAGTGGATGCGGGCACTTTTCGTATTTCGAATGTGTTTTTCGTATCTTCTTGGTCGAGTGCGTGTTTGAATGAGTGATCGAACGAATGAGTGTTTTATATAATGAAATAATTAATTTCGTCAAGTTAACCTGTTTTTGCCACAATGAAGGATTTTGAAGGGGTTTTATTACTAACAAAATTTTCAGTATTTACATTATTCGAACTATTGTCCATATCTTTGTTGCCATTTGTACGACGTTCCGGCTGTTGTATGCTCCAGCTTTCTTCAGGTACTAGGAATTTCAAACCAAACCCTTTATTACAATCACTGGGGTATATGAACTCCATTCATTGCGTAAAGCCCCGATTGGAAGTTATGAGTTATCTCCCTCTAATCCTGCAAGGAATGAAGTTTATATACCCCAGTGATTGTAATAAAGGGTTCGGTTCGAAATTCCTAGTACCTGATGAAGGCCGGAGCGTACAAAAGCCGAAAAGTCGTACAAATGGCAACAAAGATGAGGACAATAGCCAGAATAATGCGAATACTGTAAATATTACCTCATCTCAGAAATATAGACAAATAACAAAATTTTATTTAGTTTATTGTAAATAGCTCATCCTATATGATAAATACACATTGCATTAGATTCTTAAATTGTTGTTTTATTTCTTCCCCACAAGACAAGAATTGTACATATATTGTATTGACTAGTTTTTTTTGTAGTCATTTCATCCCAAAATGGCAGAAATGCCATTGGTGCGTGGAAGTTTACAGTGTGAGAAAAAAAAGGTACAGTGGATGTCGAAGAAAAGATAAGAGATGGATGGGAATCAAGTAGATAAAAGATGGCAATTGACGTTGTATTTAAATTTATGGAGATTGTAGGGAAACAAGTAAACAGAAGTGAGTTCCACAGGTAGGAAGTGTGAGGAAATAAACTGTTGGGGTAGAAGTATCGGTTATATTTCTTTATATAATCATTTCACTCCAGGCAAGACAGAAATGCCACTGATGCGTAGAAGGGTACAGTGAGAGTATAAAAAGGGTACCGGGAACGTGGAGGAAAAGATATGAGATGGATGGGAATTAAGTAGATAAAAGATGGCAACTGAGGTTGCATTTAAACATTTCGACATTGTAGCTACCATAGAAACAAGCAAATGGAAATGAGTTTTACAAACGGAAAATGCGAGAAAAGAAACTGTCAGAGTATAAGAGATTTAACTATTTCTACCGTAAAAGGGGCCTCTAATGACAATCTAGTAGCACGTGTAAATACATGTGGTCGGGGTCAGTCAGTTAAGTGCCATACGTGATACACGCTTGGGCGATGATGTCTCTAAAGAGACATGACTGACTGGGCAGAGGATTATCCTGCAGTAGGTTGCCATTGCTTTCTGCGGTAGACTGATTGCCAACCAAGGCTATAGAACCCAATCTGTCCTGTTATTTGACCTATAACTGGAAGGAAGAGACGGATTAATACCTTTCTCAAGGGTATTTGTGCGTATATGATTGCAACGAATTCAACTGGAATTCGAACACGGCTCTCCGATTTCTCGTTCCGAGTCGATATCCACTGGACCACAACGCACATCCTGTGGTCGGGGTACCAAGGGAAAAAAGGCTCGTCGGAGCAGTTTCCATGAAATTACTTTTTTTTTAATCATATCACCGCAAGCAAGGCATTCCACTGCCACTATAGCGCAGGGGGTTACATAGAGCGATTGGGTATAGGAAATGTCAGGAGGAGGGTGATAGACGAGTTAGGATGTATATAAGGAGAGTGTTGGAGAGAATGGGTGCGAGTTAGTGTGTTAGGAGGTGTCTATTGACTTTACATTTAAACTCCTGGCGGTTGTAGCCGTCGGGGAAGCAAGCACGCGGAAGGGAATTCCATAGGCGGGAAGTGCGAGAAAAGAAGCTGTTGGAGTAGAAATTGCGGTTACATTTCATCGGTTTCACTGTAAAAGAGTGTGACCTAGTTGATAATCTAGTATCTCGTGCAAATTGGGAGACACCCGCGTTTGTAGGGTAGTTCTGGGAGGCATGCCCGTTTAATACCACTTTCGGTCTGCGGTTAGAGAGGAATGACTGGATTAGGTCCAACAAATGTCCAATTATGCCGTAGCTTCGCAGTTTCCGTAGAAGGCGGGCATGCCATACTCTGTCGAACGCTTTAGTGATATCCAAGGCAACGGTTCGGTCTTCACCATTCTTGTCAAGAGCCTGGAAAATATACTCGGTGATGGTCGTTAGCATATCAGCAGTAGACCTAGTGAAGCGGAAGCAATTACTGTTTGTCCAAGAGGAGCCTGTGGGCTGTGAGATGCCGAACGACCTCGGCGTAGATAATGGCTTCGAACACTTTGCCAAAGATCGGAAGAAGGCTGATGGGGCGGTAATTTGCGGTGTCCGAGGGTTCACCAGTGTTCTTGAATATTGGAATCATAGAAGAAGACTTCCAACAGACAGGAAAGCAGGAGGAAGATAGGCAGAGGTTGACGAGCTTAGAAAATATAGAGGAGAGTTCAGGGGCACATTTATTCAAGACTATGATTGGGATTCCGTCCCCACCACTTGCTATGTGTGGGTCAAGTTTTGAGATTATGTTAGAAATCAGCGAGCGCGTGATGTGGACGTCATTCAATTGGGCCTCAGTTCTAGACGAATCCAGACTCGAATCGGTCGAGAATCTACGGGCAAAGCATTCAGCCTTGTCCGCTGAGGAGGTGAGGACCTCATACTCATTGGTTAGTGGGGATATTGAGGACTTACTCTTGTTAAGCACACTTTTACAGAGGTGCCAGTAGTCTTTGGTGACGAACTTAGAGGATGCTATGCTTTGCTTCATGCTGTCAGCAAACAGCATCTTAGCTTCGTTAAGTATCTTTTTACACTTATTACGAGCTGAGGCGAAAAGGCGCCTGTTTTGGTCCGACGCGTGGCTACGATAAAGAAGTGATTCCGGTGGGCAATGGCGGCCGAGCAAGCGGGCGAGAACCAAGGAGACGAATGGGATTTAAGCTGAAATTTCCTGGCAGGGATGAAAGCATCGATGCCATCCTTAACCCAGGAGGAGACCTCTGGTGCACAGTCTTCGACGGGAAAATTAAAAACGTTGTTCCAAGGGACGTCGCAGAGAAAGTCACGGAACGAATCCCAGTCTGCTGTTTGATAGCAGTAGAATATTCTGCTGGTCTGGGTTTCTTGGGTAGGGGTGGAGTTGAATGAGATGTTGACAGAAACTACGGCGTGGTCAGAATTTCCGAGAGGGCAGAGCTGTCTTGTGGTGCAGGAATTTGGGATGGAAGTGTAGCGGAGGTCTAGTCGCGAGTCCCTTCCGTTAGGACTATTGGAGAAACGCTTGCGTAAGGGACAGGGAGATTGAAAGATTAATGGTGTGGACACCAGGAGGGTCGGTGACAGAGTTTTCCAACCACTTAGTGTGGTGGGCGTTAAAGTCACCAAACACGAAGATATGGGCAGATGGGTGAGAAGAAATGGCCTTGTCGATATTGTCAGAGATGCTGTCAAGTACTGAACAGTCAGAGGAGGAGGGGGAGCAGTAGAGGAAGAAGAGATAGCTAACTGAGCTTAGAAGTGAGAGACGGAAGCACATGAAAGACTGGTCCAGGGATTCAAGAGATGTCACTCTAGCTAGGGGGAGGTGTTCGCTGACATATACACCAAGCCCATGCATATGGACATTAGAGTCCTTCCTAAAGAGTGGAAGGTAACCAGGAACAAAAACTGAGAGGAGGGGATAGATGGGTCAAGGTTAGTTTCACATAGGGCTAAGATATCAGGTGAGTTAGTTTGGAGTAATGCTGCTACGCTATAAAAGTTAGTGCGGATACCGCGTATGTTAGTGAAAGAGAAACGGTATATAAAAGACAGCGGGAAGCCATATCACGTCGGTGAGAAAGTGACTGAAGGTGGTCTGCCAAGTCAGGATTGATTATAATACAGATCCTCCTTTGGATTTTGTCGAGACCCTAAAGATGAATAGCAGGAGCACCCGACCAGATATGGCATCAGTATTCAATGCATGGTCGAATGGTAGATTTATAAATGGGCAAAAAGGATTCTGACGAGAAAAACTTCCTGGTCCAACACAGTGAACCAACCTTCCTAGCAGTAGATGCATCTATAAATCCAATGTATTTATTCTATTTGAGGTCATTTGAGAGAGTGCGACCAAGGATATGCAGTGCGTTGCTTTATAGGAAACTAGCGCCATCCATTCTAATAGGAATGATTCTCTATAGTGGTTCTTGGAGAGCAGCTTTGTTTTAGAGGTATTAACATTTACAAGCCATTTCCTATCCCATTCAATCAATAATTAGACCTGGAGATTCTGAGGTATTATGGTGGATTTAATAAGAATAGTACGTAAGAATGTGTTGTTTGGGTTTAAGGAATATTGTAATATTTGTGGGTCAGTGGTTGTAGCGAGCTAAGTTTAATTATAAGACAGGTGACCAGCCATTTGGTCTTGTGCCACATTTTTGTAATTATTACAAAATAAGAATCGTTTTTAGCTATGCTACCTAGACTTCATTAATTTATGCACAGTATTAAACTAGCGTCGAGATCTCATTAAGTTACAGTTGAACCGGTTAGATATAACTGTAAATTCTATGTTAAGTCTCTTTTTTCACACTTCTCGCTTGTGGAACACTCTTGCGACTCCAAGCTTTCCGACTCCTTGCTTTCCAGCTAACTTTAATCTGCAAAAGTTCAAATATCTACTGGCCTCCTGATTACTCTTTTTCTCTTTTAGCTCATTATTATTTCTGTTCCTAATTCTTCCACATGCTGTAACTTTTTGTGTCTTAGTGGCTTTATTGCCTTGCATGGGATGGTACCGATAAAGAAAAATATCCATATAGTATTCAAAGCTCATTATTATTGAAATGCAAATATGAAATTTGGAAATATAATTCTAGAACTCTTGATCTTTGCTTATGCCATTTTATGCATCAGCAAAACTCACTCGTTTGCACAGTTCTCAATAAATGATCTAGTCAGCTACATTGCTGCATTTCCTTATCTTATTATGTACACATCCATTGCAGACAAGTTGTTGTGTCTATTTTATTTTTTTTTATTAATAAGAAAAAAAGGAACACAGTAAGAAAGTGAGGTTGGAGTACAAATGCACCAAGCCCAATATGCCTCGTCTGATAAGAATATACCGGGTAAATGCATCACAGCCAAAAGTGCACTATATGGTGCCAGGCTTTGATAAAAGTAGTGCATAAGCTTAAAGGCACAACCCAGTAAGAAATATAATCAAGTCAGATAACCAAGTCCGCTAAGACGGCCCCCAAAGTATGTAGACGTGAATTCCAGGTCACATTCTACAAACGTACAACACAGCCTTTTCAAAACCCGGCCATGAATTTCACTTCATTACTCCCGCTCATTAACAGATATGCACAGCGCGTTAGCCCGTAGAAAACACGTCCGATAGGTTATAGTCTGGCAACTGACTGACAAATCTGTTTTATGGAATGGGACATATTTTCATTAAGCCATCGTTATTTATTACAAAAAGAAATTCTTTTTTAAAAACTTCACTCAATCAGTCATCATTATTATTATTTTGTATGGCTTTTCAAAAAAAGAAATTCTTTTTTAAAAACTTTACTCTATCAGTCATCATCATCATCATTATTATTTTGTATGGTTTTTCAAAAAGAAATTCTTTTTTAAAAACTTCACTCAATCAGTCATTATTATTATTATTATTATTATTTTGTATGGTTTTTCAAAAAAGAAATTCTTTTTTTAAAAACTTCACTCAGTCATCATCATCATTATTATTATTTTGTATGGGTTTTCGTTTTCAAACGGAAATGTGCAAAATGTTCTCCATCTAGTCATACGGCGTCAAACATTTTCCTCGGAATATTTGCAGAACTAAGCAACGATGATTTCTGAAGGAATGGGATATTAGGCTTTATTCCGATTTTTTCCGTGTAGGATTGAAGTTCGGTTTTATAGACCCCCCCTCTCCCGTAAACTACAATGATTACTGAGACAATAGTGGCATAAACATCCCAAATTCTGGTAAACTCAATCTAGAGGTCAGTTTACTTCTTAATCTTTTCAATTTCTTTGAATTTGATATGATTGTCATCTATCTATTTATCTATCTATCTTAATAAAAATAATAAAATCTCTCTTATAGCATTGTGTTTCTTTTTGCATTGGATATTTTACAATACAGGTGTTTTTTTAAATAATTATATAGTCCCAAGCAAGGAAGTTTACTGCCACTGGGGCGATCATATCTCAAAAGAGACATGACTGACTGGGCAGAAGATTTTCCCGCAGTAGTTTGCCATTACTTTCTGCGGTAGACTGGTTGTCAACAAAGGCTATAGAACCCAAGGACTTCTGTTATTTGGCCCATATATGAAGGGTAGATACTAATTAATACATTTCCTAAGGCACGTAGGTGAATGAAACCGGAATCTGACCTCGGCATTTCGATTTCTCGTATCAATTTATTTACATTGATCTTATTTTCACTAGCAATAACCAGTAAGCATTTTCTTTTTTTTTTATAATCATAACGCCCCAAGCAAGGTATTTTACTGCCACTGTTTTGCAAGGGGTTACATATGAGGAAAGTCATGAGAAAGAGTGACAGGTTATAGGGGTGTCAAGAAGTGGGTAAGAGAAGGATGAGAATACTGATGAGAGTAGTGTGGACGGAGAAAGGAAAATAAGAGAGAGGGTGCATGTCAGTGAGATAGGAGATGGCTATTGACTTTACATTTAAATTCTTGGAGATGGAAGCTGTCGGGGAAGCAAGTAAATGGAATGGAATTCCACAGGCGGAAAGTGCGAGAAAAGAAGTTGCTGGAGTAGAATTTGCATTTACATTTTATTGGTTTCACAGTAAAAGAGTGGGACCTAGTGGCTAATCCTGTGGCTCGACTAAATTCATACATTGTGGGCACCAGAGAGCGAAATTCATCGGAGCAGAAGCCGTGAAATTATTTGTAGAAGAGACTCAGGAATGCCACATTGTGCCGGTGAGAAAGTGACTGTACCTGAGATGCCAAGTCGGGATCGATCACATTACAGATTCACCGTTGGATTCTGTCAAAGATCTCTAGGTAGATAGTGGGAGCACCCGACCAGATATGGCAGCAGTATTCAACGCACGGGCTGATGGTAGATTTATACATGCGCAGGATGGTTTCAGACGGGAAAAACTTCCTGGCCCTACACAGAGGACCGAAATTCTTAGCAGCGAATTTAGCTATGGATTCGAAACAGTGTTTTGCTTTCAGGGAGACTAGCCTGATCCATGCTAATGGAAGGGTAGGAGAAATTGTCTGTGATGGTTAGTAGATAGCAGCTTCGTTTTGGAAGCATTAATCATGCAACGTTACGCAAATAGAACCGTTCTCAAAATATTTGCAGAGCCAAGCAACGCAGACTTTAAAAGCAATGAGATATAGGGCTTTATTCCTATTTTCTCCATGTAGGATTTTATGTTCGGTGTTATAGAAACCAACGCGCCAATATTAACAGGCACATCTAAACCTCACACATTATGGCAGCTTCAATCCGGGGGTCGGTGTATATCTTAGTCAGTCAGTGAAGCTTCATATGTGATACACATTGGGCGATCATATCTCAAAAGACTGACTGGGCAGAGGATTTTCCCGCAGTAGTTTGCCATTACTTTCTGCGGTAGACTAGTTGTCAACAAAGGCTATAGAACCCAAGCACTTCTGTTATTTGACCTATATATGAAGGGTAGATACTAATTAATACATTTCCTAAGGCACGTAAGTGAATGCAACCGGAATTCGACCTCGGCACTCCGATTTCTCGTATCAGTTTATTTACATTGATCTTATTTTCACTAGCAACAACCAGACGTCAACATTTACTTTTTTTATAATCATATCGCCCCAAGCAAGGTATTTTATTGCCACTGTTTTGCAGGGGGTTACAGAGGAGGAAAGTCATGAGAAAGAGTGACAGGTTATAGGGGGTGTCAGGAAGAGGGTAAGAGAAGGATGAGAATATTGATGAGAATGGAGTGGACGGAGAAAGGAGCATGAGAGAGAGGATGCAGGTTAGTGAGATAGGAGATGACTATTGACTTTACATTTGAATTCTTGGCGAATGTAGCTGTTGGGGAAGCAAGTAAATGGAAGGGAATTGCACAGGCGGGAAGTGCGAGAAAAGGAGTTGCTGGTGTAGAATTAGCATTTACATTTTCTTGGTTTTATAGAAAAAGGGTAAAACTTAGTTGCTAATCTTGTGGCTTGAGTAAATTCGTGTATAGGGGGCATCAGGGAGCTAAGTTCATCGGATCAGAAGCCTTGAAAGTATTTGTAGAAGTGCCACAGGGAAGCCACATTGTGCTGGTGAGAAAGTGACTGTATCGGAGCTGCCAAGTCGGGATCGATCACATTACTGATTCACCGTTGGATTTTGTCAAGGACACCTAAGCGGGTATCAGGAGCACCCGACCAGATATGGCAGCAGTATTCAATGCACCGGCGGATGGTAGATTTGTATATGTGCAGGATTGTTTCAGGCAGAAAACAATTTCCTGGCCCTATGCAGAGAACCTGACTTTCTTAGCAGCGGATTTAGCTATGGATTCTGTAAATTCATTTCACTTGAGGTCTGTTGTGAAAGTTAACCCGACGAAGCGCAGTGTTTTGCTTTCAAGGAGACTAGCTTGATCCATGCTAATGGGGGATAGGAGCGATTGTCTGTGATAGTTAATAGATAGCAGTTTCGTTTTGGAAGCATTAAAATTCACCAGCTATTTCTTACTCCAGTCGGACACAGATTTGAGGTCCTTTTCAAGCTCGGCAGCGAGGTTTGCTTTGTTAACCTCGGTAGTTTTTTGATCAATGAAAGAGTAAACCGTAGTGTCGTCAGCGCATATGCTTACTTGGTATATCTGCTTACTTAGTATATCTGGGAGATCGTTAATGTAGATTGCGTAGAAGGCCAACATGCCATACTCTGTCAAACGCTTTGGAGATATCTAGGGTAACAGTTTGGGCTTCGCCGTTCTTGTCGAGAGCCTGGTGTATATACTCAGTGATGGTCGTGAGCATATAAGCAGTAGACCTGGTGAAGCGGAACCCATACTGTTTGTCAGAGAAGAGTCTGTGGGCTGTGAGATGTGGAACCACCTCGGTGTTGATGGTGGTTTCGAACACTTTGCCAAAAATCGGTTGAAGGCTGATAGGGCAATAATTAAAGGGTTTTTGTCAGGTTTAGTGACACCAAGAAAGTAAGTCCGTTTGAATGGTAAGATCTAACAAGATTGTGAGTTGATCGTTATCATTGTTTGAGTTTTCGCACTCGTCGGGTAAGGCTATCCAACATGATTTGATCTTTTAGCCAGCGATCTTTTTATTGGTACTTTAGTTTTAACGCTTGCATTTCTGATCTTCTGGCTAGACACGACTGTCTGATTTTATGATAAAAAAATCGAAGGAGATTTCTTGAGTATAGAGTAAAATTATCACTTGATCTTCAGCAAAAGCTACCATTTCGACTGAGAGTAAAACCTCAAAGATTAAGTAGCACACGTTGAAAAACATGAAAAAAATTATTATTTACAATTTACTCTCTCTTGTAGCTCTCAACAACCTTTCTCTTGTTACCCTTCCCAAACGCTGCTCCGTCATTCGTCTGCTCAAGCTCATCAAGTATGTCACGTGTTGCGTTACCTGTCTTCCATTCCCTCTATCCTTCCTGTGAGCATCAGATTCTCCAAACCCTCTTACCTTATTGCTTGCTCCAGAAACTTTAGCTGTCTTTTCCTGATGTTAAGTATCAGTTTTCTTTTCGTTTCCATCCTCTCCAAAATCTCATCATTGCTCACATGTTAGGTCCATATTGAACTTAATATCAGATCTCATATACGTTTAATTATAACACTTACTGAACTTGAGAAACCTATTTTCATGAAAAATTGTTTTAAAAGAAAGATTTTATAAATTTCAACTGACAGAAGCATTGTCTTATCGAAAAGGAATATCGAATATTTCCTTAAAAGGAAACGCCTAGTATTAACATTATCATATAATTGTATATATCTTATTAATAGAATTATTAATTTGTTTTTTGCTATTATATATATATATATATATATATATATATATATATATATATATATATTAATTTAGAGAAAATTTTCAAAATTCAAAGGTGTCGGATGTACATTTCGACATAGGATCTCTAACAGAGACTCTACGTCACGTCAGCGACATTGTTTTTACAAATGGCAAAGGCCCTGAGTTAGAGTGTGGAGGGGTTTTAGGTTAACAACGGTCACAAAGTAGAAAAGGACAGAGCTGGTAGTCGCGGGGTTACAGGGTGTTGAAACGGTATATTTAAGAAGGGGAGGAATAGGAGTTCATATTTTATAAGGATAGACATCTAAATGAGTTAAATTACTTTTTAAAGTTAAGATTTTGGGCTGTTTGAAGAGGTGTGTTTAGGCGAGAAGGAATGGGTTTCAATATAAGATTTTAAACATTTTTATTTAAGTTTATTTGATTAAACTCTGACCGGGGTTCGAAAAGGAGTACCTGTGGTTATGCATGTTATATGTGGTTAAACAAAGACTGTATAACCACAGGTACTCCTTTTCGAACCCCGGTCAGAGGTACCAGACAGCCCTTTCGCGGGCATTCTGGAAAATGAAAGAAGAAGGGCTGAATCCTGAAATTAGCTGGAAACTGATAGGTTCAGCCCGTATTCCGAGGAATTTTCGTGATAGGTGCTGTCTATGTTTACTGGAAAAAATTTCAATATTAAAATACCCCCACCAACACCGGCTACTGAATCTTAGGAGGGAATTCATCAGTAAGTGCCGCCACAAGGCAAATCTTTCGAATACTTAAATTTAGAATTTAAATCCCCGTTGACTAGATGTTAGAATATAAATTAAAAGGATTCAATTTAAGTTTTAATCTTAATTTTACCCTAACGTTAACCTTAAAAAGTATTTTAACCCCCCTACCTTCCTATCCCAAGCTCCTTTAATTGCCTATCTTTAGAAAATATGGATTCTTTTACTAAACCCCTTTTTCCTTGGTTAACACATATATGTATATGTATATTTTTTTTTCTCTAATATTTTTTCTCTAATAATTTTTAAACTGATAACTTCCTGTAATTGGCATTTAACTCGCTTCCACCTAAAAGGTTTAATCAAATAAACTTAAATAAAAATGTTTAAAATCTTATATTGAAACCCATTCCTTCTCGCCTAAACACACCTCTTCAAACAGCCCAAAATCTTTACTTTAAAAAGTAATTTAACTCATTTAGTTATCTATCTTTATAAAATATGAACTCCTATTCCTCCCCTTCCTAAATATACCATTTCAACACCCTGTAACCCTGCGACTACCAGCTCTGTCCTTTTCTACTTTGTGACCGTTGTTAACCTAAAACCCCTCCACACTCTAACTCAGGGCCTTCGCCATTTGGAAAAACAATGTCGCTGACATCTCATTTTTACAGACATATTTATTAAAATTACACAAAATATCTTGAAATACTAAAAAGAAAATTCATTCAATAAAATCGCCATTGGCTTTAACCATATACTTCAGACAACTTCAGAATCTTCGGCAACCTTTCTGAACAGTTTTCTTGTTTAAGTTGGTGAATGCTGCCATAATCCTTGACTTCAGTTCATTTTTACTGCTACAAGAAATTTTGTTGGTTTCTCACTAAACTGCACTTTACATACAATAATCAATGGGGTTGCAGTCTGGGGAGTTAGTTGGCCAGATGTAAGGGATGATATGGCTACAAAAATTGTCTGACAACCATGACTGGGTTCTCCTGCTTGTGTGACATGGTGTAGAGTCTCGTTGCTCGACATAAAGTCTTCCAACATCTGGAGTGCACTACTTCCTCAAGGCACTTGTTGTAGGCTACAAAGCTGAGTCCCTGTGGGAAAATGAATCGAAGCATAACGTCTCCATCACTATTGATCACTTTCAACACCATGATATTGAGTAGATAGTTGGTTTTCACCACACTCGGTACATCGTTTAGGGAGACAGCAACCTCTGCACTGTCCTCAGACTGACACTCAAACGCTCTAAAATGTTTTATTGGAGTTTTGGTCGTGAATGCCAAGGAGTAGAGTATGCCGTTTTCAAACTTCTGGCAAAGTTAATTGCGTCATATTGCTCCTTTATCACAGACGATTCTCAACTGACCCTACTATAATGCGTCTACAAAATCAAAAACAAACAACGAGTATGCGCAAAATGAAAAATATAAAATGACCACACGTTATACCGAACGCCTATAGCTCAGAGGTAGAATCGCCGACTGACACCAATTTCGGGTTTCAATCCTGGCTAGAAGCAATCGGATGTTAACTGTACTGATGAGCTACAAAACAGATCTGTCTGCGGATGACTGTATATATACAATTAGTTTTTGGTCATAATTAAATTAGATCAGTACTCAGTTTTTAATTAATTTAAATCAAGACATAATTATTCGAACCACACAAGCCATTTAATCATTGCATATTTTGTTTAAAAACAACGTTCAATGTAGTTCACTTGAAATACAATTAGATAAACTGTTTTGGGAATTATTTGAACTTACCAACGTTATTTTCGTTTATTATAGCCCTTTGCTTCAAAGATCATTTCATGTACACATCCCAAGACGGTCGATTAATCTCATCTATTACTACTATAAGTCTTACAACTATTTGCCTTTTGTTTACGATGTTATAATGGCGGAAGAGGGAAAAGCCAGTCGGGATTGCGTAACTTGACAAACTAAGCATCCGATAGTTTTTCTCATTCCATTTGAACCGCGTGGGAGGCGCTTTGGGCCAATGTGTTGGCTTATACGTCGCGCAGAATTGTCCGCCAAAATTAAATTGACGCGAATGGCCTTGACAAACAGTCTTTAATTCACAGCCATCTCCACCATCGCCACCAGAGGAAAGAAAGCGAATTCGAAGAGAGGGTGTCGATCACGATGTTTGGTTGCGAGTGGGTGCCGACAACAACGAAAATATAATGAGGGGAAAAAATAAACTAATTCTGGAAAATTTTAGACTTAATTATATGCTAGACACCCTAAAACACCAAAGTTTCTAAAAGTTTGAAAAATAGAGTTTCATACATCTTCTCCGTGCTATTCTGAACGTTTTTACGCATTTCATAGTGAGGATCGTCCCTTGAAGTTCAGAAGTGGACGATCATCAGTTGTCGCTTTGATGCTACAAAACACAGTCAACGAGAACCCGATTGCCAAGCATTCGAAAACTTTTAGAAAATCTGGATTATCGAAACTTATAATATTTATATTGTATAGGCCTAAAATATAGAGACGCACGAGAAATATTTCTTCTTGAGTTAAAAAAAAACACAAATGTACTTAATACACGCTAATAAAAGTGGCTTTGGTCAGATATCCTTTGTGTACAAAAATAACAGACCAGACTAAATCGAACAATTGTCTTTTATCGTTTTCATTTTCAATAGCTGATAAAAAAGAAATATTTTAAGTAAACATTTATCCTCGACAGAAGAAAAAAGAAAACAAAAAAGGAGAAAAAATAAATAAACTAACAATAAAAAACTAAAATATCAACAGCTAAAAAAAGACCGAGTCATTTTATGAAAAATGTTTTTGACTGCAATAATAAGCCTCTTTCAATATAAGATAGCGAATTAGATGACTTACGAAATGGAGTTTTTCCGTTTTATAAAAATAATGGTTTATAAAGCAAACTCATAATTTTAAAATAAATTTGTTGCATTATTTCAAGAAACAAATTAATTTCTTAATTTAAGAATAAAACCTGACTCAACTTGAAGGTTTTAGACATTAAGATTTAAATGACTTACGAAATAAAGTTTTTCAATTTTATAAAAATGATGGTTTATGAAGCAAACTCATAATTTTAAACTAAACTTGTTGCATTATTTCAAGAAACAAATTAATTTTTTAATTTAAGAATAAAACCTGATTCAACTTGAAGGTTTTAGACATTAAAATTTAGCTGACTTACGAAAAGGTGTTTTTCCGTTTTATCAAAAAAAAGATTATAAAGCAAACTCGTAATTTGAAAATAAACTTGTTACATTATTTAAAGAAACAAATTAATTTCTTAATTTAAGAATAAAACTTGATTCAACTTGAAAGTTTTAAACATTAAAATTTTAATTCCATTCGCTATAACAACAGTTTGATTCAAATAAATTACTTTTATCATAGGAGGGGTGCTTGCCTAGGCACGGTGGTTAGGAATCTGATCTCGCAAACCAATTCACTATGATAAAGCTTCAGTAATCTCTGTTTCTGTGGCCTTGTGTCAGACGTAGGAAAGTAAATAAGTTAAGCTGCTCCGGTAGTTCTAAATTCAACTGTAAAGAAGAGATTATCCTCCGTTTGCCAGCCATTCTCCTGCAACCGCTGTAGAAAAAACAAACTTCCCGTGTAGGTCGATTAGGCCTGTAAAAGACACGGATATGTCCTCATAAATGTTAATTCGTGAAGCCAAACGATGATGATGAAGAGATGCATGAGTTACCTGAGCTAAACTGCGTGAAGTTGGCGAATTATTAGCGTAACAGTTAATGGCATGGGAAGTGGAATCGGCGATCCATGATGAAATTCCGGCCTAAAGAGTCACGTTCACTTTCGTACTAGCGTTCTCAAGGAAAAGCATAAATCGATTTCTTTTTCCTCCGGTTCAAGGAAAAACAGCAGGGTAGATTGGGCTTTCTCGCCTTGGTTGGCAGTCAATCAAGGAAAAGGACAATTTTCAATTCCAAACCGAACGAAAAACACATTTTAGTTATTAATTGGTTTATCTTGACGAGAGGTTGAGTCATTCTTCTTGATTCTCTTCTTCTTTTTCTTCTTCTATGTGTCGTGTCCCTTCAAGACGTAGGCAACCATGACCCACCACATTTCTTTATCCCTTGTAGCTAATAACAAACCTTCTCCTGTTATACCCCGCTCCATCATCCATTTTCTCAAGTCCATCAGGTATTTCACACTATTTTCCCCTGTTTCTCTATCCCTCTATATCCCGTGAGCACCAGATTCTCTAAGCCGTCTTTCTTCCCAACCATGGACAGAACGTGTGGGCAACAACGAGGTTTTGCAGATGATGGACACGAAAAATAAATTGATTCTTAACATCAGGGAAAGACAGATGAAGTTTCTGGGGGAAGGTTTCGTGTGGATAGTCAGTTTAAACGAGAGAATTTCAGTGGAGGTGGGGTAACGATCTGGGCCAGTATTGTAGGCAGTAAAATTGTCGGTCCTTTAAAATTGCAAGCATAAATGAAGAGCATTATTGCAAACAGCGTTTTTGAGTGCGACAGCTCAAATAAAAAAAAACGTTTACACTAAAACCGTTTCTTAATGTAAGCCTGCTTCTTAACATTTAACAAAGTTGAAAATTACCCACCTTGCTAAAAAACAAACAAAAAAAAAAAATACTAAATAACTAGAATGATCCATAACAATTCCAAATTTTATCCCTGAAGAAAACTTGTAATGTTTTAATACTAAAATTCACCCAGTCCAAGGTCCGAGAGCCACTCAATGCAAAGGATTACTATTAAAACGATCATGATAACTGATGTGTGTGATAGGTACGAAAGCAAAAGTGGTCAGTCATTTAGTCATATGTGATACACGCTTGGGTGATCATGTTTTAAAAGAGACATGACTTATTGGGTAGAAGATTTTTCCGCAGTAGGTTGCCATTACTTTCTGCTGTAGACTGGTTGCCAACCAAGGCCATAAAACCTTTCTGCTTACTATTTAACTCATAGCTGGAGGAAGAAGTGATAAATTAATACCTTTCCCAAGGTTATTTGTGGGTAAGTGAATGCAACGAAGTAAGCTGAAATTCGATCTCGTCTCTCTGATTTCACGTTCCGAGCCGATATCCACTGCACCACAACGCAAATCCAAAGTGCGAAAGTAATGTGAAGTGAAAATTTCAATAATACGGAGGACAGATAGTGATTGACGCATAACTTGCACATGGTAGTATTCCTGGAAGCACCTGTGCGGGAGTTTGTTTTGCAACGTAGCAGTTTTTGGTAAACAGATGTCTGAGTGGAACTTTGTTTTTACATTTGGAGTACGGGGGAAATGCTTGTGATTTGACTACATGGAAGTAGCAATATATGCCTAAACTCGTGGAACTAAAGAGTGAAACTCATCCTTAATTTTACCATAGAAATAACAATAGGCTTGCAATATTTGAGGAAATACATCGCAGAGTGGAAATAAGTATTGCAAATGACAGCTTAAAAGATTTTAAAGACCAATTTTTAAAGAAAGGATTCAGATTCACTATTAAATGATATTTGTGCAAGTATAGAAAACTATATTAAGAGGTCATTGGAAAGTAATACTATCTGCTGCATGCAATATTTCTGTCAAAAATGAGGAAAAGTTTTGGTGACAAATCTTTTTTTTAATTGTTTCTACCCCAGCAAGGCGAGGTCTCCACTAGTGCGCAGGGGTTACAGTGAGAGAAAAGACTGGGTACAGAGGGTATTGAAGAAAGAATAAAAGATAAACTGGATTCAGTAAGATAGGAGAAGGCTCTTGATGTTGCATTTAAAATTTTAAATATTTTTAGTAGCAGGGAAACAAGAAATTGGAATGAAGTCGTGAAGTACAAGAAAATGAACTGTTACTTTTATTTTTTTCCAATCATTTTGCCCCACACAAGACGAGACCGCCACTACTCCACTAGGGGTTACAATGAAAGAAAAAAAAAACTGGGTAAAGGGAGATATTGATATTTACCCTACTCCCTCACTGGAGCGAGATGCGACACAAGGTCTTATTTAAAGTTGGGGAACCAACCGCTTACGAACGGGCAAAGGGACAAAAATTCCCGTCCCCTCAACCGCCGGTTGAGCTGGCCCCAGTGACAAGCACCTGGTCCACCTCTCAGATGCAATGGGGTGGCGCGGCTGCAGGACATTGTTCCCCGGGACCGGGCATCTTTCAGTGTAATTATTCTCAGTTGCGACCCTGCCCCCCGCGGACGGAGGCACAACTCAGTCGCACGCTGTCCTCGGGGACAGAGACGCAACCGAGAGATGATTTGTGCCAGGTAAAGAGGGCATTGAAGAAAGAATAAAAGATGAAATTGTTTTAAGAAGATAGAAGATGGAAGTTGGCATTGAATTTAATTTGGGGGGGGGGGATTGTAGCTATCAAGAAAGAAGTTAGAGAAAAGCCTCACATGAATATCCAAAAATAATAGTTATATTTTCCAAGACGTAATGATAACTTATAACTATAAAGAGAAACCGTGGCCAGACTTGATCCACTATTTCTACTCAACACTAATTTTAATGAAATCAGAAACACCGAAGAAGAACAGAAGAGCTTTGAGTGCCATAGGTGATGCACGCTTTGGGCGATCATGTCTTGAAAGAGACATAACTGACTGGACAGAAGAGTAACTCGCAGTAGGTTGCCATTGCTTTCTGCTGTAGACTGATTGCCATCCAAGGCTATAGAACCCAATCTGTCTTACTATTTAATCTATAACTGGAGGGAAGAAACAAATTAATACCTTTCCCAGAGGTATTTGTGCGCAAGTGAATGCAAGGAATTCAGCTGGAATTCGAACTCGGCTCCCCGATTTGTCACGCCGAGTCGATATCCACTGCACCACAACGCACATCACATTTAATGTTTGTTCTCATTTAGCTCCAATTGCCGGTGAAAGCACGTTTGTTCACACAGATTGAAAAGTTTTCTATTTGGAAAGAAAGAAAGTTCAATGCCTTCACATCATTGCAATGACAATATAGCAACAGGGACGGACAGAAGAAGTTGATTTCTTCTCTTAAAGACGGGAAAACGAAAATAATGTTACGTTGAAGAATCTTCTAAGTTTTAGTTACCTGTTCAGACAAGAAGTGATGAATAAGTTGGATAACCAGACATGTCTTTTCTGAATAGAATCATCAACGAGGAAGAAATATTTTCGTCTCTGAAGTCAATGTCTATTCATAGGATGGTCTGAAATCCCACAAATGCGATCGTGCCTACTCGTTACTTTACTAACATGGTCGTTTTTATATGGATGCTAACGGGTCAAGAATGTCCGACTGCATTTCAGGATTATATACATAAAATGTATTGAGGAAGCAGATCATTATTTAAACATATATTGTTAAATATAACAGAAAATAATTATCTAAAATGTTTAATCATTAGCCTTTCTAAACATCGTATTTTAGCTTCTATTTCTCGTGAAAATAAAGGCAAACAATGTCCAACATTTGGATATCTTCTATTACGCTGGTCTTGAACTAAGCTTTTTCAACTATACTCACATATACACAGTAAAAAGAACCTATATATTCGAGGCCATCTACATTAAAACTAAGCAACCCATATTCAACAAAATTACATTTCAAACTATTTCCGATGTAGTTATTTTATCCTCATGTTATGACTGCAAAGTAATTTTTGTATTTTTGAAGAGGAGCGTTCTTTAAAAACTATCACGTGATGCGCGCGACTGGACATCACGTGAGCGTCTGTTTTTCATCCATATATATACTTTTTATATATAAAGAATGAAATTTTGTTTTCGATATTATTTCTTATTACTTATTATTGCATCTAGACATATGGCTCTGTTGTTAATATTTCGATTTCTCACGTGGTATGACGTCAAAGAACCACATCATAAATTTAAAACCCGTGTCTGCTATTCCGTGACCGTTATCATCGCATAGCAATCTTATATGTCACTATATTTCAATGCATCTTTAATGGTGAAAAGCTTTGTTTTAATGTCCATATAACAACTGTGAAGATAGCTCATGTTAGCCAAAAGCAGTGTAATAAAAAATATCCAAATGCACAACTTTTCTATTTATTTTCACCAGAAATTGAAGCTAAAATACAATGTTTAGAACAGCGCATGATTAAACATAACAGGCATTCATTGTCTGTTATATTCAACAATATATATTACCGAATGACACACATTCTCAAAACAAACATTTATCGTAAATAATCAGGCCGGTAAAAATAAATATATAATACTGTTTGATGATAAGCAGAATATCTACTTAAATATGAGTATCGATCAAAAACAATGTTCAAACAAATAATTTCAAATTGTCGGCTGCTTATAACCAGTTTCGTTAATCTTCGTTAATTTCCGTAACATGATGATTATCGTAAATAATCAGGCCGGTAGAAATAAATATATAATACTGTTTGATTATAAATAGAATATCTACTTAAATACGAGTATCGACAAATAATTTCATATATATATATATATATATATATATATATATATATATATATACATATATATATATATATATATATATATATATCAGATTAGATAAATTGCTAACATTATGTTTGCTTATTTTTAATAAAATCCGTTCATACTCACGGATAATCTTTCGCGTATTGCAATCAGAAGATAAAAGAAATGAGCTGTAACGTTGACAGATGTTGTTTTCATTCATTTCTCAAGGCACCCAAGTACTTTCAAACTTTTTCCGAGATCATGTTCATAATGTTTGCAATTTATTTAATCTCACATATTTAAAACAAAATTTGCTGCCTAAATACACAAATATATATATATATATATGTATATATATATCCGAGTGAGTATAAAATGAGGAGAGAAAAAAGAAAAAAAAATTCCGTCCAAAACATTAATTTAAAACAGTGCTCGATATATGGTATATAGAGCAGCGAATATTTATTATAAATTATATTTTACAACATGTACATAGTTTCTTCTATATATGTCCTCTTCCCTACAATCATATGTTTGTTTCAGTGTTTGGATTTAAACACTTCCTCAGGGGAAATGAAGGTTTGGAATCATTCTCTGTTTATATTTGGTTCGTTGTTGTCGTGGGGGTTGGTTGGGGTTATTGGTAATTAAGTGAATGTCTCGTTTTGATCGTTAGACTTTTGTGGAATTTGGTGTGTTAGTGTGAAATTGTTGATTAATGGTATTATCTGTTGGGATGTATGTTTTATCTTTTTATCAGTTGGGTATATCTTTTGGTTAGGATTTCTAAGAGAGCACTGTTGAGTAGTCATTTTTATGGTCGGCTATTATTTAATTGGTTGATGTCTGCTGTTAGTGGATCTAATTCATGTATTTACTTTGATCCTGTGTCTAGGTTTTCATAGACGTGATCGGGGTGGGGTGCTTTTTCTTTCCAATTTAGATTTTTTTTGGTAAAAATATATATATATATATATATATATATATATATATATATATACCCCTCTTCTCCTCTTTCTTCCTTCTTTTTCTTTCTCTTCTCCTTCCTTTCCCCTTTCTCTTTTTTTCTTTTCTTCTTTTTCCTTTTATTCAAGTTTGGAGTATAATTGTATTTAGGTGAAGTTATTTCAAGAAATCTAAATTTGTATTTTTTGGGAAGCAAATGCGAATTAGCGTTTTATCAGTTTTTGTATAAAGTTGTATGTTTAATCTTAATTTTAAGTTTAGAGGGTCGGTTTTTTCTTTTAATTTTCCCTTCCTTTTTCCTTTTTTCTTTTTTTATCTTCTTTTTTCTATAAATTATCGTTTGGATTCTTATTTCTTTTAATTTTTATATATTTTATTGATTTAGATATTTTTGCGGGCATTAGATCTTATTTTAAGGATTTATTACATCGATTTTTCTGTAGCATTTTTTATCCTTTATAATAATAAAAATATTTATTCAAATTCCCAGTATTTTTTGAGGGTGATTGTAGGGTTAGATCTTACGTGTGCTTACAGTTTATTTTTGTGTATGATATAATTATTCTGAAGTAGTATATTTAATCTTGATTTTGAATGTATGAACTTTGATTCTTTTTCAAGTTTGGGAGCCATTTATTTAATTTTGATTTTCCTAGTATTGAATATTTTTGTATTTAAGTAAGGTTATTGTGTTAAGTAAGGTTATTGGTGTAGGCTTTAGTGATAGGCCTTCCTTTAAAGATTTATTGGATCGATTTTTCTATAGCATTTTTTTATCTTTTATAATGAGGATATCAATCGAACTCTTTGTATTTCTTAGCATGATTGTAGGGTTAAGTCCCTAATGTGCTTGCAGTTTACTGTCGTTTCGTGTCTCTGATTTAAGAGCTTGTTACTATTTATATATTTAAGGATCTCTATTTTTTCTTGAAGGCAAAGAAAGCATGGTTCTTTTATAGATTTTGCTGTTCTTGCTTTTTTGAGAAGTTTCCATTTGACCTTAGGTGTTTTATTTTCGTTTTTTAATTTCCAAAAGTGTTTGGAGAGAGATGTCATGTTTTGTTTTTCTTTGTTATTGAAGGATGAGAGTTGATTGTAAAAGCACTTTTTAAATAAGTTCATAGTATTCCCAATATATATTTTTTCATCCTTAGGATTTTCTAAGGATGAAATCGAACACATATATATCAGAGATTTTGTCAGTCATTTATTGGCCATGGGTCATTGGTTGGGGTTTCTACAGTTACAGAGGTTGCTGGCATGGGACGGATTTGTATTAGTCTTGAATTTATTTTTGCTGTGTATTTTCAATATTTTTGTGTTATGCATTTTGATTATTTTTTTCTCGATTATTAGAACAGCTATAGCTTAATTTTATGGTATTTTTATGAAAGATTTTGCTTAGAGGGTTATTTATGGGAAAGTGCTTTTCTATTAATTTAAGAAATTTATGTACCAGCTTGAAATTAACTGATTGGTTGAATGGAGGGTTATACAATATTATTTTCCTGCTTCTATTTCTGCTTTTTGGACTTTTGAATTTTCCCACAAACTGATTAAGGATTCTATTATAAATTACCTTCTGCTTATCAAATATCTCTTTGTTGGATGAGTGTGTGTTAATGCGACGTTCAACTGATGATGGGATGTGCTTAACAATGGATGGTGGGTGATTAGAGTTGGGGTTTATATATATTGGGTTAGCGTTGTTTTTCATGTAAGGTTGAAAAGTGTTCGATACTAGGTCTAATGTTATGTCTAGGAAGTCTACTTGCTTGATACCTTAACATAGTAATTAACCACAATATCAAGCAGAGTGTAAAAAGTAAAAGAAATTAAAAACAGCGAAAATAAATGGAAAGGAAGGGAAGAAATAAAAAAAAAAAAGAACGGAGAAGGAAAGAGAAAAGGGAAAGATAGAGAGGGGAAGAAGGTTCGTTGGATTTGATAACAGACGGATACGCAGATCAAGGGGTGGGGAGAGATTGATACATTGAAAAAGATTAGAGTAGAGGATAACGAGCTTTGCACACTTTGTTGAATTTCTTTATTTTTTGAAACCGTTTCAAAATAAAATATAAAATATGGCTTGACTATTGATGTGATAAAATAATTTACATTAAAATTCAGTGATATATCCCGAGAAGGAATACAGTATAACTAGACCAGTTGAAGAATGGAACTCCACACCAGGAATAAGAAATACAGATTTATTGTACTAAGGTACAATTAACAATAATACACAAATAGGCAAGCCACGGGTTGGAGCAGAATCGACTATCGAATAGTGAATGATTTCGCCTAAGACCTTTTCTGTATTTACTAGCCTTCCCACGCAAGGCTAGATGTGACACATGGTCATTTTATAGTGGGTATTCCCGGTCATATAGCCGGGCCAAAAAATGTCTGTCTATTTCTCCCCAGTCGTGGTTCTACCCTTCGGCGGAATCACGACTGGGTTTGTGCTCTCTGCTCGGAAGCAGAGAGCGTCCTCTTCCCGAAGGCAGAGTGCTGACAGTGTCATAGAGCAGTCAGGTGAATGCCTAGTCAGGCGAATGCCTAAGACCTTTTCTGTATTTACTAGCCTTCCCACGCAAGGCTAGATGTGACACATGGTCATTTTATAGTGGGTATTCCCGGTCATATAGCCGGGCCAAAAAATGTCTGTCTATTTCTCCCCAGTCGTGGTTCTACCCTTCGGCGGAACCACGACTGGGTTTGTGCTCTCTGCTTTGTGCCCTCTACCGTTTTTTATAAAGTAGAGCATTCTATTCTCGGGGATGGCAGAATGTTCCACTATAACATTCAGGAATTTTTAAACCATTTCATATTAAAACAGGACCTGACTATTGAAGAGATAAAAATTTAACGTTTAAATTTCGTCAGGAAATGCAAATACAAGAAAAGCTTCATAAACAAATTTAAACCAGCACTTAATAGATGATAACCCCCACCACGCATACACGGACACACAAAAGGTACACACAGAATGACCAGATGCCCTAATAGGACCGTGTCTTCTCACAAATACGCGCAAACTCAAGTAAATGATCTCCAAGACAAGACCAAGTGCCAAGCAGACATCTACGCAGATGACACCACAATTTACTCCCGTAAGAAATCCGGTATGGCGGACAAACATAGCCTCGCTGCTGATCTTGAGAGGGATCTACATTCTGTGGTGGATTGGGGTAAAAAGTGGCTTGTAAATTTTAATGCGTCTAAGACCAAGCTGCTGTCTGTCACTCATCACAGGCAACCTCTCCTGCCTCCCATAAGCATGGACCAAGCGAGTCTCCCTGAGAGCAATACATTGTGCCTCCTCAGTCTTACCCTCTCTTCCGATCTCAAATTGAACCATTACATTGAGTCAATAGCTAAATCCACTGCTAGGAAGGTTGGGTCCCTGTGTCGGGCCAGGATGTTTTTTACGCCTGAATCCATCCTGCATATATACAAATCAACCATTAGTCCGTGCATGAAGTACTGCTGTCATATATGGTCAGGCGCCCCTGCTGTTCATCTTAGTGTTCTTGACAGGCTCCAAAGGAGAATCAGTAATGTGATAGGTACCGACTTGGCGGCTCGACTCCAGCCACTTACCTACTGACGGGATGTGACTTCCCTCTGTCTGTTCTATAAATACTTTCATGGCTTCTGTTTAACTCGCTTTCATATTCTTGCTTTCCTGACGGCTAAAACCTCCAGGAATTTAAATGCAATGTCAATACTCATCTCTTAAATACTTAAGTTCTTTCTACACCACCCCGTATATCCCTTTCCTTTCTCTCCACCTTTGCAACTGTCATCACACCTGTTATTCCATCCTTCTCTTGCTTCTTTCTAACTGGTTCGTCTATCTCTTTACTCTCCTTCTATCTAATATTTTTACTCTTATGTAGCCTAATGCACATCAGTGGCGTTACTGCCTTGCTTGGGGTGATACGATTAAAAAAAACTGTATACATACTTGCAAGAATGAACGCAGTGACACACACATAAAATCCTACACGACATAGAAAGTATATATATATATATATATATATATATATATATATATGTATATATATATATATATATGCGTATCTATGTATAAATAAATAAAAAACAAAAATAATAAAAACAAAACCTTTCACGCTCGATATTTGACCCATCCTAAATTATTTCATTATCCCTTAAAGTGGAAAGAGATTCCCTCACAAATACAAAATGACGTGAACTACTACCACATAAAAACAAGACGATAACTGAGAATCACTCTCTTTCTGAAGAAGATCGCGATACAAGAAACACGTGTGGCAGAACATAAAATATTAAAAATAAAATATAATTTATTTTATAAAAGAACTCTTGTGGTTTGTCATTTTATTTAAAATACACACTTGTTTCTTGTTGGAACCACTGTAACATCCCCGTTATATATATATAAAGAGAGAGAAGGCGTGATAAATTACGTAGTTTGACAGGGAAGGTTCTGAGACGAGATAAAAAAAACATGTCTTGTGTTTTAGATCTTTGTATATAATCTGTTTGGTATTCAAGTGTAAAGTGTTATCGGATTTCTTCGGCAAAATCTGTTTCCAGAAGAATCATATTTAGAAAAATTATAAAGATGCGAAGTTTACCTTCTTTTTGAATTTGAAAAAAAAAAGTTTTATTTTCTGACAACAAAGTTAACAGTTGTAGCAAAATCGATATTGTACAAGAAGCTTAATGTCTGCTACCTAACAAGGAACGAGGCGTATTTTCTCACTGGTCGCTGTTCGAACCTTATCGAATACAACGATTCTAAAGATGATTTTGAACATTTTGAACAACAATGCGCATTTAACTTGGTAAACTGACGCAACTCAATCTTCTGAATATTTGTTTTTATCTTTATAAACGAACAAATAATATTTGGTAGGTGAGATAGTTTCCCGTTTTTCATCAACAATGTCACTTTATAAGAATAATTCTTTTACTTGTTGAGACTCTCTCCAATTTTCTTTGAAGAGCAAACCAATATTTATCCGCTTACAATCTCTCCCAGTTCCTGTTCTCCTGTCCATTTACGCAAGCTCATTGGAGTTATTTTTCAATGTTTTCCCAGAGACCCTCATATCTTCAATATGTCCTGTTAGTATCAAATTCTCCAAGAACTGATTTCATTAGAATGTGTTCAAGAAAATTGACATATTCTGAATTTAAGCAAAATTTATTTTATTGCCATTCTTCATAAAACTTCATCATTGATCTTATTTATGTTCAGACCATGGTATTCCCACCATTCAACTTTCGAATCACATCACTTTTGCTTCAAGTCTCCGTTTCAATTCTGAGGAAATTTTCCAGCATACATTGGTATATTCGAGTAGTGATATAGTATTGTCTGCACTCTTTTCTTGGTGTATGATAAAATTTACCGGTTTCTTAATAATTTGCTTAGTTTTTGGAAAGCAACTTTCTTTATCTCAACTCTCCTTACGATTTCTGCGTGACATTACTCATCGGTTGTTGTAACTCTTATAAGATAGACGTCTTTATTTGCTTGACTGATATTTTCAATTTCAAACGCTGCCATTACGAATGCTAATTTTAAGAGTACACATTCACCTCTCCTACAATAAAGACAGTTGGGTAATTATTTGTATATCTTTTTGTTTATCTTTTTCTCTTTTTTCTCCCACTTTTCTTCCTTATTTCTTTCCTTTTATTTCTCTTTCTTTCTCCGTTTTTTTTTCACATGCTTATTGCTACGAATTTCCTTTTCCTTTTCCTCTTTCGCTGAAGAAGAGTTTCGGTGTCTTTACTTACACACAATCTAAAAAAACTTTAGATTTTCTCCATCATAAAAATGATCGCTGATGAAGCAAATTTATTTCGCTGAATGATCATATTATATGTGAAATTTTCAAAGTTTTATGTGTAAAAAAAGGTTTTGCCGCGTGTTGGTTAATAAGAGTGGCTCATTATTTTATTTTTTGCGATAATTTATGTTATCGAGTATATATATATATATATATATATATATATACACTAAAGCAGACTAACATACATAGTAAAAAGTTCAAAGAAAACGGTTGAATTCCCTTCATTTTAACATCTCGTGACTTTGCACTACACATGAAGGAATTCCAAAAAGTAAAATATTCTGTTAATCTTTATGAATGGTTTGTGAGCGTTTTTATAGTTGCCAACACTGTTTTGTTTATAGATTCGTAATTTAGAATAAAGCTCATTTCATCTTATTGCCTTGATAAAGTCTATCACAGGACGAAACGCGTAGGCGATTTAAATACAGTTTTCCTCTTGTCTTCTTTTTATTAACCATCCTGTCCTTAATCTCAGATCATAACTGAGTATATTTTCACACACACACACACACACACACACACACACACACACACACACACACACATATATATATATATATATTCTCCCGTCGATTTCGACGTATGAGCGTCTAACACAGTTAGACAACCACACAAAGAATTATTTAAAGTGGTGAAGGCTCGTGTAGCACCATCCACACTCTTTGTAACTGCTGATAACAAAGAATTGGTGCAGAAGTCTGCCACAGATCGCATGAACAACAGAAGTCAATTATTTAACCCATAACTGGAGGGAAGGGACGGATTAATACCTTTCCCAAGGGTACCAGTGCGTAAGTGAATGCAAAGTGCTCGACTGGAATTGGAACTCGGCTCACCGATTTCCCCCTCCCGGCCGATATCCACTGCACCACAACGCACATTCGTCAATAACGCTTACAGCACCTGGTATTCTCAAGTAGTCACCCATCTAAGTACTGACCAAGCTCAACATTGCTTAACTTCGGTGATCGAGCAAGAACCGGTGTATTCAACGTGATATGCCGGAGGAGGAGGGAAAATGTAGCAATAAACACGCTTTCAATTAACGCAGATAGCCATAACATAAGGTCATAAAACGGCGCCTACCACCATTCTGAAATAGATGCGAAAATGCCAAACCCTGCGCACATATTAAACCATAAATTAAAGCAGACAGATATACCATCAAATCGTAAAACGGCGCCTGTGAATAAGCCATATCCTACTACCGCGCACACTTATATAAACCATAAACACGCTCACACATACACGAACTAACCCACTTACAAGTAGACACACACACACACACATACTCACTCCAATTAACGACAGCAGTAGCAGCGAAAGAGGAACATTCGTTTAAAGGCACGGTCCAGCAGTGGACAACTTGAAACCAAGCTTTCCTATCATTCTAAGGATGAGATTCTGATCTCGGAATATTAATGAATAATAAATAGGTAATACCCAACACCTTCTTTACCTTCCTTTATTAAACGCATTGTGATAACCATCTAATATCTACCCACCTACCTATATATATATATATATATATATATATATATATATTTATTTATTATAAATTACAGTTTAGAACATGTACAAATTTTTTTATCCACTACAAAGTGTATATTTTGTTTCGACATTGAAATTACAATGTCTCATTGGGTGATGTGGAAAGGAATAAAAAAGCTATATCACATCTTCTAATGTTAAATCTGTCTACAAAATTCACAACATATTCATTAATCAACTCTATCCCCAACCCAATCCCTTTTTTCAAAATTTTAATGGACAATTTAAAGACTGATTCCCTTGTCGCTAACTCCCACCAACATCCCACTCACAACTTGCCGAATATAAGAGGCTTTACCATTGCTTTACACACCGCCTGATGATACATTGTAATTTTAATGTCGAAACAAAATGTATACTTTTTAGTAGATAAAAATTTGTATATGTTCTAAATTACAATTTATAATAAATATTCACAGCTCTGTATTATAAATCGAGCACTGTTTTAAATGAATGTTTTGGACGTGGTAAATTCTTCTTCGTTCCTTATTCACTCGCATATATATATTTTTTAATTGTGCCACCCCAAGCAAGGCATTCCACTGCCACTATAGCGCAGGGGGTTACATAGAGCGATTGGGAAATGTCAGAAGGATGGTGATAGACGACTTAGGATGTACATAGGGAGAGAGTTGGAGAGAGTGGGTGTGAGTTAGTGTGTTAGGAGGTGTCTATTGACCCTACATTTAAACTTCTGGAGGTTGTAGCCGTCGGGGAAGCAAGCATGCGGTAGGGAATTCCACAGGCGGGAAGTGCGAGGAAAGAAGCTGTTGGAGTAGAAATTGCGGTTAAATTTCATTGTTTTCACTGTAAAAGGGTGGGACCTAGTTGCCAATCTACTATCACGTGCAAATTCACATCTAAGGGGCACCAGTGATTTAAGTTCGTCAGAGCAGAAGCCATGAAAGTATTTATAGAAGAGGCACAGGGAAGCCACGTCACGCCACGCCGGTGAGAGAGAGACTGAAGGCGGTCAGCCAAGTCGGTATCAATTACATTACAGATTGTTCGCTGTATTTTGTCAAGAACCCCGACCAGATGTGGCAGCAGTACTCAATACACGGGCGGATGGTAGATTTATATAAGTGCAGGATAGATTCAGGCGGAAAGAATTTCCGGGACCTGCACAGAGAGCCGGCTTTCATAGCTGCGGATTTAGCAATGGATTCAACGTAGTCATTCCACTTGAGGTCCGCTGAGAGTGTGAGGCCAAGCAGGCGTAGTGTTTTACACTCTGAGAGGCAAGCCTGTTCAATACTAATGGGAGGGAGGTGAGGTTGTCTGTGGTGGTTAATTGACAGCAGCTTCGTTTTGGAAGAATTGAATTTTACGAGCCATTTCTTACCCCGATCAACCACGGCAGCGAGATTCGCCTTGTCACCAACACCAGATTTTTCATCGAGGCGAGAGTAAACTGTGGTATAATCGGCGTAAATGCCTACTCGTGATCTTATAGCATCGGGGAGATCATTGATATAGATTAGAAAAAGCGTAGGACCTAGGATAGAGCCTTGGGGGACACCCGGGTTTGTAGGGTAGTTCTGGGAGGCATTCCGTTTAATACCACCTTCAGTGTGCGGTTAGAAAGGAATGACCGGATGTCCAACAAAAGTCTAGTTATGCCATAGCTTCGCAGTTTCCGAAGAAGGCCGGCATGCCATACTCTGTCGAATGCTTTAGAGATATCCAAGGCGACGGTTCGGGCTTCACCATTCTTGTCGAGAGCCTGGTATATATAATCGGTGATGGTCGTTAGCATATCAGCAGTAGACCTGGTGAAGCGGAAGCCATACTGTTTGTCCGAGAGGAGCCCGTGGTCTGTGAGATGCTGAACGACCTCGACATTGATAATGGCTTCGAACACTTTGCCGAAGATCGGAAGAAGGCTGATGGGGCGGTAATTTGCGGGGTCCGAAGGTTCACCAGTGTTCTTGAATATTGGAACCACAGAAGAAGACTTCCAACAGGCAGGAAAGCAGGAGGAAGATAGGCAGAGGTTGACGAGCTTAGAAAATATAGAGGAGAGTTCAGGGGCACAATTCTTCAAAACTATGATTGGGATTCCATCCTCACCACTCGCTTTGTGAGGGTCTATTTTGAGATTATGCTAGAAATCAGTGAGGGCGGGATGTGGACGTTATTCAATTGGGCCTCAGTTCTAGATGGGAAATCGGGTGTATGGATTCCAGACGAATCCAGACTCGAATTGGTCGAGAATCTACGGTCAAAGCATTTAGCCTTGTCCGCTGAGGAGGTGAGGACCTCAGACTCGCTGATTAGTGGGGGTATTGAGGATTTACTCTTGTTAAGCACACTTTTTCAGAGGCGCCAGTAGTCATTGGTACTGAACTTAGAAGATGCTATGCGCTGCTTCATTCTGGCAACAAACAGTATGTTAGCTTCGTTAAGTATCTTTTTACACTTATTACGAGCTGAGGCGAAAAGGCGCCTGTTTTGGTCCGACGCGTGGCTACGATAAAGCCGGAAGAAGTGATTCCGGTGGGCAATGGCAGCCGAGCAAGCGGACGAGAACCATGGAGACGAATGGGATTTAAGCTGAAATTTCCTGGCAGGGATGAAAGCATCGATGCCATCCTTAACCCAGGAGGAGACCTCTGATGCACAGTCTTCGATGGGAAGACTAAAAACATTGTTCCAAGGGACGTCGTAGCGGAAGCACGGAACGAATCCCAGTCTGCTCTTTGATAGCAGTAGGATATTCTGCTGGTCTGGGTTTCTTGGGTAGGGGTGGAGTGGAACGAGATGCTGGCAGATACTACGGCGTGGTCAGAATTTCCGAGAAGGTAGAGCTGTCTGGTGGAGCAAGAATTTGGGGTGGAAGTGAAGCAGATGTCTTCCGTTAGGGCTATTGGAGAAACGCATGGGGAAGTCCACCACTTTCGTAAGGGATTGGGAGATTGAAAAATTAAAGGTGTGGACACCAGTCGGGTCGGTTACAGAGTTTTCCAGCCATTTAGTGTGGTGGGCGTTAAAGTCGCCAAACACGAAAATATGGGCAGATGGGTGCGACGAAATGGCCTTGTCGTTATATATATATATATATATATATATATATATATATATATATATATATATATATATATATATTACGATTGAGCTCTCTCTTTGGAGAAGAAAATTTTAAAAACATTTTCAACTTCTGCTATATGCGTGACTCTTCAGAAATGAATTTAATTTTAAAATCCAGTATTTTTCTTTCTTTCTGCGTGAGTGTGTAGAACTAAAATCGGAGTCTATAGCAGTTCACTTCACTCAACCGGGTCACATTGCAAATGTTTACTAATAGACTACGATTTTAGTTCTACACACTCACGCAGAAAGAAAGAAAAATACTGGGTTTTAAAATACACACAAGCTAGGGTTAAATAGGGACTTAGGTGTTTTGAATCTTTATAAATATTTCAATAGCTAAACGTTTTTTAGATACAATTAAAAATATTTTCTCTAAAACAAAATTTATAAGTATTATTAAAGCTAGGTTTAGGTTTACAAATATTTAAAAAAAATCTGTCGCTTTCTGCGTCACGTGATGTAAACAATCTCTCTCCACGAACGCTCTCGCGAAATACGTTTCTAATTTAAATTTTAAAATCATTTGTTTCTGATGAAGAACCTAGGACGGTCTGAAAAATCAAATATAATAATAGAAATAAACAAATACTGTCAAAAAAATACATTTTTAAACTTACAACTTTTTAGCAGTTTTTCCTATATCTATATCTATATCTATATATATATATATATATATATATATATATATATCTCTGCGGATGACTATATATATATATGTATATAGAGTGTGGCTAATATATATATATATATATATATATATATATATATATATATAAAAAAAAGTTTTGAATTTAAAAACGTACTTTTTTAAACAGTATTTGTTTATTTTTATTGTATTTTTATATTTCAGACCGTCCTCGGTCCTTCATCAGAAACAAGTGATTTTTAAATTAGAATTGGAAACGTATTTTACGATAGCGTCCGAATATTTTTTGTTTACATCACGTGGTGTCGATAAACCAATCAGCATGCGGCACGTCCGTTTGTTTGTTTTCGGTAAACCAATCAACACGCGGCACGTCCGTGGAGAAAGTCTGTTTGTTTTAAATAAAAAAATTCTTGGAATATCTATTTTTTTGTTTATATCGCGTGATGTCGATAAACCAATCAGCATGCGGCACGTCCGTTTGTTTATTTTCGGTCAACCAATCAGCACGCGGCACGTCCGTGGAGAAAGTCTGTTTGTTTTAGATAAAAAATTCCTTGGAATATCTGAAAGAAAATTCTTTTTACCTATTGAAATATTTGTAGAGATTCAACACACCTAAGTCCCTATTTAACCCTAGCTTGTGTGTGTTTAATTTTAAAATCCAGTATTTTTCTTTCTTTCTGCGTGTGTATGTAGAACTAAAATTGGAGTCTATTAGTAAACATTTGCAATTTTCTAAAGTGTGATCGGGTTGATTAAAATGTGCTGCAATTGGGGAGTATACATTTTTTTGTCGTATATTTAGTTTGTGATTATTGAAGCGAAATCTAAAGCTATTACCGGATTCGCCGATATATCCACTGTTGGGGCAAATTGAGCAGAAGAGAAAGTAGATGATGTCTTTGCTATCACAAGTAAGGTTTGGTGGATGTAATTTTATTTTTGTGTTGGGTACAGAGAATGTTTTGTCTGTTGTTAGATGTTTACAGATTAAACAGCGGGGCTTTCCACATTTTAAATTCCCTGATAGGTTTGTATTATTTAAATACAACTATCAACTATCCTCACTTCTAACAAATATTTAAATAATACAAACCTATCAGGGAATTTAAAATGTGGAAAGCCCCGCTGTTTAATCTGTAAACATCTAACAACAGACAAAACATTCTCTGTACCCAACACAAAAATAAAATTACACCCACCAAACCTTACTTGTGATAGCAAAGACATCATCTACTTTCTCTTCTGCTCAATTTGCCCCAACAGTGGATATATCGGCGAATCCGGTAATAGCTTTAGATTTCGCTTCAATAATCACAAACTAAATATACGACAAAAAATGTATACTCCCCAATTGCAGCACATTTTAATCAACCCGATCACACTTTAGAAAATTGCAAATGTTTACTAATAGACTCCAATTTTAGTTCTACATACACACGCAGAAAGAAAGAAAAATACTGGATTTTAAAATTAAACACACACAAGCTAGGGTTAAATAGGGACTTAGGTGTGTTGAATCTCTACAAATATTTCAATAGGTAAAAAGAATTTTCTTTCAGATATTCCTAGGAATTTTTTATCTAAAACAAACAGACTTTCTCCACGGATGTGCCGCGTGTTGATTGGTTGACCGAAAATAAACAAACGGACGTGCCGCATGCTGATTGGTTTATCGACATCACGCGATATAAACAAAAAAATAGATATTCCAAGAATTTTTTTATCTAAAACAAACAGACTTTCTCCACGGACATGCCGCGTGTTGATTGGTTAACCGAAAACAAACAAACGGACGTGCCGCATGCTGATTGGTTTATCGACACCACGTGATGTAAACAAAAAATATTCGGACGCTATCGTAAAATACGTTTCCAATTCTAATTTAAAAATCACTTGTTTCTGATGAAGGACCGAGGACGGTCTGAAATATAAAAATACAATAAAAATAAACAAATACTGTTTAAAAAAGTACGTTTTTAAATTCAAAACTTTTTATTAATATTCTTTCCTATACATATTAAGGCAGTATACGTGGATGATCATCACTATATATATATATATATATATATATATATATATATATATATATATATATATATTAAACACGTAAAATTAAACGATAGAGACAATTTATTCTTGCAGATTTTCTTTTGTATTTTCTCATATTTTCTATTGAGTGCTTTTTATTTCTGAATTATATTTATGCTAATATTGTCCATAGGTCAACCGAGTACTTTCGAAAATTATCGTTCATCATCAGGGTCAAATTTACAGTTTTAAACATCAACAGTTGTCTTGTAGCAGAAAACGTGTTACGACATTTTGAAGAATTAAAACATTAAGAATTTGTTTTAAAAATTCAAGTGAAGTAATAATGTAAACACGAGCAAGCGTGAAAATATGAGATCACGAAAAGGCGTGAATTATCAGATAATATGGAATATTTAGAGTTACTAAAGATTTTTAAATAACGTAAAATATACATTTAGGGAATTTAAAGTTCAAGGGAAGTAATTATGTGAATTACCTAATTATATTCAAATATATACTCTAAATGCTTTGAAAATTCCATTTCTTTTTGTTTAAAAGAAAAGATGCTGCCAAAATATACGTACTTTAAATATATATTCGTTGTATCACCGCTCATCAGTGTGGCTAAGGCAGATCTACTTGCTCTGACCAGGATCGAAACTTGACCGATTTATTATCAGTCGCTGTCGCTACCCGATAACCATAGGCGCATGAAATCATAGGCTGGAAATTTTAATAGTTAAGCTCAGGAGGTTTTTTCTTATGTCTTAATGTAACAAACTCAATCGTAGAGAAATCAATGTATACGTTGACGTCACTTTATACAACATATCGATATAAATATTTTGCGACCATTTTTGACGGCGTAGGCTCACTCGTTTCTTTATAGAAAGCGAACAATAGATGCTAAAAATAGTCAATGAGTGCAATGGTTACATATGATTCGAAAAGAAACATACACTCAAATAATATCAGATGCTATCGATGTTCCACAGGTAACAACTGAAGAATGAATGTGAAATATTAAAATGCATCAAACAAAGATACCATAGTAATAGACCTTTTGAATGATGCAAAAATGTGTACAAAAGATTAGCACAATAATTTTGGATAATCAAGAATCTACATTGACAGCAAACCGCTTGCGTACGGATAGGAAGTGAATTCAGCAGGTATACAA
Source organism: Ascarosepion bandense (assembly GCA_037127315.1). NCBI lineage: Eukaryota > Metazoa > Mollusca > Cephalopoda > Sepiida > Sepiidae > Ascarosepion > Ascarosepion bandense. The sequence goes on along the minus strand of JBBBDQ010002301.1, from coordinate 886,130 downwards.
AAAACAGAAAGGGGCGTTAAACAAGGATGGGTTTTCTTAGCGGTTCTATTCAACCTACACAATGAAACAATTCTGAGAGAAATAAAATCCTTGCCGGGATTCATCATTAGCCGCCACAGTCTCAACAATGCATGATGCGCTGATGACACGGGGCTGATAGCAGACACGGAAAAAATGCAGTACCTCCTACAGAAGGTAACAAAAGAAAGCGAGAAGAAAGGACTAAGCATAAACTTCAAGAAAACTGAATGTATGGTCATCAGAAAAAAGAAGATCTCAATATGCCAACTACAAGTCAGAAAAACTAAAATAAAACAAGTAAAGAAATTTAAATACCTGGGGAAGTGTTCTGACAGAAGATGGAAAGTGCACATTACATGGCCAAGGACGCCTTTCAAAAGCTAACCAGAGTCTGAGAGACAGGAGAATCTCATTAGAAACAAAGAAGAGTGCTAGATTGCTATGTGGCATCTGTACGTCTGTATGGAAGTCAATGTTGGACGATATCGTCAAAGATGGAAGAAAGGATCGAAGCAGGAGAAATGTGGATTTACAGAAGGATGCTGAGGATACCATAGACTGAGCACGTGAGCAACGACGAGGAGTTTAAAAGGATTCAAAAGAAAAGAAAATTCATACTTAACATCATGATGAGACAGATGAGGTTACTAGGAGACGCTATGAGGAAGGAGGGCGTGAAGAATTTAATACTCAAAGGACGAATAGAGGAAAAGTGGCCAGAGACATACTTGATAGGCTTGAGCAGATGGATGGCGGATCGGGGTTTGAGAAAGATACCAAGAGGAAGTATTGAGAGCGACAAGAGACAGGACCAAGTGGCGGTCCATGATCGCCTACATCCTGAAAAGGTACGGCACATGAAGAAGAATACGGGATAATTAGGAATAATATGTCTTCTTTATCCCATTACAGCAGGAATATGTCATACTTTGTATGTTTTTAAAATGAAAATGAACACGCAAAATTGTTGTTGTTGTTCCTCCTCCTTCTTCTTCTTTGACGTCGTCGTCTTGCAGTTATCTCTTTCACGTTTTGGTTTTTTTTATATTCATATCGCCCCAAGCAATGCAGTTTACTGCCACTGGTGCGCAGGGGGTTACATAGGAGAAAAGTTATGAGAAAGAGTGACAGGTTATAGGGGATGTCAGGAAGTGGGTAAGAGAAGGATGAGAATACTGATGAGAGTGAAGTGGACTGAGAAAAGAGCATCAGAGAGAAAATGCTGGTTAGTGAGATAGGAGATGACTTTACATTTAAATTCTTGGAGATTGTAGCTGTCGGAAAAGCAAGTAAACAGAAGGGAATTACACAGGAGGGAAGTGCAAGAGAAGAAGCTGATGGAGTAGAATTTGCGTTTACATTTTATTGGTTTCACAGTAAAAGGGTGGGACCTAATTTCAAATTTTGTGGCTCGATTAAATCTATATATAGGGTCTATATCTTGTATTTATATCTTGTGTATAACGCCTTTCAGATATTGTGAAGTTTTCCTCCTCCTTCGGCTTTCTAGCTTGTTTATATATTGACACCAGATTACACGCGGCATTTTAATTTCTTCCCGTAATGTGATTTAAACCAAACATCCTGGTACCTAAATTAAACTAAGCGTCTGCATTACGCTTACGTTGCATTTTTTTGCTTTCAACGGAACGCGGGTTTGATCTTAAACCAAAGTCACAAAGTCTAACCCTCTTTCTCCGAGAATACGGTAAGTGCTGTTCATTTCCGCCATTCGACTCGTCTTTGCCACACACTCAAAAGTGGTTATAGACGAACTAATTCCATGTGAGAAAACCACGAACAATCAATTTTTAGAAGTAGTTACTCAACAATAGACCTTCTGCAAACGCCGGACTTACTGAAAAAAAGAATATAAAAACATTTTGTTTGGCTGACAATGAAAGAGCTTTTGACACAGTAGGACGCTCGGTAGTCATTAACTTCTTTAGGACAGAGTAGTTATCGATAAAATACAAAGATACCTTAGCCCCTCGTCCATGAGATGCGAGGCGGATGCAATCGGCCATTAACTAATCCTGGCGTCTGATTGGCTGAGTTATGAGTGACGTAGGCTAACTAGTGTTTTATATAACATCGCTGTTTTTTTTTACCTCTTGGTAGATTGTTCTAGTGGAATTCATATTGTTTCTTAATGATTTTCGTAGCTTTTCAAAGGCACCTTTTGCTATCCAAATATGCCTTTGAATCTTTTCGGAGAGTAAAATGGTTATACTTGCTAAATTTTGTTATCCCCAATTTGTAATTTGTGTGTTGGGTTGTTCCTTTTTGCTGACAACTATACTAGCAAAGAATTCCCAGATTATTAGGCATAAAAAAACAATACTTACATATCAAAATATCAGCAGCACACTTCTCCAGCATGACACAGAATTTTCGTTCTTGAAGAAACCACCCTTGTAGGCGTGTATGAAGTATACTAAGGAACACATTATGTTTTGTGGAATAAAGAAGAAATCCCCGGTTAGACAAATAAACTAGGGAAGACATCTTAAAGAAAAAACTGAATCAACGGAAGTCAGTCAGTCACTCTCTGTATTTGGGCAGAGTACAACTCAATTAGGACTCTGTTTACGAACGGTGACCCGGCTGAAAAAAAATTGACAATTCAATATGTCCGATCCTGCAGTTGTGGGGACTAGGTAAATATTGACCGTTGTCCCTTATGTAAGCGCTCGGGTTCACCATGTTAAACCCGATTTTGTCAAATTTCGTATTAGTGGAGATACTGGGTAAATAACAGTCGTTAGAGTCAGTCTAGAGTTCGTTAAAAATGACTCAGGCCGATTTAAGTTTCATCACGCACACGACATATTTTTGTCGATAACGGAATGAAACTCATATTTTTGTGTTTGATGAACACCTATATTTTCCGTTAAGTTTATCTCTTGTTTTTGAATTTTTTTCTGTTTCTTGTTGAAAATTTATTTTTAATTTTCTTTTACACCCACTGATTTTTTAATGTAATTTTTGTTGCTAGTGTCACTAGTCTATTGATTTATTTTTCTGTGTTATTTACATTATTCAGACAGTTTTCCTCATCTTTATTGCTATGAGGGCCGGAAAGTACTACGGCCGAAACGTCGTAAACATGGCAATAACGATGAAGACAACAGTTCGAACAATATAAATACTACCTTATCCGAGAACTATAGACAAATATTTTTTGTGTATCTTGTAGTTTCATTTTCAGATTCTGTTATTTTTCAACCTCTTTTCGTAAACTTAATTTTATTTTATTCTTTTTTTTGTATATCCATTTGCTTGATCTTTTTGGTTTTCATTTTCTACGTGATACTTCTTTTTTTGTACCCTAAAGTTGACTTTTATAATTTTTCGCTTAGCCACAAGTCAAGTTTAATTTCAGTGTTACGTTTTCTTTCCATTTATTCTGTTTTTATTTTATTTTTACTTTTGCCATTTTCTTAATTAGTAAAAATTGATTTTTTACACGTGTTTCATTTTTTAAAAATATATTTTCTAGTATTTATTTAATTATTTTTTTAATTTAATTCCAGTCTTACACTAAAATACAAAGAAGACCATATGTTGAGGGGAAAGAAAAAGTGAAAAGAAAAAACAAAAACAAAAAACAAACAAACAAACAAAAAAAAAAACAAACATTCAAAGCACCATAAAATTTAGCGGAGGGCGTCTGTCGTATTTTCTCGGCCTAGTCTGAGAGAGTCCAAAATTATGGAAACAAGATCAAATAACTAAAATATCTTTTAATAAAATATGGGGAGCATGACATGGAAGATCCCCATAAATATTTCCAAGCAAAAAGCGTGCTCATAATAATCAGAATGGGGTTATTGTGCTGGTTTTAATTTATAAAATAAAGGGAAAACTTTCCAGTTAACTGTGTTGTTTCAGTAAATGTATACTTTTTATTTTTTTACGTCAAATGTTTTCTAGTCTCAAATATTTTTTTCTCTTTTATTTTGTTTCATTTTTTGTTTTAATTTGTGGTCCTCCCCCCAGAATTTGATTCCATTTTGAGAAAAAATACCTTTGCTGGCTGCTTATGCAGCTGCGAAGAAGGAAAAACGGGGAATGGTAGGGTGTTGATAAAACCAAATAGAAACTGCAGGCTGAGGGACCTCTGTCCTCAGAAACCACCAGAGCAAAAGTCACATGCAGCTTTACCCCCTCTACCAAAAAGAAAAAAAAAACCCTCAGTCGAGAGGAAAGAAAAAGTAAAAAAAGATCCAAAGTGCCATCTAATTTAGGAGAGGGAGTCTGTCGTATTTTTCCAACCCAAGCTGAGAGAGCCCAAAATTAGGGAAACAGAATCAAATAACTAATAATAACTAAACTATCAATCAATAAAGTATGAGGAAAATGACATGAAAGATCACTATCAATTTCTTCGAGCAAAAAGAGTGCTCACAGTCATCGGAACGGGGCCAGGGGCGCAGCAGACGTTGGTTATGATCGAGGAGATCATCAACTCATTCAAAAACCTAACCAATTGATATTTTACTAAAGCAGGATATCAACAAGCTTAAAATAACGTTATGTGGGCATAGCCCCTGTTTTCGTTCACCCTCCTCTTTACAGAGCGTTAAAATTAACATATCCCTTGGACATTGGCAGAATCTCCCTTGACCATTCCATTCTTTTCGTGTTACGTCGGCCATTTTGTTTAAATGAGAATAAAATTACTATTAATGTCTGTAACCTTATTATTGTCTTTTTTTACGTCAACCCCTTTTGGTTAAATCACTTTTCTCATTTTTTGTTCCGTTGTTTTCGTAAATTTAGTTTTCACTCTTCTGTATCTTTTTAAGATTTTTTACTGACTTTCTTTTTGTGGAAGATTTATTTTGAATTTTCTTTTTTGCTCTCTCCAATATTAATGGATCTATTTTAAATACATATATTCAGGAGAACTTACATGTAAGTCAATGCGAATTGTTTCTAACAATTCTACTACACACCCTCCCCGTCTTTTAAAATTTAGCTGCTAATGTAACATATAGTTCTACGAGTCTATTGATTTATAGATTTTCTTTTGTTTTCTCAATAAAATTCCTTGTTTTTCGTTAAAAGGGGAAAAATAATCTAAAGTAAGTAAAAATGGCCGACAAATGTCGAGCAATGAAAAATGACTTGTTCGGGTAGAAATACGAAATACCCTCTCGATACAAACACAAGATAAATGGTAACTTACGAGAACGTAGTCATTAAAAACTATCGATGATAAAATAGATTCAAGGTTGGAGACTGAGAATAGTCAAAATCAAGAAAAAGTGTTGTCTAATGACTCCAGTCGCAAAAACAACAATATTAAAAGCAAAAATGAAATTTTAGTAGCAGAAAACTCGCCCTCTCACCGGAATTCCTCACCGAAGTGCATAATTAACATGATGAGATTCCTGGAAGAAGCCAAGAGTTACGCACATCTTATCAAAGAAGATAGGCTCTTGGCAGATCACTAAGAATTACAGAAGGTTGCAGAAAAAATGTGCCAGTTTTTGTGGTCGACAAGCATTTGCGGCAAATTTTCCGCTCCATGACCCTGACGTTCCTGGCGGTGAAACACCCAAAGAGTTATAATTAATGTGGAGTGCACTGTCGCCCACAACTGTCGACTGTTGGGATGCTTCCAGAACTAAACATGAATGCAGGCGGTAGACCCCGTATCAGTATTTTACACCCATTCTCAAGTTTTAGGGCTGCTTGTCTGGCTCAGTTTAGGCAGATACTCAGTGCTTTCTCTAACGACCTGAACGGGTGGATGAGCAGAGTTTTGAAATTGATTAACCGTAAAACCTTCACCTCGATCCCCAACTGTCTGGATATAAATGGCCAGAAAATGCCGGTCATTGAGACAATCTTCTGAAAGTGTAAAAAGATTGGTCACCTCTCCTCTTTTTAGAGTTTAATGGGGATTAGTTGTCCGTATTGGCCAATTCACATTCACTTTTCCATTTGAAATTGTTGAAGTCTGTTTACAACTGATCTCTGTGCAAACAGCAAGAGTGTTTACTGGGCCTTGCTGGGATCAGTCTCTAGCAGTTCATTTCCCGTTTCCGATCATTGACAAATCATTTCTTACACCTATTATATTTTACAGTAAGGTCTCTCAATTAAAAACTTTGATGAGTGGGAGCGAAACCGGTCGTTTTACTTATTTTAAATCTTACCTTCATTTTGCGCTGAAAATATGCAAATAAAGACGAACTGTTAAATGAAAGAACAGAAATTATGACTAAATGCATCCACACTAAGAAATACCTCTTAGGTTCATACAACCATGGATGAAAACATCATAATTCGTTTGAATTTAAACAATGCGCGTTCATAAATTCTCTGCCACGTGAACGTTCAAATAAAACACCGTTACAAGAGCGTTCTTAAAATGAAATACGGTAAAAGGTCAAATCAGTTATTAAAAATCGCCTGAAGACACTACTCATGGTAGAAAGCTGGGTAGTGAAATAACTCGTTTAAAAATGGAATATATATATATATATATATATATATATATATATATATATATATATATATATATATATACAAGTGAATACAGAACGAAGAATTTTCTCCACGTCCAAAACATTAATTTAAAACAGTGCTCGATATATAGTTTTCTATATAGAGCTGTGAATATTTATTATAAATTATATTTTAGAACATGTACATAACTTCTCTATATATAATCGCTACGAAGGCGTGTCCGTTTCTGCATCGGAGTACCGATGCTTCGTCAGGCGATGTGGTACTGCGAATCATTTTCAGTTTCATTTATGTTTTGTTAGGGGTATTGGCTGGGAGGAGGTTGATATTGTGATATTTCGTTGACAGTTGGAATTTTTTGTGGAGAGTGTTCGTGTGTGTTGGTGGGTGTTAGCAAGATAATGTAGTCAGACTGTGACCGTTGGAATTTATTAGTTGGTGCGGATATGTTTTTTTTGTTTATTTTTATTTTTGCAGAGTCTTTACAATCGGTGTAAGTTTGCATGTTTAATCTTAATATTGGGTTTAGGGAATGTGTTATTTGTCTTACATTTTTAATTTTTGATTTTTTTTATCATTGTTTGGGAATCGCTTTCTCTATTCAATTTTTAATTTTAAATCTTTGATTTTTAATTAGATCATTTTTTGGAAATCATTTTCACTGTTAAATTTGTAAGTTTTAATTTTCTATTTTCATATAAATTTCTATTCTCATATCTAGTCTATATATGATTCGATTTATTATGGTTATGGTTATTAACCTCGCTCTAATTATGGTTATGGTTATTGGCCTTACTCTAATTATGGTTATTGACCTTCCTAATTATGGTCTTTAACTTTACTTTATAATGAATATTGATCGACATCAATTGTGGTTATTAACCTTACTTTATTAGTTAAAACTAATAATGGTTCTACACCTTATTTTAATTCTTAACTTCTATTTTCATATCTATTCAATATATAATTCATCTTATTTTGGTTATGGTTATGGTTATTAACCTTAATTGATCCTATTCTAATATTGATTATTAACCTTACTCTAATTATGGTTATTAACTTTACTAATTTTAGCTATTAACCTTACTTTCTAATAAATCTTAATTAATACCGATTATGGTTACCAACCTTACTCTTTTAGTCAATACTAATTATGGTTATAAACCTTATTTGTAGTTAATATTAAACCTTGTAAAAAAACTTTTATATATACACATATGTATATATACACCTATATGTATGTGTCATATTATTGGCTCTTGTAGTGTTTTTTAGCATGATTGTAATATTAGCTCTCTGATGTGCTTGCAGTTTACTGTGGTTTCATGTCTCTGGTTTAAAAGCTTGTTACTGTTCATATATTTAATTATCTCAATTTTTTCTTGAAGACAGAGAAAACATGAGGTGTTCTTGCTTATTTAAGGATTTTCCATTTAACTCTAGGTGTTTTATTTTCGTTTTTTAAATTCCAAAAATATTTGAAGAGAGATGTCATGTTTTGTTTTTCTTTGTTATTGAAGGATGACAGGTGATTATAAAATCGCTTTTTAAATACGTTCACGGTATTTCCGAGATACATTTTTTCATCCTTAGGATTCTCCATGGATGAGATCGAACACATATATATCAGGGATTTCGTTTGACATTTGTTGTTCATGGGGCATTGGTTAGGGTTTCTACAGTTACAGGGGTTGTAATTATGGGCCGGATTGTTATTAGTGTTGGAGTTATTTTTGTTGTGTTTTTAATATTTTGTTGTTATGTACTTTTATTATTTTTTCTAGATTATTGGAGCAGCTATAGCTTAGTTTAATTGTATTTTTATTGAATATTTTATTTAGAGGGTTATTTTTGGGGAAATGCTTATCTATTAGTTGAAGAAATTTATGTCCCAGTTTGAAGTTAATTGATTGATTAAAAGGAGGGTTATACCATATGATTTTTCGGTTCCTATTTTTGCTCTTTGAACTTCTGAAGTTTTCCACAAAATTGATTTTTGATGATTGATATCCGCTATCCTTTAGAATTTTATCGTAAATTACCTTGTGTTTATTGAATATTTCTTTATTGTATGAGTGTGCGTTAATGCGGCGTTCTATTGATGATGGTATGTGTTTGATAATGGATGGTGGGTGGTTAGAGTTTGGGTTTATATATATTGGGTTCGAATTGTTCTTCATGTAAGGTTGGAAAGTGTTCGATACTAAGTCTAATGTTATGTCTAAGAAGTCTACTCGCTTGATGTTTGGGTTAACCACTACGTTAAGACCGAAGGATTTAAAGACTTTATGAATTAGTTTCCTGATTTTATCGACCTTACCTCCAGTAGATTCATTAATTATCATGAGTCCGTCGTCTCTATATAGTCCTATATTATTCGTATCTATTTCTTTATGCGCAGTGAGGTTGTACAGCAGGAATAGCCCCACCAGATCTGAAGATTCTACTGAATCCAGGGCTCCCATGGATGAATCAAAATTATCCGTTGAATTTTTTGTCAACTGTTGGTTGTCGTGGAAGAGAACTGATTTTCTACAGTTCTAAAATTCAACGGATAATTTTGTATATATATATATATATATATATGACCCTCCGCAGGTTTTGAATTGGGGAACTTGTGGCATACTGTGAACCAGTTCTCTGTATCCAGATCTTCACAAAGTGTGTTTTGTTCTACATAAACCTTTCCCCCTTATAATCACATATGTGCGTATAGTCCGGCTGTTGGTTCTGAGAACTCAGCTGATTGATCTTCATCCGTCGAAAACTACGGAAAAATCAAGTATATATATATCAGCAGATATGCATTTTTTCCACTCGTTTGCACGAACATGTGTGATTTAATATATATATATATATATATATATATATATATATATATAATTAGATTGCTAATTAGAAAACTATTTTCGACTTTGTGGATTCTGCTGAAAGAAGCAGCAAGGAGAGCGAGGATGGTTTCTTTTCTTTCAAAATAAAGGTCATATATTTACGTCCATAAAAAAGAAAAGGCGTAATTTGGATATTACAGTGATCACCACGCAGAGAATTGTCTATCAGAATCCAGAAAGAGGATCAAAACTCAGAAAAATTTGATTTTAGAATTACAAAGGCTCCAAATACAATGCACAATTAAAAAAACGTCCAAAATAACTTGTAATAAAGGAAGACGCCTTCGTGATAACTTTCTTGTACAATCCTTACTGGAAATGTCAAATTATTTGAAAGAACTTCTGAATAATATATCTGGATTTTTTTTCTGTAATTGGAATTAAAATTCTTGCTAGTGTTCTATAACTTGGTTTGGGAGCGTATTGGGTATTCATACAAACATTTACAGTTGAAGATTAATAGAAAATACTTGTTAGTTGAAGACAGACAGAAAACTGATCAGTTTAGAATTTACAAGAAGGAATAAAATATATTTCTGAGAAGTGATCCATTAGGTAAGCTTCTCGAAGAATGGGTAAACTATAATTTTACTTTGGAACGCATCTTCTGTTAATGTATGTGGGCGGGGTGTGTGTTTGTCCGTTTCTCATTTTTTCAGTGTGATCATTTTTTTTCGTTATAATTGTTGAAATCCTTCATTTATTAAATAAATATAAAAAAAAACTGAATGATATTCTAAAAAGTTTGAATAAATGATATAGTACTTTGTAGTGTGTCTTTGTATCTTCGCAAGAAACGGTTTATATCCAACGAATGATAAAATAAAGAACAAATAAGAAACATTTATCAATCTAACATGTTTCACTTTTATTGAAGCTTCGTCAGAGAATAAGAAGAAAGAATTTCTGCTATTTTTATTTTTATGATGTCTGATTTTCATTGCGTTATATTTTTCCCATACAAATAGAATACGGGAGAAATGTGAACGATTCGAATCCATGGAGGTAGTATGGCGAGTACTTGCTGTAAAGTTCTGAACTAATAGAACTAAAGAGCGGACTTCATTTGAAAATTTGTCAGAGACAAAGAATGTTTTCTTTTCTTTTTTTTTTTCAAATTTCTATTATCATGTTTTCGTGAATCGATGAAGTAAATAATGCCTAAATTCATATCAAGTGAAACGGTGTTTTAAAAAAATTAAACTGATGGAAATATTCGCTTAAAATAACTTGCGAAATCGAATTTAGCTTTATATGATATATGATAGCGTTTGATGTGTTCATGAGAGATACTGATTTAGTGATTTGCAGGCATTGGAACCAAAGTTTGATGGCGTCAGAACGAACAGGGCGAAGCTGTTCTGCGATGTGAGTCAGTGTAATCATATATTTCTCTGTGTAGTTCTAATTGTGTATTGAATTTCTGTCAGAAATCCTGTACATTAAACAAAAAAACATTGGCAAATTTACACTGTAATCTACCCATCATACAACCCCGTGTCATCCGTCAATGATCATGTTTATCTCCGTCTTGTTCGGGGTAATTAGAAATACATCTTTCGGCTTCTAGCAAGTGAAAAAGTAATTCATATCTCGTGGGTAATAAGTGTATTGTCTCTAAAAAGTTATTTGCTTATTTCTGGGATGACTTGACGAGAGAATTTGAAAGCTTGATCAGGCTCAAAAAATTAACCTAACCATAAGACATACGAACAAAGATATTTTCTATTCTTTATTTTTGAGAATATTTTTAATTTCATTATCAATATTTCACCACTTATCCCTTCAGGTATTAAATTCTATAGCCTTGGTTGTCAATCAGTCTACTTAGTAAAGTAATTGCAACCTATTGCGAGAAAATATTCTTTTTCGAGAGATGACCGCCCAAGCGTGTATCACGTATGACACTTAACTGTCTTACATTGTTCAGACTGTTGCCTTCATCTTTGTTCCCATATTCGCGACAAACAAGATAACGGGTTCAGTTTGAAATTCCAATCACCTGAAGAAGATTGGAGCGTAAAACGGCAACAACGATATTGACAGCAGTCCGAACAATGTAAATAGTGTCAGTCATTTTAGTGCCATATCTGATGTACACTTGGACGATCATGTCTCGAAAACGACATGACTGACTGTGCAGAAAATTCTCCCGCAGTAAGTTGCTATTACTTTTTGCGGTAGACTGGTTGTCAACCAACGCCACAGAACCCAATCTTTCATATTATTTAACCCTTAGCTGGATGGAGAATAGACAGATTAATATCTTTCCCTAGTGTATTTGCGTGTAAGTGAATGCAATGAATTCAATTAGAATTTGAACTATGTTCTTTGATTTCTCGTCTCGAAGACGATATCCACTGTACAAGAGCTCACATCATGTAAATTGTGTAAATTTAAACTTATTTATTGGAACTTTGTGTGTGTGTGTGTGTGTCTGTCCGTTACCTATAGACTCCGAAACGGCTGAACCGATTTCCTTGAAAATTGACAGAGTTGTACTATAAGCGTCTGCGAATGTTCTTAGCTAGGATTTGTGTCGAGGTACCCCCCGATAAATATTGAAAATCGATAATCGAAAAAATCTGGTTATAGAATGAGTGGTCTGATTTTAATCAAATTTGATACACTCATAGACAAAGACATAAGAAACGATATTCAGAAGTTTCAAGGTTGCAGTTCTTACAATAGTGCAGAAAATCGATAATATATATATATATATAAAAGGCAAGATGTTTGTGTGTGTGTCTGTATGTTTTTATACAAATCCACAATTTTTATCCGATTCTCACCAAACTTCACACAAATAGTCTTTAGGTTGAGTCTGAGCTCCAGGACCAAGGATTAGTTTTAAAGCCTTCATTACACCCGAGCAACGCCGGACTATACTGCTAGTAAGGATATAATATTATAAGAAGAAAATCTACTAATGATTGACTAAGACGATTATTCACCCGACGATACATAAGAAAATAAAAAGATTGAAAGATGATCTTCCTTTATACCAACGAATCTATTTCCAAATATTGTCAAAAGAATGAGAAAGGCAACTATAACATAGGAATGTTGAAATAGGAACGAAATGTCATTACTTTTAAACTCACCACTGCTCACTTAACTGCTTAATGTGCGTTGTGGTACAGTGGATATCGGCTCGGAACGAGAAATCAGGGAGCCAAGTTCGAATTCCAGTTGAATTCCTTACATTCTCCTAAGCGCAAATATACTTGGGAAAGATATTCATCCGTTTCTTCCCTTCAGTTATGCTTTAAATAACAGGATATACTGGGTTCTATAGCCTTGGCTGGGAACCAGTCTACCGCAGAAAGCAATGGCAACCTACTGCGGGATAATCATTTGCCCAGTCAGTCATGTCTCTTCCGAGACATGATCTCCTAAGCGCATATCACGTATGGCACTTAACTGACTGACAATATAACTGAAAACATGACTAAGGCTACTGCTGGGCATGAAGTGGGGGATCATTTTTATATTTTTATAAAGTAATAAACTGATCCCCCCTTGTTACTAATTAATAATATAAATCATCTCTTCCACCTCTAGCTATGAGTCAAATAATAGGACAAATTAGGTTCTATAGACTTGGTTGGCAACCATTTTATCACAGAAAGTAATGGCAGCCTACTGCGGGATAATTATCTGCCCAGTCAGTCATGTATCGAAAGAGACATGATCGTCTAAGCGTGTATCCCGTATGGCACCTAACTTACTGACTGACTACGTAACATGTAAAATATTCTAATTACTGCCCAATCATAGATGCATCCACTTACCGCCTGACAGAGCATGTTATTTTTAACAACAATGTGTCCGTTTTGGTAGATATTGTCATTAGTACGAAAGACAGTAATTATATAGAAATAAAGATGAAACATTATGGTTAATTTGCGAGTGAAGGATTACTCAAGTTGAGGAATATTCCAACTTAGGACCAGCCTTAAGAACAAAATGGCCATGCTGCTGAACATTGTCCAAAGCCGGTGAGAGAGAAGTACAATAAGGAATTAGTAAAAATAGAAAAATTACAGTTAAAATTTCTGGGGGACTTAACTTTGCCAAATAAGAACATTCATATCCCTTGAAGACGTACAGCAGCAGCAGCAGCAGCAGCAGCAAAAAAAAAAAAAACAACAAAAAAACAAAACAAAAAAAACAAAAAAACAACTGAAATGAATAGCCATTGTAAACTCTAAAAGAAAATAAATTCATAACTAAAATCACAATTAAAAAAGGTTTAAGAAAGTAAGAAAGTAAGCACCATAAATACTGGAAAGAGCAATAAAACAGTCAATGAATGGTGAATGCTTTTTTTATAATCATTTCACTCCAAGTAACGCACTACTGCCACTAGTGCGCAGGGGGTACTTTAGAGGAGAGCGAAAACAAAAAGAACAAAGTACAGGATTGTCATAGAAGGGATAAGAGAAAGATAAGAATCAAGTAGATAAAAGATAGCAATTGACGTTGCACGTAAACGATTGCTGCTATAAAAGGAATCAATTATACAGAAAGGAGTTTCAAAGGACGGAAGTGCGAGGAATGAAACTGGTAGAGTAGAAGTGGCGGTTGCATTTGATTATTTTTACTGTAAAGAAGTGGGACCTAGTTGCCAATCTAGTAGCTGGGGTAAATTCGTGTAGACGTAGCACCAGCGAGTTAAGCTTGTCAGAGTACAAGCCGTTAAAATATTTGTAGAAAAGACAGAGGGAAGCCACATTTTGGTTTAAAAGTGACTTAAATCGAGCGGCCCAATCAAGATCGATTACATTGCAGATCCTCTGGATTTTGGTGAGGATCCCGAGACGGCGAGAAAGTGACTGAGGATGAGCTACCAAATAGGGATCAATTACATTGCAGATCCTCCTTTAAATTTTGTCGATCACTCCGAGATCAATATTAGAAGCACTCAACCAGATATGGCAACAGTATTTAATGCACGGCTGAATGGCAGATATGCATATCTGCGTGATGGATTCTGATGAAAAACTTCCTAGCCTGACACAGTGATCCGACCTTTTTAGCAATAGCTGTAGCGATTGATTCGATGTCGTGATTTCCCTTAAGGTCGGCTGTGAGAGTGAGGCCGTGGGAGCGCAGTGTATTTGTTTCTGGGAGACTAGCGTCACCCATACTGATGGGAGGGACGAGAGTTTGTCTATGGAAAGCAGCTTTTTTCTTTTCTTTTCTTTTTTCTTTTCTTTTTTTCTTTTTTGAGGTATAAACATTTACTTGGCATTTTTTGCCCCAATCTACCACAGAGTGGCGGTCCTTATCAAGAGCAGCAGCAAGTTTTACTTTATTAGCCTTGGAAAGTTTCTTATTGAGGCGAGAGTAAATGGTGGTGTCATGGGTGTAGATGCCTACTTTTGAATAGATTACATCAGGAAGATCATTGATGAAGATAAAAAAAAGCGTAGGACCTACGAAAGAATCTTGAAAGACACCCGCGTTCGTGCAATAGGGTCTGTTTTTAACCACTTCATCCCAAGAGCGGCGATAAATTCAATAGTAGTTTTGTTTTTTTGTTTTTTTTATCGAATTCACCCTAAGCAAGACATAACTGACACTGGATTGCAAGGGTTTAAAAGTGAAAAGAGCGAAAAGAGGTTCAAGATACAGGGAATGGTCGGAGAAAGGATAAGGGAAAAATGAGAATCAAGTAAATAAAAGATGGCAATTGACGTTGCACTTAAACTCTTGAAGATTGTAGCTATCAGTGAAGCAAGTATACGGAAGGGAGATCGAAATTGGGGGTAGTGCGGGAAAAAACCGAAAAGTAGAAGAGGTGGTTAAATTTGCCTGTTTCCACTGCAAAAGTGTGGAACCTAATTGCCAATGTAGTATCATGAGTAAATTCGTGTAAAGAGGGCACAGGGGAGATAAGCTCGTCAGAGCAGAAACTGTGAAAATATTTATAGAAAAGACAAAAAGTGGCCGATAGTTGTAAAAAAGACGGCGAGAAAGTGACTGAGGATGAGCTACCAAATAGGGATCAATTACATTGCAGATCCCCCCTTAAATTTTGTCGATCACTCCGAGATCAATATTAGAAGCGCTCAACCAGATATGGCAACAGTATTCAATGCACGGCTGAATGGCAGATTTGTATACGTACAAGATGGATTCTGACGAGAAAAATTTCCTGGCATGACATAGTGACCCAACATTCCTCGCAGTTCATGTAGATATTGATTCGATGTAGTCATTCCGCTTAAGGTTGTCTGAGAGAGTGAGGTCGAGGAGTATTGCTTCCTGGAGACTAGTATAACCCACACCCATGGAAGCTTGGTAAGTTTCTCTATGATGCTTAAAGGAGAGCAGCATTGTTTTAGAAGTATTAAAATTTACGAGTAATTTCTTACCCCACTCTATCACAGATTAGAGGTTGTTTTCAAGAGCAGCAGCGACGTTTATATGTCAATCCTATCATATTTCTTATTGAGACGGGTATAAATGGTGGTGTTATCTGCATAGATGCCTACTTGGGACATGATTATATTAGGAAGATCATTGATGAAAATAAAAAAAATCGTAGGATCTTGGATAGAGCATTGAGGGGCACCCGTGTTCGTATTGGGAAGCATGCCTATTCAAATCGACCTTCATTATACGATTTGATAGAAACGACTGGATTAAATCAAACAAACGTCAGAGGCCTGATATATATATATATATATATATAAAATAAATTTTCAATATTCAAAAATGTTGAATGAACATTTCAGCATAAAATCCCTAAGAGAGATTTCACATCTCCTCAGCAACCGTAATATTTCAAAATTAGAAGAAAATAAGAATAAAAAGAGACAATAAAAAGTAAAAATAAAAAAGAAATAAAAAAAATATATATATATATGGCGATTGTTAGGACATTATCGGTAGACCTAACGATACGAAAGCCATACTGTTTGTTAGAGAATAAGTTGTGGGATGTAAGATGATGATGCACCTCAACATTAATAATAGCCTCAAACACTTTGCCAAAGATCGGTAAGAGGCTAACAGGGTGATACTTAGAGTAGTCAGAATGCTCTCCAGAGTTTTTCAAGACAATAACTACAGGGGAAGGCGTCCAACAAACAAACAAACAAACAAACAAACAAAAAAAGAAGAAATGTCGAGGCAATAGTTGTAGAGTTTCGAGAGAAGAAGGGAGAGTTCAGAGACACATTTGCTTAGGACGATGAGTGGGATTCCGTCACCTCCGTTTGCCTTATGAGAGTCAACCTTAGAAGTTATGTTAGAAAACATACAGGGACCTATGTATACGTCACTCAGTTGAGCCGCAGTTCTAGCTAGGAACTCGGGTATGGGTACTCTAGACGAGTCTTCAGGGTGGGGATTTGTGAGCAAAGCATTTAATCTTGTACGCTGTGGCTGTGAGGGCCTCAAATTTATTGAATAAAGGAGGGATTGAGGGTTTAGTGTTTTTATCACACTTTTGCAGAGCTGCCTGTAGTTTTTGAAGTCTGTAGAAAAGATTTCTACATTCAGTCAGTTAAGTGCCATACAGGAAACTCGCTTGGGCGATCATGTCTTGAAAAAGACATGACTGACTGAGCAGAAGATTATCCCGCAGTAGGTTACCATTGCTTTCGGCGGTAGACTGGTTGCCAGGTAAGGCTATAGAACCCTGTCTGTTTTATTATTTAACCCATAACTGGAGGGAAGAGACGGCTTAATACCTTTCCCAAGCGTATTTGTGCGTAAGTGAATGCAAGGAGTTCAACTGGAATTCGATCTCGGCTCCCCCATTTGTCATTCCGAGTCGATATCCACTTCACCACAACGCACATCCTGTGTGCAGTGGGTATCCTGCGTTAAAAGTGGATCACATCACTATATTCTCAACTTCGGTTAAACCAATTAAAACTGGATCACTTGTTAAAAACGCCTTTTGATTGGTCAATATATAATAGTAATCATATTTCATTTCATCCTTTCCCCTGCACCTGCAACGTGGACAAGATTTCGCGCCAACGAATTTCAACGAATTAATCACGTGTTGGCTGTTTAAGCGCGACTTCGTGCGGTCAGAAAAAATGGAGGCAGAGAAGGTTAAACGAGTTACGCTGTAGCAGTAAAGTAGTCAAGCCGTTCGCGACGATACACACTTTCGCACACTTTCTTCTTCACTCGTACTGAATTCTTTATCTTTACCTTTCACCTGCCTTCAAAACAATGAAAGAGAAGAACAAACTCGTCATACGAATCCACGACACTAAACTTCCAACCCTAAAGTTAATATTTTATTAACATCATTTCGGATAATGAAACACAATCTCTTCAACGTCTTCAACTCAACTTAATTAAGTGAGAAATTCATATTTCAGTTCGTCAGTCGAATCAACGACACACAACTTCTTAGCCTTAAGTTAATATTTTATTAGCACCAGTACGGCTAGCAAGAATTAACTCTTTCTTCATTGAAACCAACAATTTTGACAGTGACAAGAATCTGCGAACCTTAGCTCACTTACTGAAGTAATTATTCAACTTCATAACAGCTTGTCAAATCCTTTTATCATCAACTCAACTTTTAGCAAACTCATCCGAGACCAGACATAACTCACTCAAGAAGTCTGACAAAATAAAGAGAGACAACTATTCAAAAATAAAAACTTCAAGTGAACTACTACAAACAATTACTAAAAACACTGTTTGGTTTCTGTCAGTTAAGTGCCATACGTGATACACGCTTAGGCGATCATGTCTCTAAAGAGACATGACTGACTGAGCAGATGATTATCCCGCAGTAGGTTGCCATTGCTTTCTGCGGTAGACTTGTTGCCAGCCAAGGCTATAGAACCCAATCTGTCCTATTATTTGACTCATAGGTAGTTGAGGAAGTGATGTATTATATTATTAAGTAGTAATTAGTGGGGGATCAGTTTATTACTTCATAACAATATAAAACTGATCCTCCACTTCCGGTGGAAGCCTTAATCATGTTTTCAACTATTATATTCAGTCAGTCAGTTAAGTGCCATACGTGATACATGCTTAGGCGATCATGTCTCGAAAGAGACATGACTGACTGGGCAGATGATTATCCCGCAGCAGGTTGCCATTGCTTCCTGCGGTAGACTGGTTCCCAGCCAAGGCTATAGAATCCAATCTGTCCTGTTATTTAACCCATAACTGAAGGGAAGAGACAGATTAATAGCTTTCCCAAGGGTATTTGTGCACAAGTGAATGAAAGGAATTTAACTGGAATTCGAACTCGGCTACTCGATTTGTCGTTCCGAGTCGACATCCACTGCACCACAACACACATTAGTTTCTGCACATATATATAAAATTTATCAAATTTACTGATATTTTCACACTTACTTTTTAAACTATTATTTTTCCTCATAACATTTTTAATCATGTATTTGTACACACCACCAGAAATATTTATCTGTTATAAACAACTTTGTTATTCTGTTATAAGCTTGCTTATTTTCTGTTAAGTAAAAATAGTATAGGGTTAGTTTAGTGCATCTGCCAGTTTAGTACATTGCCTGATTAGCTTCATTTAGGGTGCGCTTGCATTCATCACGAGCAGAGACAAAACGGAGCCTATTGTGTGGCAGGAACGATGTCACCCCTGAAATAGTAATAATAATAATAATAATAATAATAATAGTAATAGTAATAATGATAATAAAGGAAGATGTGCCGTAAAATAGTAAACACCAAGTGAACGAGAGGCGTCTCGAATGACCAAGATGTTGATATGCTGTAAAGTCTTTGAAATATTAATGTATGGAAAGTTAAGAACTACAATCTTTTTGTAAGTATACAAAGGATATCAGGTTACTAATGGAACAGTGATAAATTGAAACTTTTGAAGAGAAATGGATTTCGACACTATAAGAATAGAGGTTAAAATTAAGAATGTTTTGATCTAGGACTTTTTTTAAACAATAGCGCTGTAGTTTACAAGAAGAACGTCAGAATAATTAATAACAAGGTGATAAAACAATAACGTTTTGTTGTGAACCTCGAAAACCAATCGGTGAAAAGTAAATTGTTTATTCGCAGAGAGTTGTAATTGTTTTTCAAAAGTATGTCATGGACGGGCTTGGTGTGGTCGAACTAGGGGGAGCAGTCAATAATCAGGTTGTATTCTAAGTTAGAACCGCCTCGAGTTTGTGTCACCAGAATTTAAGTGTGTGTTTGCAATTAAAGAACTAATAGGAGAAAATACAAAAGAGAAAATACTTCAGCGATTGGAGGAAATATTGGAGATCTCTTTCACGACAAGAAAAAGCAACCGACAATACATAGAAATACCGCCGGACCTGAAATATTAAAGACCGAAGTGGAAGGGAAGCTGCATTGTTAAAATTGAATAGAAACAAAGCAGCAGGACCAGACGGTATTGTAATAGAGATGCTGACAGCCTTAAACGATTTCGGAGAAGACAAAATTACAGTAACAATAAATAAAATCTACAACATATCGCCACGATATACCGGAAGACCTAAGCAGATCGATTTTCATAGCCCTGCCTAAGAAACCAGGTGCAAAGCAATGTGAACTCCATCAAACTCTCAGCTTAATAAAAAAATCTCACCATTCCGAATTCTGACGAATAGAGCGCTCAGTAGAATCAGGTCAGGAGTAGGACAAAAACTGTATAGTTTCGTCAAGGATACAGGAACAAGTAACGCGATGTTTATGCTCAGAATGTTCTCAGTAAGTCAGTACAAATGCAGATGGACGTACCTATGTTTAACAGACTACGCAAAAACAGTACGTCAAAAAGACTTGATAGAGATGCCCACCAAACTTGACTTATTCAGAATAAGACATTAGAATAATCAAGAAACTGTACTGGCCTGCATACGGACAGGAAACGAGTTCAAGAGATATACAACGATAGAAAGAGAGTATAAGACAAGAACATGTCTTCTCACCAGATCTGTTCAACTTATACAGCGATGAAATCCTGAGAGAACTAGAACTCCTTCCAGGATTCGTCATTGGCGACCACAATCTTAACAATACAAGGTACAGAGATGACACAGTGATGGTAGCTGACACGGAAAGAAAATTGCATGATCTACAGAAGGTAGCTAAAGAAAGTGAAAAAAAAAAAAAAAAAAAGAACTAAACATAAATTACAAGAAAACAGAATGCCTGGTCATCAGTAAAAAAAGGGGCCCAAAATGCCAACTACAGGGCGAGGGTACTAAAATCATGCATTTACAAAAAATTAAATACGTGGGAATGTTTTGACAATGGACGGAAAATGCGACACTGAGATCCAAAGGCGTATTGGCATAGCCAAGGATGTATTTCAGAAGCTGAGTAAAGTATTGAGAGACGGGAAACATTCACTAGGAACAAAGAAGAGAGTCCTGGATTGTTATGTGTTACCTGATTTCAATATGGCAGTGAATGATGGTCAACCTCATCAAAGATGAAGGAAAAACTTTAAACAAACGTGGTTCTACAGAAGAATGCTGAGAATACCATAGAGCAAAGACGTGAGCAACGACTAAGTTTTGGAGAGGATGGAAACGAAAAGGAAACTGATACTGATGCAGGGAAATACAGTTGAAGTTTCTGAGACATGTAATGAAGAAGGTGGGCTTAGAGAATCTGATACTCACAGGACAGATGGAAAGAAAAAACAAGGGAAAGCAACGTGTGACATACTTGATGGGCTTGAGCAAATTGATAATAGAGCAGAGTTCAGAAGGGAAAGGGTGTTGAGCAACAAGGAATAGGGTGAAATGGAAGGCCATGATCGCCTTTGTGCTGAAGAGACAGGACACATTGAAGAAGGTTTATGCCCGAATCTTATATTTTTGTATTTTAGCGGGACTACCGTAAGAGGGTCGAGATCTTGCAGCTTTTTATTTCTTTATTTCTATTTTGAGGAATAATTGGATTCAAATAAGAGACCTTTCGGTTATCGATCTAAAGGAAATTACTAAATGTATTTGCTAGGTTTTCATGTTTATTTTACTAAGATTGATCTTTTAGTTAAGGACAAAACCAGTCGCCGTTAAAGATTGATTTCAACGGGATGGAAAGAAAAGAGAATGAATAGAGAGTGAAAAGGAAGTAAGAAAATGAAAGAGGAAATAAAAGAGAGAGAAAAATAGAACTGGTAGAGAGAGAATAAAAGAGGAAGAAAATTGAGAAAAAACAGATAGAATAAGAAAACAGAGAGGGAAAAAGAGAAAGCAAATCAGAAAGTGAGAGAGGAAAAAAAAAGAGATATTGAAAAGAAAAAGATTTTAAAAATGGTCGAAAGAATGAAGGTAAAGAACAAAACGGAAAGGATAATAGAGAAAGAGAAATCGGGAGAGTGAGAGAGTGGAAAAAGAGAGAGAAAAGAAAATAGAGTGAGAGGAAGATAGAATATTATGAAATAAAGACAAAGAGAAAGCGAGAGAAAAGTAAAAGAATAGGAAAAGGAGGAAAGTGAGAAAAACAGATTATAAGAAAGCATGAATAGAAGACGATTAAAGATCATACAGGTAAAGTAAGACAGTATAGCGTCTATAGAATGGATTTAAGTTTTACCGTTTTTTGTTAAAAATGTCCTCTTTTTTGGCAACGTATTTTTATCTAATTGAATCTTAAAATTTGTTGTGCATCTTCGTTGCTGATTACTTGTTTATAAACCTGCAATCAGTCAATAAGATGATGCAAGACATCCAGCACTACCTGCACGCAATGTTAGAGAAATCTAAGAAGTGTCTGTACATTTTCTCAACACTTTAATTCTTTTTCGCATATATTATGTAGGAACTTTTTTTAGAAAAGACATAATTTTATTTTTGTGCAAAGATGGTTAAATATAAAATAGACATTAATCTTTTGACTCTTTATATTTAATCTGAGAAAAGACGAGCAGAAATTGTGACACCTCATGCCCAAGGCTGGCTCGTTGTGACGCTTGTTCTTGTTGATGGTCGTGACGGAACCAGTTGTGACACTGCCACCCTGCTGGCTGGTCGCTGTTGCCGGTCGTGACGATCAAAAGCTGTCTATTGCAAACGTCTATCAGGACGTCTGTTGCAACAACGGGCCACTGCCCACGTTGTGAATTGCTCTCAGAAAGCCGTGTTGTGCAATTTCAGTAGTCCAGGCACTGGTGTACACTTGTGGTTAAAAATAAACACGGCAATTAAAAAAAATTAAATAACGAATAAGGTCGAAATACCCGGAGACTTGCGAATAAAGTTTTTATAATAAAAACAAAACAAATATTAATGACAAAAAGCGGAAAGTACAATTGTCAGAACGCCAGTTTACAACGCAGAGAGGATTCGCTTAAAAATATCAGAGCTTTCAATCATTAAATACGAGCGTATTTTCCAAGTTTCGTTAAAAATATCAGAGCTTTTCAATTTCTTTTTAAAGGCTTTTCACATGTTTTCTATAACCAGAGCTGTCAATTCTCTATGCAATTTTTAGACAACAAAATTCTTTCGGGTCCTTATCGGAGCTTAACGTAATTTGCCGAATCAAAGGTGGCTAATGGCGGCGACGTGGCGGCGGTGTGTGGGTGTTGGTTTATCCTTGTCGACTGGAAGCTCTCAACAGATTTTTCTCGTCGAGTTTCTATTTTTATAACCCTCTCCAATCCTCTCGGGGGATCTAGCCGACTCGAAGCTTTCGACCAATGAGATTGTTTTCCACCCACTCGATTTGCGGGAGGGCCGTGGCTCGACGAATAAAATATCACCAGCTCACCTCCTTTCCATTACATCATATTTAGATTTTCTAATTCCCACAAATTTCTGTTCTCAGGGAACATCTGTTGGAGGACTTTAACCCCGCCTGACCCCATCAAACAAATTCTGACATTTTATTATGACTGCGACCATTTTGTCAAATTTCCCTCAAGCACAAAATAATGCGTATCGAATATGAAAAAGAAAGAAAACTATAATGAAAAAGAAAGAAAATTATATTTCTCTCTTTTCCTCAAATTGTCAGCTAATTTATCTATTCCCAGAATTTTACAAGTACATGATAGTATTAAAATAGATAATTTTTCTATTCCCCGGATTTTACAAGTATATGATAGTATTAAAATAGTTTTTTTTACATAAGCTTACATCGCGAATTACAATAGAGCATAACTAATAATACTACTAATAGTAATTTTTCTCTCTCGGTTGTATTAAACCAAACAAAAGAGAATATACCTGCGGGAGATAGTGTCACAAAATGAGAGACGCTCATATAGCGGAAATGTTGTTTTTTTTTCAGTTGTGGCGTATTTTAAAAATCTGTCAGCTGTTTCTATATCTTGTTGAAAGAAGCTTTTTAGATAGCTTCAGTTTCATATCATCAACGTTGTAATCGTTCTTTTATAATGAAATACATAATTTACCTGAAAGGTGGATGTAAGGTCATAGAAAAACAAAGAAACGATTTTTGATGACTGGAACCTAAACTTATGGATTTGTATGGATTAAATATTGTGTAAAGTATCCTGGAAACTTTTGCGTTATACAATTAGATCTTAGTATTAAAGTGCCCCTTTATCCGCGGTTTGGCTTTCGTGACTGTTAAGAGGATGCATTTATATATAAAAATAATATTAATAATGTCTAAAAGGTTGAAGTAAGGGACTCTATTGAGTCCTACTTATTATTACAAAAAGTTTTAATTCATGAAGTAGTCGTAAAAATAGAGAAATTAGGAATAGAAGGTTTTAGAAGATTGGAGAATATTCCGGTAGATTTGAGAGAATTTGAAAGGTTCGAGGAATATGCAAATTAGGTGTTAGCATCTATAAAAATAGATTTTGGGCAGTGAGTAGTCAGTTGTTAAAAGGACATGCTGACATTATCAACTCCGGTTTTGATTCAAGGATTTATATCCAGCCGAAAGAATCTATAAGAAAAGTTACCGACCAACTAAAACCTAAAAGAGAACCTCTTGGAAATACATATTTTTGACTCTTTCATTGACCGAACTAATAATTATTCTTTATATATTCATTAAAGGATTTTCAAAACGTAATAGCACTTAACTTCTTCGCCAACTTAACGGGTAAAGATATTTGACACCTTACCTTCCCCTTCTTTCAGTAATAAAATGTATATAAGTTTGTAAATATTTTATTTGGTGCGTTTTGTAAATTACATATTTGTTTGTGATTTATCTCTGAGTTATGATCAATCATTTTTTTCCTTTTCTTACATTTAACCCGTAACTGTGACCAATGATCAAACGCTAAAATAATTTCTTTAGAAATTTTCTTAATAAAGGTCCCAAAAGTCAAAGTGTTAAGCTGTTATTAATTTAGATATTCCAAAATGAATACCGTAAAGTACTTCCATCAAGAGAGTACGGCATTAAATGACCCATTGAGATCAACATGCCGTAAAACAAAATAAACCAAACTAGTGTCAAAAAGCTTCCGATTGAATAAGGAAAAAATCGTATACTGTGGTTGCTAAAATTTACTAAAAGAATGAATCTTCTAACCGTTATATAACATATTTCAATATTCTATATTTGCCTTAGATGTTGGCGATCATGGTTATCCACAACTACTCATTCATTGTAGCTGTTTGTTTAATTGCTATACTTTCTAGTTCCTGGTCTGCTATCCGGTTGCATATGGGTAGGTTACTTCCTGTTTCCTTTGTCCGCACATCTTCAACATATGCTGTCAGTGTCAAATTTGCGAAGCCTCTTTTCTTATTATGTGTTAAAAGTTTCAGGTATCTCATTCTTATCGTGTGTGTCTTTTTACTTTCTCGTTGCTTACATGCTAAGTCCATGGTTTTCTCAGCATATCTCGTTGCCACGTCCCGTCTTTATCTGTGAGATTTTCCAAAATTCACTACCATAAAGAACGATTGGTATTACATAGCTTTTTAGCTCCCTTTTCCTTGTGTCAAACTAAATTTTCTTCTTTCTTTCTACTCTATTTAGCTTTTCTTCAGCATCTTTCGCTATCTCCGTGCAACTTCAGATCTCGGTGTCATATTTTCGGTCATCTCTTAAAACACATTTCAAATATTTAAATTTGTGTACTTATTTGATTTTGAAATCTCCAATTCGTATCTCGTATCTTGGGATAATTTTCCTCCTGGTGACCATATATTCTTTATTAATATATATTGTTTGATTTTTAAGTTTAAAAATTTAAAATTTACAAATTTTGACTTATGGCGGCATTTGCTTATGAATTCTTTATGCAAATTTATAATAGGTGTTGATTTGGGTACTTTAATATTTTTATTTTTCCTGCTATGAGGTCAGCACATCATTTTATCAAATGTTTCAAGTTTTAGTTTTTTGTCGTCGACTTAGTGGATTCTTTCGGCTGGATATACATCCTGAATCTACCGGAGATGTAGAGGTCAACCCATCCTGCTATCAACTGACTGCTCCTTGCCCAAAACCTATTTTTATAGGGGCTAACACCTAATTTGCATACTTCTAGAACCTTTTAGAACTCTCTGGAACATTCTACAATCTTCCAAACGTTCTATTTTTAATTTCTTTATTTTTACAACTACTTTCTGAATTAAAACGTTTTTGTAACAACACGTAGGACTCAATAGTGTCCTTTACTACAACTTTTTAAACATTGTTATTATTATTATTATTATTATGTCATTTTTCATCATATTTCGATTTCTGCTTTGGTCTCACTACCAACCAAGTCTGCGGGGAGACCTAAGGCAGGTAGTGGCGTGTTGTTATAGCTCCCTTTCATGTTTTTCTATCTTCCCTATCATCCCTAGAATTACATAGATAAAGTTTTCCTTAGTGTGTGGGCTGTACTTAATAAGACAATTTTTTTGTATATCTCTTAAGCTGGGGTTTCTAGGGATTCTTTCAATGTGTTGTTTTGTTCCATTTTTTATCATTCCAAGTGCACTTACTATCACTGGCACAACTCTTGTTTTAAATTTCCACATTTTGTCTATTTCAATTTCCAGGTCTTTATATTTTGACAGTTTTTCAAATTCCAGTCAATTATTATTATTATTATTATTATTATTATTATTATTATTATTATTATTGTATATAAATGCATCCTCGTAACATTCCCCTAAATATAGATTGCATCTATCGTGAAGGTGTCTGGGAGCACGGGCTGAGCCTATCAGTTTCCAACTAACTATGGGGTTTTGTTCTTCTTCCTTCTTTTTCCAAAATCTTTGGGAAAGGACTGTTTGAATTGGTTAATTTTATATTACACTTCTGAATTTGGACAAATAACGCGAAACCTATATATACAAAAATGTAGTCTTATATATTATTCTTCGTTGGTGACGCATGCGTGGAGCAGTAGAGCAGTTGAAGAAAGTTCACGCACACGAAGGGGCCGATGGGAGTCGGAAACAAGCGGAAGTTTCCTCTGTCTCTTCAGCCAAAAATTCTAGAATTTATATAGTCTTAAAATTCCCACCCACTTTTGCTTTTTCGGGATGTCTCTTTGTTGACTTTATCTACGGCCGGATGTATCTGTCAGTTACACTCGGTGGTCCATTGCTTTTCAAGTCGCTTGCTATTTTCGATGAACTTTGTTGGCATCATCTTCGACCGGATAAATCTATCAACCACCTCTGTCCTTTGTTGACTTTTATCTGTAGCCAGATGTATTTGTCAAACACATTTTATCCAGGTCATCGCCTTTCAAGCCGGTTGTCACTTTTGTTGACCTTACCTACGACCGGATGTACCTTTCAATAACTGTCAAGATAATATATTACACAATTTCATTATTAGTTATTGTTGATAATCTTTTATCGTCCCTAATTTAAAGTTAAAATTTATTTTATGAATTAACAAAGCGTGATTTATATTACACGCACTAATAGGTATCTGCTGGGTGCATCATAAATTTTACTGCGTTTAATTGCTAGAATTATACGCAGTAAAATTCATTTATCATCGAGGGAAATTTTCTGTGATGCACCCAGTAGATACCTATTGGTACGTTTAATATAAATTATATTAAAATACAAGTTTTAATTTTCTTAATTGATTTCATATTACCAATGATGATAATGTAACATTAAAAGAAATTTTTTCCCAATCAATTTATTATTGGTACAAAAAATGTAATAGCTGATTGCAGCTTTTTTCTCTTTAACCTGGCTGTAGTCACATGAAGTGTTTTTTTTTTTTAGTAAAAATTGTTAAAGTACTGGTAATTCCTAGTTAGCCACTTGTTTTTTTTTTGTTCAGTTTTTTTCTCTAACTTCTCTCTTGACTCAGTGACAGGTTATCATTAAAAGAAGCGGCATGGTATCAACTTTCTTTAATATTTGCACACAGTTAATCCGCGATGTTCAAGTCGGCTTCGCTCAAACCCTTGAGAAGCAGGATAGGCGCCATCTCCCTCGCTACGACGTTTTGTCTTCCTAGGAAGAAAAGGGGATGCTGCATATCTTCAGGTTGTCTTTGAGCTTGTCTTTGAAACATAAGAGTGACCTTCCAACTGACCTGCTTGTTAGAAGCTGACCAAAGAAGAATTTTTTTTTAATCATTTCACCCCGAGCAAGGCAGAAACGCCACTGATGTGCAGGGGGTTACATAAATGTAAAAAGATTAATTAGAAAAGAGTGAGGAGTACAAACTAGTTAGAAAGGAACAACAGAAAGCTGAGAAAGCAGGTGCGATGACAGATACATAGGTGGAGAGAAAGGGAAGGTTATACAGGGGAGGGGAGAGAGCTAGAGTCCAGTGGTTAGTAGATGAGTATTGACTTTGCATTTAAATTTCTGGAGGTTGTAGCCGTCAGGAAAGCAAGAATACGGGAGCGAGTTCCACAGGCGGGAAGTGCGAGAGAGGAAGCTGCAGGAGTAGAATTGTCGGAAGTGCGAGAGAGGAAGCTGTAGGAGTAGAATTGACTTGGAAGTGTGGTATCGCTCATAAGAGAAAGATGTCCCGCCCATCCGTGATGAATTTTCACTAGGATGGCTACAATATTCGTATTTCGTCGGAACTTCAGTTTCTAAAGCTATAAAATAGTAGTCTGTTACAGATAGTACGTAGGAAACGCATAATGAATGTATCAATTTAATTGATGTGTCGTCGGTACATAGTCCAAGATTGTGCACCATAGAGTAGTGATACCAACACTACTGATTTGTACACCTTAATTATCACCTTAAACCAAACATTTCGGATATTCCAAAACCTGTGATAAAAATTATCAAAGGCAGAACTCACCTTTCTAATTCCGTTCTATAATCAATGTGAAACAAGAGGCACATAAAGTCATGAGATTTTATAGGTGGTGATTTTGCTGCTAACTGACAGCCTTTACAATGCCTCACCAAATCTTCTTCAATGTCCTGGTTTATCCTAGGTCAGTATATATATAGCTCCTCATTAATGATTTCATTCTGGATATAGCCGGATGACCCAAATTAAATTCTTTTAATATCCTCTTACGTAGAACACGTGGAATTATCAGTCTTTGAGCATACATTAGTGTTTCATGGCAAATTGAAAATGGTGGTACTTTGTTTTTCTCATTCCCTTTCACTTGTTTAATCATCTTTGAAATGTAATCATCCGTTTTCGACAATTTGTTAATTTCCTCCAGCGTTACCGATAATTCACTAACGGTGTTCACCAGTACATCCGCAAGTTCTTTCTCTTCTTTTAAAGCTGCTATCGCTGTTTCTTCCGACAACTCAGGGTTTTTCGGGGTCAGTCTCGAAAGACAATCCGCGTGGTCGATTTCCTTAAACGGAATAAATTGCATTTTAAAATTGTAATTTAATAAAATTACACTCCATGATCCCGTCTTCATATTAATTTTGGTGGTGCAACGAACGGATCATACTATCTGTTGTGGGATCTCCTTTTTTGTATATAATAATGAACTCGACTGAGTGTACATATACTCCTGCCATAGAGAGAACAGTAGTTGCAGCTGGGATTTGCCTCTGCTACTATGACACTGTCAGCCTTCGGGCAGAGATCACTAACCCAGTCGTGGTTACGCCGAAGGGCAGAATCACAACTGGAGAAAGATAGAGAAATATTTTTGGCCGGGCTATATGGCCGGGAAGGCCCACATTAAAAAGACCTTGTGTCACATTTCGCCTTAAGTGGGAAGGTGGGTAAATACCGTTGCAATTGGCAGTAGAGAGAGTATTCGTAGAGATCCGTTACAGTTATCGGAGAGTACCAGAACTGATACGTAAGTTACCGAGAGATACCGAGCTTACCCACAAACTAGCGTATCAGAAGTTAGACTAGCTCTGAGCTCCACTCAGCTAGAATAATATTCACTGATATACTATTTCCAACGACTTAACTTCAAGACTTGTATATATTTATTTCTTGCTAATAGTATTCCTGGATTTACTAACCTGCGTTCAAGTTTGTATATTACGTTCAATATAACCTACTTTTCTATCTCCATATCTGTTTTTGTTGTTCATTATTTTGTGCGGTTCCTCACCTGGAATCCACAATACTATCGTATTCTCATAGTCAGTTAGTTAAGTGCCATACTTGATACACGATATCGGCTCGGAACGAGAAACCGGGGAGCTGAGTTCGAATTCCAGCTGAATTCATTGCATTCACTTACGCGCAAATACCCTTGTGAAAGGTATTAATCCGTCTCTTCCTTCCAGTTATGGGTTAAATAACAGAACAGATTGGGTTCTATAGACTTGTTTGGCAACCAGTCTACCGCAGAAAGCAATGGCAACCTATTGCGGGATAATCTTCTGCCCAGTCAGTCATGTCTCTTTCGAGACATGATCGCCCAAGCGTGTATCACGTATGGCACTTAACTGACTGACTATGTACCGGGTCTTAGAAGAAAAAGAAAAACAAAACTATTACATTCACGAAAAAGGAAAAAATTGAAAGCTCTACAAAGTTTTAAAAATCAACCAAAAGGATGTTAAAGATCCTAGAAACTTTCCCAAGGTAAAAAAAGGTTTTGATTGTCGTCTGGGCAGATTCCCAACAAATATGGGAGATATTGCGTCAAGCAAGTGATGTCTTTGCAACAGATCTTCCCCTTTCATATTTTAATGAATTGGATGACAAGAAATTGAGCCACTTTTGTTCGGGGAGGACCCCTCTTTTTATCACTCCTCCTTGTATAGAGCTCTCAAATTAACGTTCCCTTTGGAAATTGACAGGCTGTCCCTTGACGGCTCAATCAAAAGTAAGTGGGCACAGTACGTCAGTGTCTATTCCCCAGACACGTTTGGTGCCCAACTCTAATCAGACTGTTAATGGCTCTCTGATTGACTAGTGTAAGTGGCCGGGGCCTGAATTCGGAGACTCGCAGTGCGTATCTCAATCGCGATCTTCAGCGCCTCGGTGTGGATGCATATTGTGTAAAATATTTTTTTCAACTCGCGACCGTGAATATATACTGTCTAGTAGGTTCGTCTTTCTATTCAGCATTTTTTGACGGACGCTCGAGAGGTGTTTCCTGGCAAGTGAGCAAGTCCTTGGATGAGGCGTGTGCTCTTGTCTTCGCAAATCAGCGTTCAGACTTTGCTTGCTGGATGTTACTATAAAGGATAAGTGTCTACGTCTCACTGGGTTTTATGCTCCCAATAACCGTGTATGTGGCTTGCTTTGATGACATCTTGTCGGGTAGTTTTAGCGGACAAGTCTTCTACCCAGTCACTGACTGATTTTTGTTTACTCTCTCGTAAGAATTTAAATTGCTGAATTCTTAAGCTAATTTCTACTCAAACGTTTTGTTTGGTTTATTAAATAAAAATTAAATGGGATTCTTTTCTCCATGAATCGCATTATTATAGCTATGATAATAGCCGGACGAAAGGAATGACAAATATGCATTGCTGTAGCTATGATAATAGCCGGACGAAAGGAATGACAAATATGCATTGCTGTAGCTATGATAATAGCCGGACGAAAGGAATGACAAATACGTACTGTAGCTATGATAATAGCCGGACGAAAGGAATGACAAATATGCATTGCTGTAGCTATGATAATAGCCGGACGAAAGGAATGACAAATATGCATTGCTGTAGCTATGATAATAGCCGGACGAGAAAGGAATGACAAATATGCATTGCTGTAATATGATAATAGCCGGACGAAAGGAATGACAAATATGCATTGCTGTAGCTATGATAATAGCCGGACGAAAGGGAATGACAAATATGCATTGCTGTAGCTATGATAATAGCCGGACGAAAGGAATGACAAATATGCATTGCTGTAGCTATGATAATAGCCGGACGAAAGGAATGACAAATATGCATTGCTGTAAGCTATGATAATAGCCGGACGAAAGGAATGACAAATATGCATTGCTGTAGCTATGATAATAGCGGACGAAAGGAATGAGCAATATGCATTGCTGTAGCTATGATAATAGCCGGACGAAAGGAATGACAAATATGCATTGCTGTAGCTATGATAATAGCCGGACGAAAGGAATGACAAATATGCATTGCTGTAGCTATGATAATAGCCGGACGAAAGGAATGACAAATATGCATTGCTGTAGCTATGATAATAGCCGGACGAAAGGAATGACAAATATGCATTGCTGTAGCTATGATAATAGCCGGACGAAAGGAATGACAAATATGCATTGCTGTAGCTATGATAATAGCCGGACGAAAGGAATGACAAATATGCATTGCTGTAGCTATGATAATAGCCGGACGAAAGGAATGACAAATATGCATTGCTGTAGCTATGATAATAGCGGACGAAAGGAATGACAAATATGCATTGCTGTAGCTATGATAATAGCCGGACGAAAGGAATGACAAATATGGCATTGCTGTAGCTATGATAATAGCCGGACGAAAGGAATGACAAATATGCATTGCTGTAGCTATGATAATAGCCGGACGAGGAATGACAAATATGCATTGCTGTAGCTATGATAATAGCCGAACGAAGATGACAAATATGCATTGCTGTAGCTATGATAATAGCCGGACGAAAGGAATGACAAATATGCATTGCTGTAACTATGATAATAGCCGGACGAAAGGAATAACAATTATGCATTGCTGTAATACTTCACTACACTAGAGAGACGAGATTGACTTACTAACCCATTGATCGACGGCAGGGGTGCCCCATCGTTGTTACAGAAACCACTAAATCTCTACCGCTCCGCTATTTTAGATCGGTAGAAAATTTATAAGTGATGATCCAAAAACGGAAAGAAAGAATATGGTCCTATATAATTCTTAACTCAATTGAATAGAGGTCGAATTCAATACAAGCGAGATGCAGATGAAAGTTCAATCAAATGAAAACGCTGAATGGTTGGGTATTTTGGTAATTCAAAATATTCTCTTTTCTTTTATTGACACAACAACGAAAACACACACACACACACACACACACACACACACACACACACACACACACAAAACGCTGGAGATTAAAAACAAGAAATTAGAAAATAACGGAAAGTCGTTGAAGATCTCTCAAGGTCTTTCAATCAATACATATTTCTCTTTTTCAATTTTCTGATCCAATTTCAGATTGGACCTACATAGGCAAAGGACTAGTCCTAATTATCTTTCTTTATCAAACCGAGTGTCTCTCTTTCTTATTTTTCTTCTCTCATTAAATTTCCAATAAGACAAGTAATGTTCGTGTTCCTAAAAAAATCAAGAAAAGGTGTTTTTGTTTTGTGAATTCCTTTCGAGTTAACAGAAAAAGTGAATGTGTGACATAGATTGGTATCGGAGAAAACACTTACTAGGGAACTTCAAAGATCGATCGGGAATGTTTGTTTTGTCTGTGATATTTTATACTTGGATACTTCACAAACCCTTGTGTCGGTTCGAATTAAGAGATTATAATTTTGGTTGTCCTTTTGTATCCTTTGGAGATACTTTTCCCATTCTCATATATTTCTTCTTTTTCTTCCTCTTCCCTAGAAAGTTCTGTATTACATCTTTTTTTTTAACGAGGTCGTCTTTCATCAAAATAATTTTGGCGTTAACGTCTCTTGCGTCTTCTAAATTAAACATTCGGGCCACAACTAACTGTTTTCAAATTCTCTTACAAAGAGATCGTTTTTGGCAGTTTATTTCTTTCAACCAATCAAATGACGTCTATTCTCTCTCTTTCTCTTTCACTCTGTGTTCTGTAGCGTTACTTTCTCGCTGTTAGTCTGTTCTCCTTCAAGATAACAGTCAGTGTTGCTACTACCATCGCATGCACACTAACACTAAGAGTGATTTTCTCTCCGCATGTTCATATGAGTTTATAGGGAGGAGGACAGAGAGATTCCTTTCTCCCGTCTCCACGACGCATACATCGTCACAATTGTTCTCAGTTTTCCCTTTTATACCGATGTATACATACTTGCTGGTAATTTGTCCCACACAGAAAAATATAACATGTATACAACAAACAGTGTGAAGGAGTGGGAAAATGAGAGCGTTTTAATTGTATTACTTCCCAACGTTAAAAAGAATTGGTCAACGGTGTCCTTTATATTTCTGGTGAGAGCAGGTGTGCTTCTTCTGTTCGCTTTACCGATGTTGGTGTATGACGTCTGTCTTCTCCGCAGTCCACAGTGCTTTTCGACACTCTTTGACGTGACGCTGTCTCAACTAAAGAAATACAATTTCCACGAAATTAAAAAAAAAAACAAATTTATTTTCTTAAAATTTTTTACATTAACTTTACTGAACAACATATTCACAGTTTTTCTCTACTGCTATTTATTTTACTTCTCACTGTTATTGCTTTTTTAAGCAACTTCATAATTTCCATCTATTCATAATGTTTTTATCTTAGCAGAGAAGACCTCTCTTTGCCTTCCTTAGTCCAGAGAACAAAAAGCTTGAATGTGGAGAATTCTTAAAAATCGGAATAAATTGTAAGAAAAATCTGTAACGTAATACAGTAGTGTTATGTAAGAATAATGTACCACTGCCGACACTTGTGTTTGAACATGGATTGTCAGGAAGTAAACACAGTCGACCTCATTCTCAAGTAACTAACAGTACTATGCTTGAGAGATCATGTGACACGAAGAACAGAACACACACACACACACACACACACTATATATATATATATATATATATATATATGCAAATTGCTATATGTATAATATTATTTATATATACGCGGTACTTAGTGATAGAGCTAATAAGTTCACTCAGATAGGTGTGAGTTTTTGACCCTGGGTTTAACTCTTTTGTGATCGTCAGAATAAAATTAGACCAGTGCACATTTGTATTAAAAAGTGTTCAATAAAATTATATTGTAGAAGTTTTGAATATTTTTCATTCGTAAACTAGTTATTACGCGACCTATCATGAGTGGTGTCTTCAGTGTTTGTCTGACGATCGCAAAAGCGTGAAACCCAGGTTCACAAACTCACACCTTTCTAACTGAATATATATATATATATATATATATATATATATGCGAGTGAAAAAGGAACGAAGAAAAATTTACAACGTCCAAAACATTAATTTAAAACAGTGCTCGATATATAATATAGAGCTCTGAATATTTATTATAAATTATATTTTAGAACACGTAAAAATCTTTTTTTTTTATATATATATCCACTACAAATTGTACATTTTGTTTCAACATTGGACTCCCAATGTCTCATCAGGTGGTGTGGAAAGGAATGGAATGCTTCTTTTCTTATATTTGGGAGTTGTGTGTGGGATGTTGGTGGGGGTTAGTGATAAGGGAATAAATCTTGTATATTGTAACAGTGCTTTTAACGCTCACGTGACGGGGAATTTTTGAACGCGAAATTTTAAAAATCACAAGAAATTTAACGTTTACATCCATTGTTGTATGAACCTAATAGGTATTTTTTTAGTATTTTTAGTATGGTTACACTTAGTCATAATTTCAGTTCTTATATATATATATATATATATTTATATATATATATATATATATATATGGGTGTAGAGGGATTAGAGAGTGTAGAGTCAGAGAAGAATAAGTATCGAACAAAGTATTGTTCGAAGGCGTAATTATACTTGTGTATGGAACTTTACAAAGTGAAATTACTAAAGTAGAAGTTATAAAACTAGCGTCGAGTTACGTTGAAACTAATAAGGTTACAAAAAGAACTGACGACAGGGTTTTGTCAATCCTAGCAATGTTACATAAAGCACATAAAACTCCCGAAAGAAAACTGTAACAGTTTTATGTCAGTCATTAAAAAGCGTTTGTTTTGTTATCTTGACTAAATTTCAAATCTTTTTTTTTTCATCAATGTAGCAATTGAAATGTCTACTTGCATCCGTAAGTTCTGTGTTTCTTCTCTCGCACTTATCATTTGTGGAAATCCTTCCCGACTTCACGCTTTCAGCCAACTTTGATCTTCAAAAATCCAAGTGCAATATCAATCGTTAACCACTGTCTTCCTGATTTTTCTCATTTCATTGTTTTCGCTTCTCAATTATGTTTCTCTTTTTTCTTATTCTTTCACACTCAGTAAATCATTGTGTCTTAGTGGATTTACTGCCTTACTTGGGACGAAATGGCCTAAAAAGAAAAGTACCCACCATCCGCAGCAGGTCTCCAAGGTGTACAGCTTTTCGTCGATGACATTAATGTAGGTAAGGGAAGTTGGAAAAATGAATCCATATCCTTCTTAAGAAGGATTGGCTCCGAGGACCAGGTCGGTCGGACGAAGCCCGCGCGAAGCGAGAAACCGGTACGGGGCTGTAGCGTTTGCTCAGTTTGCGCTTTGTGGCGCGGGTCGCAGCGGTACGCCGATTTCTGACAGTTTTTGTCGATTGTCACATTGTATGAACCTAATAGGTATTTTTTAGTATGGTTACACTTAGTCATAATTTCTGTTCTTATATATATATATATATATATATATATATATATATATATATATATAGTAGTATTAAGTATAGTAGTATACTATAATATATATAGTAGTATTAGTATAGTAGTATAGTATTAACTATATATATATATATATATATATATATATATATATAGTCTTCTACCGAGCGCCCATAGCACAGGGCGTAGACTCGTCAACTGACGCCAATTCGGTCGGGTTTCAATCCTGGGTTAAAAGCAATCGGAGTCTAACCGTACTGATGCACTGTGATACAGCGATGACTATATATATATATATATATATATATATATATATATATATATATATATATATGGTTTAATTAGGAGCAGTACTTGTTTGAATAATGTCAGGACTGGAACTTGGAAGAATAGTAAGGCTAAAAACATTGGTTTGAGCAACAAAGGACAGAAAGATGTGGAGAGTCATTATCACCCACGTCCTGAAGAAATAAGGCACATAGAAAAAAGAAGGATTGTTTAAAGGATAGCAGAACAAGGGTTGGGTTCAATAACAAACAATATTGCGTAGAATTAAAAAGAATATGAAGTTCTGAGAGCCAGGATCATTCAAGCCATCAAGGGATATAGCTGGTAGATAACTGGTTTGAAAGATAGCCGAATATCTCTTCTAAGTGTCAAATTCTCCAACCCCATTTTCTCTATTATATGTCCCAGAAATATCTATTCTTTTTTTTTGAGTCTATGCGTAAGCGTTCTTATAATTTCCATTTTCCTTAAAACTTACTTTCATGCTACTTCCATGACATTCTCAATATCCTTCTGTAGAATGATACCTCTGTTGTTTCAAGAGAGCTATTTATTTGCAAATAAATTTTCTAGCATTAACTACAGTACTGGAGGACTAATATTATATAGAATTTCATCTTTATTTCTGTTTTTATAACGAATATTTTCTATTTCTTAATATTTTGCTTAGCTTCTGGAAGACAACTTTTGATCCAATACGTATTCGGATTTCTATGTTCTATTTTCCGTAGTTTGTTATGACACGTACAAGATAGTTAAATCTGTATACTTGTGATATGTCCCGAAAAGGGATATACAATCATTCGAAGTAGCTAAGCGGTTTAGGCAAATGTAACCGGGTAGGACACTCTAGCACGTATACGTAATGAACGGCACTCATCGTAGTCGTATGCTGAGACGTAGGCGTAGTTAATAGAGGTAGATCTCTAGACGTAGACCAATAGTCGTAGACCTGTAGACCTCTAGTGGGAGACCAATAGACTTTTATGCGTCTTCGCCTTAGTCTGTATTTATGGCTGACACTAGCCAATCACATTACTATAAGGAGGAACCAAGGTGTATGCATATTCATCACATATTCATTAAATCAACTTGCTTGATTCTAATATCACTAATTCATAGTTCGCATCTGGGATTGCTATAAAAACAGGTTTGTCAGTCAGTTAAGTGCCATACGTGATGCACACTTGGGCGATCACGCCTCGAAAAGGACATGACTGACTGGGTAGAAAAATTTTCCGCAGTAGGTTGCCATTGCTGTACTCTAACAAACCTTGAAGGCTGTATAGGTTGATGGATATGATGTTTCCAATTCTTGCTCTTGTTCATAGCTAACAACAATGTATAGAACACAATGCTGACTATGTGGAGACATAAATTGTTTTATCGCTGAAGATTTGTCCTATATGTTATCGTGCGTCCTATATCTATAGGTCCGCCTCGTAAATCGTAACAGAATCTTTTTGCTGTTCAAGTGTAAATTCGATGCAAAAAGAGAACCACACTTGTGAAGAATTTGCATTTCATCAGGCACTTTTTACAAGTTTAAAGAGTCAAGAAAAATATATTTTAACCTAAAGCCGTTGGAAAAATTTTTGAAACTGACTTTGTATTTATAAAATCTCAGAATTCAGTTTCACAACACTTTTCGTTTTCTTCTTTTTTTTGAAGACGTCTGCATGCAATTAACTGATTTTTTTGTGCCTTTGGAATTCAGTGCTTATAAACTTTTAGTAAAATAAATATTCAGCTCTAAACTGTTAATTAATATTTTTAGTCTTTTTAACTAAGGGCTGATCGCATGATCCTGTCTGTGACTTTTTTTTTGCTTAGGGCGAATGTTATTACAGATTTTTCCTTCTCTTTCAATAAATTTCAAAACAAAGAAGGTAATAAAGCCACTTATACGCAACAGGTTACTGAATGTGGCAAAGTATGAGAAGAATACTAATAGTATAAAATACTAATAGTAAATAATATACTAATACTAATAAAATACTAATAGTATAAAAGAACAGGAATTAAGATAACAGAAGGTAACATTTGTATTTAAAATTTTTGAAAATCAAATCTGAGTAAAAAGTAAAAGACCAGAAGAAAATTTCACAGGCGAGAAGTGGGAGGGAAGGAAATGCGAGCAAATTACGGTTACATCTATTTTATCTGTAAAATAAGCAAAAAGAACTGTCAGTATAACACTATGGTTAAATTCGTAAAGTCGGGGTACTAAAGAGCAAGGAGTAAAGCTCATCAGAATAATTACCATGAAAATATTAAAACACACACACACATACACACACACACACACACACACACACACACACACACACAAAGAAGAGACATTATGGCGTTGGGAAAGTGACCGAAACCGAGGTGCCAGATCAGAACAAATAATATTACAGATTATTTTCTGAGATTTTATCAAGTATCTCTGAAAACATAACAGAAGTACCAGACCAGATGTAATAGCAAAATAGGAGCGAATTGTAGACTTATAAATGTGTAAGATAGACTCTGGTGAGAAAAAAGTCTAGTACGACACAGTGAACTTTCTTAGTAGCAGATCTAGCATTTAGCTCAATATAACCTTTTCACTTCATGTCATCGAAAAGCCTGAACCGAGGAAGGCTCAATGAGTCACTCTTGACGTGAGTGACAGCCATGCTAATGGAACCAAAAATGATTAAAAGGGATCAATTTTGTTTTCAAGACGTTAAAATTAAAATGCCGTCTTTTACCCCAGTTAACAATAGATTGAAGGTATTTTGGGGGATCAGCTGCCAATTAAACTTTAGCGAACCGACCAGAGTTAATATGGATCAAGGTGTAAATGGTTAAAATCTACATAGCGAGTTGACAACTGATGACACCGAGAGTAAAATTTTTTCCACTTTCATTCTAGGCCATTTTTTAAATTTTTTTGTGTATCACACACACACACACACACACACACACACACACACACACACACACACACACACACACGTGTTGCATGCAAAGACAACACATCATATAAATAGCTTAAATTTATAACTCTACTAAATCAAC
Source organism: Ascarosepion bandense (assembly GCA_037127315.1). Lineage (NCBI taxonomy): Eukaryota > Metazoa > Mollusca > Cephalopoda > Sepiida > Sepiidae > Ascarosepion > Ascarosepion bandense. The sequence continues at coordinate 846,603 of JBBBDQ010002301.1, read as the reverse complement.
AGACAGTTCTTTGACATGTCAGTTAAGTACCATACGTGATACACGCTTGGGCGATCATGTCTCGAAAGAGACATGACTGACTGGGCAGAGGATTATCCCGCAGTAGGTTGCCATTGCTTTCTGTGCTAGACTGGCTGCCGACCAAAGCTATAGAACCCAATCTGTCATGTTATTTAACCCATAACTGGAAGGAATAGACGGATTAATGCCTTTCTCAAGGGTATTTGCGTGTAAGTGAATTCAATGAATTCAACTCGAATTCGAACTCGGCTCCTCGATTTCTCGTTCCGAGCCGATATCCAATGCACCACAAACATATGCATCAATAAAGACATCATTATATTTACACTTCAGTTTACTTTTTTCACCTTCTTCCATTTTAGTTTTATTAAGCAAATAAAGGATGTGCTTTGTGGTGCTGTAGATGTCAGCTCGGAACGAGAAATCGGAGAGCCGAGTTCGAATCCCAGTTAAATTCATTGCATTCGCTAACATGGAAACACACTTGGGATAGGTATTGATCTGCCGTTTCTCCCTCCAGCTGGGTGTTGACTAGCAGGACAGAGTGGGTTCTATAGCCTTGTCAGTTAAATCTTTTTCGAGGCATTATTGCCCAAGACTGTATCACGTATGGCACTTAACTTACTGACTGAAATAATTAAGTTTTTGTCAAATATAAAATACTGTTCGTGATTTAATTCTTTTTTTCCTGTTCGAGTAATTGTGGTGGTACGGAGCAAAGCGAGGGACCGGATGTTTGCACTCTCAGGACCAGAAGGAAAATGACCAAAACTGGTTTGTGCGCACCCGGTTCCACGCATATGTTCCGGCAGAAAACCAAAAATTAATTAAATATCAAATTCCTGTTCGCGAGCCCACGCGAATTTTATTTATCGTCCAATGGGAAGCCCAGAATTAAATACGACTGGGAATTCCCAAGTGACCGGGGAGCCACAAAGACGAAAGAAAAAACCGACACAGAAAGCATCGCCAAAGTTGGGAAAGTGCGAGCATAATTAGCACTTCCCTTGACCTAGTCAAGCGACCCACTATGCTCGCCTCGCCTTTCCCTCTCACCTTCTTCGCTGTCCCCTGAGCTACTTACCTGAACAAAGGAGCAGAAGCATCAAAGACATTCTTAACTGACCAAGCTCACACATACATACCCACAAACTCCCTTTCGGCATTTACTGCTATGAACATTTTAACGTCCTTTGAACCCATCTTAAAGACATTACTTTATTTGATATCTGTGTATATATAAAATGTTGTTTCTATACTCTATTTGATTTTCTTGTTTTGTAATCCCATTTATAACTTATAGTGGGCTATCTACTAACGAGGCCAAATTTAGTTAATCTGTTTCAACATACAACTACGTTTCACTAGAACGGATAACCCACTATATAATCTTCTCATACGACCACAATACTATCACTTATCAACAACTGGTAATCCTGCTGTAAATTGGTAACGCTGTTAGAATTACATGCAGAAAATAAATAAAGGACAACTTCAAATTCAGAATCGTATGTTGCTCTGGTGGGTCACGTATTTGTACAGTAACTAAGATCTGCTAATCATAATTGTGGTCTAAATCACAGGTTGGTTCAGAATAAACACATGAATCTGAGCGAATAGGCATACTAGAACATTTTTTATTTTTTATTTTTAATCATTTCACCCCAAGCAGAACATTCCACTGCCACTATAGCGCAGGGGGTTACATAGAGGAAGGTGCTGAGAGAGTGATTGGATATAGGAAATATCAGAAGGAGGGTGATAGACGAGTAAGGAGGTACATAGGAAGAGTGTTTGAGAGAATGGGTGCGAGTTAGTTTGTTAGGAGGTGTCTATTGACCTTGAGGAGCTATTTTGAAAATGTGAAATCATGCTTATTTAGAGCTTACCTCCAAGAAGAAGCATCTATCACGATAATACTGAGCGCTAAACGGCAGTAGATTTCTGAGGTTTTTAATTGATTGATATGATTTTTTACGGCTTATCAACCCTTTGCAAGATTATTTAAAGCCAGCGAATATTTTCAGTTGTTAAAATTCTTAGGAGATAATAATGGTTTGCTGATACGTGTTCTACTAATTAACCCATAGTTAGGGAGGGAATTCTCCCAAGGTATTACGCGTAAGAGAATATAATTAACTTGACTGGAATTGTAATTCAAGGAGCCGAGTTTCAAGTCCAAACCTTTATCCTTTATAGAACTACGCATCTAATTTTACGGTACATGGCATTCGCAAACATTCACCCATTTAGATATTAACAGAGTTTGACGATGCAAACCTAGGTGATCGTTCGAGAATCAGGGTTTCAACGTGATATAGCTGTGTGGGGTTTGGCGGGAATTAAAACCAGTGGTCAAAACATGCATTACGTAATCTGTCGCAGAGCCAATCAGAATCGCTTGCATGAACGTATAAAAAGTGACCGCAAACCATTCTTTCTCTTTTCCTCCTTTTTGGACATTGGTAACGCGGCTCGGCTATTTTCTCATCGTTTCGCTGTTGTAGGTACTTCCACCTAGGTACTTCCTACCAAGAGAATATCTTTCTGTTATCAATATGCGGATTGGGACTCGTTCCGTGATTTCCTTCGTGACGTCTATTGTAACATTTTTTTGCAATTTCCGCCCGTGGAATTCCCTTCCGTTTACATGCTTCCCTGATAGCTACAATCTATAAAGATTTAAATACAATGTAAATTATTTCCTCAATGCCCCCTTTACCCAGTCCTTTCTCGCTCTGTAACCATCTGCGACCAAAATTTGGTTCTACAGAAGGATGCTGTGGATACCATTGACAAAACACGTAAGCAAAGACGAGGTTTCAGAGAGGATAGACACAAGTAGGAAACTGATATTTAACACCAAGAAAAGACAGCTGTAGTTTTTGGGACATGTAATGAGTATGTGCGTTGTGGTGCAGTGGATATCGGCTCGGAACGAGAAATCGGGGAGCCGAGTTCGAATTCCAGTTGAATTCATTGCGTTCACTTACGCGCAAATACTCTTGGGAAGGGTATTATTCTGTCTCTTCCCTCTTGTTATAGGTTAAATAACAGGACAGATTAGGTTCTATAGCCTTGGCTGGCAACCAGTTTATCGCAGAAAGCAATGGCATTCTACTGTGGAATAATCCTCTGCCCAGTCAGTCATGTCTCTTTCGAGACATGATCGCTCAAGCGTGTTTTACGCATGGTACTTAACTGACTGAATGAGGAAGGAGGGCATGGAGGATCTGATGCTCATGTGAAGGATAGAATGGAAGAGAGACAAGTGAAAGTAAGGTATGGCAAACTCGGTGGACTGGAGCAGATGGATGGTGGAGAGTAGGAAAACAGGAGAAGGGATATTAAGATCGACAAGGAATAGGGAATTGCTCGTGGGAGAATACAAAAAAAGCAGCAAGGTTTTTCTCTATCTGGTCTTTGGTCACGGAGCCAATCTCTTTTCTGGTCGGCTCTTCACGGTAGATAGATACTTGGCTTAAAATCTCCAAAAATGGAACTCTCACTATCAGCAAACAATTGATTATCCTAAAATGCCTTACTTAATAGCAAAATTTAGATAATGACATTTTATATACCGAGACTAAACTATCGCCCAGTTCACACTCCACCCACGTCTATTGAACGGGTGAAGAGGCTCATCCCTTGTTTCCTGTTTAGGATGTAGTTTCCGGCTTTCTCTTTTCCAATCTTTTACTCTTTTCCATTTTTTTCCTCTTTTTTTTTCTTTTTTTCAATTGGAGTAGATAGACTAAACTATCGCCCGGTTCACACTCCACCCACATCTATTGAACGGGTGAAGAGGCTCATCCCTTGTTTCCTGTTTAGGATGTGGTTTCCGGCTTTCTCTTTTCCAATCTTTTCACTCTTACGTAGCCCCTGCACATCAGTGGCGTTACCGCCTTGCTCGGGGTGATATGATTAAAAACAAATGCACAGGAACATTTCTTCCTTATTATTTTCTTGTTATAATTTTTGATACTGAAATAAAACTTTTCCTCTACACCAAATAGTATGTAGGGCAGTGTTTTTGCTGTTTGTTTTTTTATGGGTTAGGGTTGTTAGCTCTGCGTCCAACGCTGAAGGAAGGTGATTTTCTAAGAGTAGCTTAGACGTGACACACGGCTGAAAGTAGAAGGTACCCATTTAGGATCGAACTCACTACTCAGTTATAATGATTCTAGCGAGACGAGCTTGCTAACCATTACACCACGCCGAGGTTCACTTTTTTATGTATGTCACACTAAATAGTTCAGTATTATTTACTGGTTTTATCCAGCTTCACATAATTTATCTTTGTCTCTAAATTTGTTTTTCAGAATTGCTGGGATCAAATGAGAACGACTGACAATAGCATCACTTGTTACTTCCATGCCGACTGAACATGAGTTTTTGTTTGAAAGCTGTTTATGGATTTACCTTTAGCTAAGATAAGGATTAAACCGGCAACAGTCGTAAGCTTGGATTTCTGGGAAATACGAGAGTTTTGGTAAGAACGCTGCCTTATACCAAAGAATATTCTCTACTCACAAGAACTTGTACTATTGTGCAAGGTTTTCATTCCAATTTAGTAATGAAAAATGATTCTTAAACAATTTTTATATTTATAAAATCTGAAAAAATTAATTTGTCACTTCCACATGGTCAGCATCAGCAATAATGAACTTTAAACAGAAGAGAAAAATTTACTTATAAATATTTTCCGCTAATACAAATTACCAACATCTTGTCATAAGTCAACTTCAAACGTGACTTGTAAGTTTGATCACGCAATATTGGCGCCAAACTGACACGTGCGAAAGAGAAAATGTGTTTAAGGTTAATTTGATCGTCATAAACATTGTACACATCTTTAAAAAAGCAAAAAAAAAAAATGATAAGTGACAAAACTTTTGATATAAAAAAATATATTTGTGTAGTGTCTGTTTGGAAGCAAAAATAATTGTTTGAAAAATTACTTAGATTATGTAAAGATGAAAACAATCCCGTTTTTATTAAATTTTTCGACGAAAAAACATGACCGAAATTAAATTAATGAATTTCAACAAAATTTTCAATAGCCACACATATATAGAACACAATGAATATATATATATGCATATTAGTCATCCACATAAAAGCCTGTTTCGCTATATCACAGCTCATCAGTGTGGCTAGACACATCCACTTGCTTCTGGCCGGGATCGAAACTCGACCGATTTGGTGTCAGTCGGAGTCGCTACTTACATCGACGCGTGGAATCCGAAAAGGGAAATTTTAACGTGTCGTATATAAGCAGTGTATGCACAGGCCAGTCACCGAAAGAACTCAATTCATTTCTGAAGAGTCACGCATATAGCCGAAGTGGAAACCGTTTTTGAAATTATCTTCTCAAGAGAGCTCAATTGTAATGAGAGCATAATATTCACAGAAATAAGAATATATATATACATATACATATATATATATATATATATATATATATATATATATATATATAAATTCTTATTTCTGTGTATACGGATTTCCTAATACAAATACTTTGCCTACAGCCATGCTTGAATAGAGGTTGTCTATTTTTTGTAAACGGACTGAGCACACTATATGCATAATAAATATGGTCTCTACTTGTAAACATAAACACAGACGCATATATATATATATATATATATATATATATATATATATACATATATATATATATATATATATATTAAAAATGACAGACAAGGTATTATCATTAAGTTTTTTATATAATTTGTATGTTTTCTCATGATTTTTCTTTTGAAAGCTCAAATTATATAAGAATTTTAATGAAATCTGCATATAAGAGAGAGAGCGTTGACCAATTAACTACTATATATAGTAGATAATACTATACTAATACTACTATATATATTATTGTATACTACTATACCTCATACTATACTTGATAATATAGTATACTAATACTACTATATATATTATACTATACTACTATACTTAATACTACTATACTTACTAATACTATATATATATATATATGTATATATATATATGTATGTATGTATATATGATTGTTTTCAATACAATTATATTGTAGAACTTTTGAATATTCTTCATTTGCAAACGAGTTATTTCGCGATCTAGGTTTCTACCATGCGGTGTCTTCAGGCGATTTGAAATAACTGATTTTACCGTTTTCCGTTTTTTTAAGAACGCTCACGTAACGCTAATTTTTTCTGAACGCTCACGTGACGGGGAATTTTTGAACGCGTAATTTTTAAAATTACAAGAAATTATAACGTTTTTATCCATGGTTGTATGAACCTAATAGTTTTTTTTAGTTATTTTTTAGTATGACTAAGTGTAACTATACTAAAAAATACCTATTATGTTCATACAATCATGGATAAAAACGTTATAATTTTTTGTCATTTGAAAAATTGCGCGTTCAGAAATTCTCCGTCACGTGAGCGTTCAAAATACACACCGTTACGTGAGCGTTTTTTTAAAAAATACAAAAAACGGTAAAATCAGTTATTGCAAATCGCCTGAAGACACCAGATGGTAGAAAACTCGGTCGCGTAATAACTCGTTTACAAATGAAAAAAAAAAAAATATATATATATATATATATATATAGAGAGAGAGAGAGAGAGAGGGGGAGTGTGATGAGTAAATTATCATTATTTGGTATTTTAATTTTGCGTTGTTTGTTTTTATTTTGTTGACTGCATAGTATATTAGGGTCAGTTGGGCACCGTCTGTGTGTAATTCACTCTGCCAGAAATTTGAAAACGGCATGCTGTCTTGCCTGGCATTCCTACAGGATGCTTTAATACGTACATTTTATAGTGTTTAGGTGTCAATCTGAGGACAGTACAGAGGATTGGGAAAAATTTTAATGGTGATTACGAAGGTGCTTGGAGTGATTACTTGTAATGGTTACGTTTTACTTCCATTCATCTTCCCACAGGTTTTCAGACTGAACACGGAAGCCTTGAGGAAATAGTACTGCCCTATTTCAAGACGGTCGTCGCATGAAGACACTGCATATGGAAACGGGTCTCTGCATCATCCCACAAAAGCAGGTAGACCCAATCACGGCTGTCAGTCATTTAATTTTCAACGCATTAGTTCACTCATTGCCTCAGTATTCTTCTGTAAAATCACATCTCTGTTGTTTTAAGTATAAGAAGATTGTGTAGCCCTCACTGACATTTTAATAAACGTACAGCATAACACTTTGCATGGGGAATGTTCTAAAAAAAGATAGAAAATGCAACTGAGTTACGAAGGTGTTTAGGCCAAGGACGCATTTTAAAATCTAAGCAGAGACAAGAAGGTCTCGTTGAAAAACAAGGAAAAGATTACTGAGCTGTTATGTGATAGCTGTCCTCCTCTATGGCAGCGAATGTTGGACGATCTTCTCAAAGATGAAGAAGAGGCTCGAAGCAAAAGAAATGTAGTTCTACAGAAGGATATTGAGGATAGTATAGAACGAACGTGTGAGCATCACCGGTTTTGGAGAGAATTAAAACAATTTATACTTGTCGTTTCCTTTGTTCGCACAATTGTTTCGTATTTTAAAAATGGCAAACATCATTTCATGCATCACACAACAAAAAAAGGCACATTTTTTCTGTTCTCCGTCTTGTTCATACGGGCCACCTTCGCTGTTTGACAACATCTTTTTCTTTTGCCCATCACCATAGAAGATGCTTTCTGAAGACTTGGTCAATCAGTTAAGTGCCATACGTGATGCACGTTTTGGGCGATCATGTCTCGAAAGAGACATGATTGACTGGGCAGAAGATTATCTCGCAGTAAGTCGCCATTGCTTTCTGCAGTAAACTGGTTATCAGCCAAGGCTATAGAACCCAATCTGTCCTGTTATTTAACCCATAACTGGAGGGAAGGGATGAATTAATACCTTTCCCAAGGGTATTAGTGCGCAAGTGAATGCAACGAATTCAACTTGAATTCAAACTCGGCTTGGTACAGTTTAATATTGTTGAAAAATGTTTTGTGTAGATTATTGATTTTATTTATAGTGTCTGAACAGTAATATTAAGAGCGAAATCTCTTCTGCCTTGCGGTCATATCTAAATACGAAGAGGCTATGGATGTAAATCCAGACCGAAAGTCCGGACTAGAACCCTGGAGGTGGTTGACTGGCATGTCAGTTCTACTGTCGAGTGGAGTACTCCAGAACTTTCTAGACGTTTAGTCTATTTTCAAAATAAGAAGTTTAGTTAATTCCGTCATAATTAGAATTTTGTAGTTTTTTTTAATTTTGTAAATGTTTCTTTAAATTTCGTTATTGTATTATGAGGTGTTATTTTTTTAATACATTTGATAATTCATTGTTTCCAGTTTATCGCTTTTTCTTAATTTCAGGATATTCTTCGCCAAACCTTTAGAGACACTCTTGAAATCTTTTCTTAGACTTGTCTGTCTGTGCATTTTCTCTGGACAATTATGTTTTAATAACCGATAATCTACAACAAATTGCAAAGGAAGTCAGGGTCTGTTTTACTCTTGAGCCAATGTAATGATAAATCTTTTGATAAAAGACACTTAGAGGAATCATATATATAATTAATGACTTACGTGTTTGGAGCTGATGGCTTACTATCTTTACACCAAAACGCGACTATATCTCACTAGGAAAGATTAATCGATAAATCTTATGAATACTGTAATATATTAGTGCTCTTATATCGCAGGGAATGCTTGAAAATCTTTTTGCAGATGAAGAAAAAAGAATACCATAGACTGAACATGTAAGTAATAACGAAATTTTAGAGAAAATGAAAATTCTATATGGAACCAGAAGGAGACAGTTGGATTTTTTTTGGGCATATAACGAAGAAAGCGGGTTAGGAAAATTTTCTACTCACAAGATATCTCTATGACGCCAAAATTCGAAGAATCATTTAAATATGAATTGAAAAAGCTAAGCAAAGTAGTTAAAAATAGAAAAATGTCATTTGAAGCAATGAAAAGAGTGATGAACTGTTAGGTAATATCAGTCTTCGTATATTGCAATGAATGCTAGAGTATCTCCTCTTCAAGATATCTCCCTTTCTAGCGTTAATAGGGGTTTCCTTCATAACCTTTTATTCGAAGTAGAGTAGAATGTCAACATCTTGATTATATCATTATTTTCTCTTTTAATTACATGTGATATCCATTTTATTTGTTGATGCTGTTGAACATCTTCAAGTCATGTGATTTCTGTTATTTGGTCCAATGCTCCGTTTGTTAGTCTGTATTGCCAGTCCACCAGTTCATCGAAGAAAGGTGTTCCTCTGGGTTCATTCAATTGAAGCCATTTTAAATTATTGATTTGAGTAGCCGGTGTATAAGGATAACTATTTAGTAATTTCTGAACGGGTTCGACGCCTTGCATGGCATCCATATTAGTGTCTCGGTCTGAGAAAGCAATTTCGGAACATGGCTCGAGTTCTTAGATAGAGATACCTCTAAACAGCCAATCCAATGCTCTCTCAATTTTTTTTAATCATTCCACCCCAAGCAAAACAGGATTGCCACTAACACGCAGATAATTACAGTGAGACAACAGACTGGGTACATGGTGCCGATCGTAAATTGAAATTGAGTGAGATCGCAGAGAAGTTGAACATATTAGGAAGCAAAGTGTTCACCATTTTGCATGAACATTTGTCAACGAGAAACCTGCGTTCAAAGTGGGTGCTGAATTTGCTCACAGTTGATCAAAAATAACAACGTGTCGACGATTCAGATCGTAGTTTGCAACTGTTTCAACGCAACAAGAAGGAGTTTTTGTGTAAATATGTGACGATGGATGAAACATGGATCCATCACTTCACTTTGGAGTCAAAGCGGTAGTCATCTGAGTGATCAGCAGCAGGTGAAAGCCTTCCAAAGCAACCAAAAACGCAAACATCAGCAGGCAAGGTTTTGGCCTCTGTAATTTGGGATGCGCAAGGTTTATCGATTACCTTGTGCAAGGAAGAACCATCAGACGTGAATATTATATAGCATCATCGGCAACAAATGAAGAAGAAAACGTGATCTTTCACCAAAATATCGCAACGATGGCAAAACTACATGAATTGCACTTCCAATTGCTTCTACATCCACCCTATTCTGCAGATCTACCCACCAGTGACTACTGGCTGTTTGCAGACCTCAAAAGAATGTCACAGAGAAAGATATTTGATTCCAATGAAGTAGTGATATCGGAAACTGAGGCGTATTTAAAGGCCAAAGACAAATCATTCTACAACAAAGGCATCGAATTGTTAGAGAAGCGTTGGAATCAGTATATCACCCAGAAGAAGACTGTTGATGAAGAAAGTCAAATTTTGCCTAAAAGTTGTTGTTTTATTAGTTAGGCCCAGGATTTATTGAGTGATGTGTTAGCTATCAGGGCAGCAAGTAAACATAAAGGTGTTCCACAGCGGAAAGTGCAAGAAAAGAAACTATTCGAGTTGAAATGGTGGTTGCTTGGAACTATTTCACCGAGAAAAGGGTCGGATCCAGATGCCAGTCTAGTAGCATGATTACATCTACGTGGTTGGGGCATCAGGATAAAAAGCTCGTCAAAGCAGTTGCCATGAAAATATTTGTAGAAAAGACAGAGGGAAACCATGTCAACTCGGTGGGAAAGTGACTGAATTCTAGATGCCAAGTCAGGATCTATTGCATTGCAGATCCTTCTCTGGATTTTGTCGCGAACATGCTCGATCTACAATGAGAGATTCTATACAACAATTTCTTTGAGCACCAAAAAATAAAATACTAAACGAAACAAAACCGTTTTATCTGTCATACTTTGAATTCAGAGAACGTTAGATTTAACTGTTTTTGAGTTTAAGTTCTGTTTAACGGCATATCAACACCTCTGTGGGTTATTTAATGCCAAAAAGGTGGGGTTTTAAGGTATTTTCTTTAATGTTTAGTTATAGTGAGAAGATTGATTTAGTCAGATTTTAATGAAAATCTTTTGTTTTTATTCTTTTTTATTTTAGAAAACTGAAAATGTCTTCTAGTCTTATATTCAAAAATGTTTTGCCGAGAATAATTTTTCCTCAAAAAAATGTGTTATGTTAATAATTTTTCCTTCAAAAAATGTCTATTTTTCTATAAAAGTATTTTTATGTATATATTTCTAAAAAAGTATTTTATACTTTCATAGTGTTTTGACCTTAGTTTGGAGGTTAACTATTTGCCATTAGCTCGGACCCTAACAGGTGCTACCACTCCGGGTCAGGGTGGACCTAGGAACAACAGCAAATAAGAGGTTGTTCCATGCTCCTCACAACCTCCCAATCAGTGGCCTTGCTGCCGGATGCAGTTTACCGTCTTGCTCAGGACCAGATTTAACTGTCATCACCTTGTAAAATTAATGTTTTTTTATAAAAACGAAACATGCTGCGGGGGTTCGTTGGGTTTTGAACCTTAACGAGAGTTAAAAGAATTCCGCTTTTTACAAAATGTAGTTTTTATTGTATGTAAATTTTTTTAAAGAATAATAAATAAAATTTACTATTTTCATCAAATCATTTTCAGATGACAGTTATTTAATTCTTGTTAAATCTTGAACACAGAATTTAGAGACTTTTTTAAAATCTATTTTGGACTGATTCAAAATTAAAGTCGTAATTGGTGTCACGCTGACCAATATAAACATTTTCTTAAAAAAGTTAAATTATGCATAGCAGGATTCCAAAATGTATGTTTGTCAACAAGATGAAAAGCCCAATCTACGAAACATGAATTGGAAACACCAAAATAAAGCAACGAAATAAATTCAAATATCATGGAAGAGTATTAACAGAGCACGGAAAATATGACACTAAAATCCAAAGAAGCATTTAAATATGAATTCAAAAGCTAAGCAAAGTAGTTAAACATAGAAAAATGTTGTTTGAAATAAAGAATAGGTGATGAACTGTTACGTAATATCAGTCTTCGTATATTGCAATGAATGCTAGACTATCTCCTCACAGATGAAATGGAGTCTTAATGTCGGGAACACCTTGGCCTGAACATGAATAATAAGGATGTTTTAAGAATAATCGAAATGGAAACAATATTTATACATAGGAAGATAGTCAGAAAGCGGCAGTTAGAAATTTCAGTAACAAAGAACGAGGGATTAGAGAATTTGATACTCACACGACATATTGATGGAAAGATAGACAGAAGAAAGCAATCTTGTGTAAATGGATTGCAGAACAGGGATGAGTAATGATCGCATAAAAATAAACCTTACTAAGAACTACAAAGAATAGGTAGTTGTGGAGAGGCATGACTGCCTATGTCCTGAGCGGACATAGCAAGTTGAAGAAGAATAGCTAATAAAAATTATTTTCGTTAAAAAGACTTAAGAACGATGTTTTTAATGTTTTATATTTTTCAAATATAATATCTGTCCTGCGTATGATGACGAAGTACATCCGGCAGCAAGGTAGATTGGAGGTTTTGAGGAGCGTGGAATCATCTCTAAATTTCTTTTGTTCTCTGGGTCACCCTGATCCAGGCTAGTATCACCGGTTATGGTACAAGCTATGAGCAAATAGAAAACCCCCAAAACAAAAATAAACAGTACATTTTTATAATAAAGTGACCAACAATATATTTTTTATAAAAATAACAATCAGTGCAACAATAAAAAAATAACTTTTTTTTTACAAAAATACCAACAATACATTTTATGATCTACAAAATATATATCTAAAAAACATATCTTCACCCTGAAAGTATGAAATTATACACGAAATATCTATACTATTCTCTTCCTAGGTCCCACTCTTTTAAATTGTAAACGTAAATTCTGCTCCATCAGCTTCTTGTCTCGCACTTCCCGCCTGTGAAATTCACTTCCCTTTACTTGTTTTCCCCAAAGCTATAATCTCCAAGAATTTAAATGTAAAGTCAATAGTCATCTTCTATCTGACTAACCTGCATCCTCTCTCTCATGTTTCTTTCTCCGTCCTCTCCACTCTCACCAGTATTCTCATCCTTCTCTTATCCACTCCCTGACACCCCCTGTAACCTGTCACTCTTTCTCATAACGTTCCTTCTATGTAACACCCTGCAAAACAGTGGCAGTAAAATGCCTTGCTTGGGGTGATATGATTATAAAAAAAAATTCTATACATTTATATTCCAGAGAATGTAAATAAATCTAAAAGACATGCATGTGTAGCTAATCAGTATTTCATCGACTGATTCATTCGTTTTCTATGGCTTATCAACTGACAAGAAATTATATATATAAAATGGGGGATCAATTTTATATTACAAACAATATATAAATTGATCCCTCACTTTATAGCCACATCCATCCTTCTCTTACCCACTTCCTGACACCGCCTGTAACCTGGCACTCTTTCTCATAACTTTCCACCTATGTAACACCCTGCAAAACAGTGGCAGTAAAATGCCTTGCTTGGGGCGATATGATTATAAAAAAAATTATAATGTAGACATAAAGTGGGGGATCGATTCTACATTACAATCAATACATTAACTGACCCCTCGCTTTATGGCCAAATTCATCATTCTCTCATGCTCCTTTCTCCGTCTACTCCACTTTCATCAGTATTCTCATCCTTCTCTTACCCACTCCCTGACACCGCCTGTAACCTGGCACTCTTTCTCATAACTTTCCTCCTATGTAACACCCTGCAAAACAGTGGCAGTAAAATGCCTTGCTTGGGACGATATGATTATAAAAAAATACTTGAAATTATAAAATTACGTTCGAATTTCGGCATTAAATAACCCGTAGAAGCTGATAAGCCGCTAACCCAAATTAACTAACCAAATATGAGGAAAACAGCGCTTCTGGGTCCGTGTTATAAATAAGTTTTCAAGATTGAACAACTGATAACTTTGATCTTTCTGAAATGGCCCACGACATTCTACCGGTTTTCTGGAATATAAATGCTTCAGTACGACTGTTAGAAGAAGAATGCCATTCTCAGATTGCACCAGTGAAGTATGTAATTTATATAAAAGACGGGGCGTGCATGATCCAAAAATAGATTCAGTATACCGGGACATAAGCGTCAAATGAAGAAGATAGAAAAATAAGCTGTGTTTCCTTCTCAACTTTTGACCCAGACATGCCTTTGTAAAATTCTTTGATAAAAGAATTGCATTATTTTCATAAACCAAAATAACAGGTTTAGCCCCAGCGGAAGCAAATGTCAATTCTGTATTACCCATAACTCCGATTTCTTCAACCAAATCTTATCAGGATAACATAAGACAATATTAAAATAATCCAATAATTTTGTACTTAATTTCAAAGCATTGTTTTTAAACCATTGATTACTTTTAAAATATTGTTCACTTTTAAAGCATTGTTTATTTTAAAATCTTTCTTTCTTGTAAGGGTGTCCATATGATCTAATGGACAGCGGCTCGGAAAGTGAAATTGGCAACCCAAGTTCGAATTCCACCCGTATTCATTACATTCACCCACGAGCAAATGTCTTGGGAAAAGTATGAATCAATCTTCCCTCTCCAAATATGGAAAAATCATTTTTATTGTCTAAAAATACAGTATTTCCTCGCAAAAAACAAACTATTTTTATAAGCCAAAGATATGTTTTGGTTTCAAATAACCCACAAAGGTTTGATAAGCCACAAAAAATCAGTATGTTAATTTTAACAGCCAAGGTTAGCCTTCAGATTAGAAGCAAGAAGATATATGGTAAATTCTTTTCTATCTAAAATAAAAGAAATTTCTTTCATCCGAAAAAAATTTAATGGATTTTTTGACACAGTTCCGACACGTTTGTCGTAATACCTTGGCGGCCTCGTTTTTTTAAATTCAAGGATAAGATGCAAGCGTAGAGAACTTTTAAACTACATTTACTAGCTCATTCCTCTCTATGGAGTCAAACAGAGCATCTCCGAACAGGTCTATGCAGACAATGCAATCTGCTTTAAAAGATATCACGCTTTCTTACGCATGATCACTGAATTATTAACCGAGGACAACATTCAGAGTCTGCCTCCGTCGTCAGTCATTCATTAGATGGTAAAAGTGAAAAACCTGTTCCAAGAGCTGATTAGAGTAATATGGGGCTGCCTAACTCTCAGCCCCAGAATATTCATCCTTTCAGATGACAATTTCATGGCAGTGAAAAAACTTAGATGATAAAGAAAGACAGGCACGAACTAAAAATTTAAAAATCATGATATATTCCTTCTTTCGATATCATCCATGAAAAAAATTTGGGCGTCCACGCCTATTTTTGATCCATGATTGACTTGGTTGTTAGAATTTTCACAGTAGACTACCATTACTATCTGTGGTAGATTAGTTGCCAACTGAACTATTGCCAAGTTCTTTCTAGTATTTGACGTATACACTCCTAGTCAAAATCTTAAGACTAGATACAAAATGGTCCAAAAATATAAAATACTGTTACTTTTATTGAAATATATTTGTGAAACATTTACATTTAATTAGAAAACATAGTTTATCAACAAACAAGTGAAAATGTTAAGCTTTTAATTAATTTAAAAAAAACATTCGAAAAGTATTTTTAGTTGGTCATAACTGTGCAAAGATTTTAGAAGTAGTCAGGCGTGTTGACATTTACTTAGTTCATTTCCTGCATTAAATTTCAGATTTTAAAATGGTTAGGTTTAAAAAATATTTGAACAAGATAGGATTGTTGAATTTCAAAGACGTAGTCTTTTACAACGAGCCATTGAAAATGAAATTGGCTCTGGAAAAACTTTGATTGTTAACTTCATTAAAAATCCAGGTGTGCATACTTCTAAAATATCAAGCAGTCATCTTAATATAATCTTATCATCTCTAGACAGATGCATTCGGAAAAAAGTTAAGATCAATTATGATCTGTAGTTCATTTTCGTACAATGGAACTCTTGAATTACAGGAGATAAAAGGTCATCAAACAGATGCTAGTTAGGTTGAGATGTTAAGAAAGACATCGCTTGTAATAATGAAGGCCCTCGTCGATGTGGAGAAAACTATTTTATAGCAGGACAATGCTTCAATCCAAAACGCTCGAAGGAGCTTTTTATAGAAAACAACATCCAGGTTTTGAGCCATCTATCGTGCTCTTCAGATCAAAAGCCATTTGAGAATGTTTGGAGATAGAGGGTAAAGAATATAAACATGGATCTCAATTTGAAACCGTGGATACTTTTCGTGTTGTAGTTTATGCATCCTGGGTGAGCATCCTAAGCACCCTTATGCAAAAGTTAATGATAGCTATGTCAAAGCAAATTTTTGATTTTTGTTGTTTGGTTTGTTTCATGGCATATCAACCTCGGCGGGTCATTTACTGCCAACTTTTTTATTGCTGGTAATACCTTTTTCTTTCAACAATTTATTGTTGTTTTCGTATAAGTTTTTGTGTCTAGCAATACTTTTTCTTTTCGAGTATCAAGATTTATTGGGATTTGTTTTTAAGGGCAGTGTCCCCAAGTCTTAACCTGTTATTTAATCCATAGCTGGAGGGAAGGGACGGATCAATACCTTCCCCAAGGGTACCAGTGCTTAAGTGAATGCAGGGTATTCAACTGGAATTCGAACTCGGCTCACCAATTTCTATTTCCGAGCCGATATCCACAGCACCACAACGCACATCCGTCACTAAACGCTTACTGCAACTGGTATTCCCAAGCGGTCACCCATCTAAGTACTGACCAGGCTCAACGTTGCTTAACTTTGGTGATCGAGAGAGAACCGGTGTATTCAACGTGATATGGCCGTAAACCGCGAATTTTTTTAACTAATTCGCAAAAGTTGACGATATGCAGAAAATGAAATTGTCGTTGTGACTTAGTTGTTCTGTATTTTCTAATTTTTTTTACACGCTCTTATTTTATGACCAAGCAAAAAAAAACAAAAAAAAACAAAAACTTTTCAATGTTTGTTTCTATTAATTTAAAGCTTAAATTGTTCACTTATTTGTTGATAAACTACATTTTCTAATTAAATGTAAATGTTTTGCAAATATATTTCGATTAAAGTAACAATATTTTATATTTTTTAACCCCTTAGTTCCTGGTCTTATTTGATCAGGAATTTATTTGGGGTAGGATATTTGCGCATAAGTTAATGTAAAGAACTCGGTTTCAATTCGAACTCGGTTCTTTGATTTCAAATCGGTACCTATTATACAACTCGCACTTCTCATAAAATTTGGTGAAAGAATAAATAAATAATTATTTCGCCCCGTAAGACCGATCTAGATTATTCCGGCTACATTATCGACAGTGAGCAAGTTCTTTTAAAAGAAGCTTACTTTTATCACGTTAAGCGTTAGTTTTAGTGGTTAACCATATTCAAGTGGACGCACCGTTTATTTTAAACAGTATTTTATTTCTTTTACCGGCCTGAATATTCGAGAAAAAGGATTCATCTTGTAGGATTCAAACCTGTGCCCACTTTGCAGGATAAACCTCCATTTAGACTCGACTTGTTTAACCATTTTAGCTACGAATGGTGTTTTGATTAAGCGAGGCTGTATACTACTTTTAAGCATATCTTTCTCGTTTAGATTTCAGAAATTTCTTAACTGCTCAGTAAGATTTAACAATGGTTACTCCTGTAAATAAGGACGCAGGATGGAATCCTGCCAGAGGCGCATTTCTCTTTAATAAGATTTCTCGTATATTCCGTCCCGTAAACGAAATAATATACGATTTAAAATAAAGCGTCTACTCATATATAAAGTGATAAAAACTGAATTATAAAGACCAATATTTATCTTTAACCAAACCAAGTAAATGCATAAGAAATATATTTGAATAGCACTAATATCCGAGTCTTGTTTTAGGCCTAGGCTTAGCTTGAAAATTCTGTTTAAAATGAACGGTGCTTCTACTTAAATATGGGTAACCACTAATACTAACGTTTAACGTGATAAAAGTATGTTTCTTTTTGAGACAAGAACTTTCTCCCTGCCGATAATGTAGCCGAAATAATCTAAACTCGTCTTACAGGGCGAAATAATAATTTGTTTATGTTTCCACTAGATTTTTATCGAAAGTTTGAGTTGCGCAGTATGTGCGTTGTGGTGCAGTGGATATCGACTCGGAACGACAAATCGGCGAGGCGAGTTCGAATTCCAGTTGAATTTCTTGCATTCACTTACTTGGAAAAGATATTAATTCGTCTCTTCTCTCCAGTTATGGGTTAAACAACAGGACAGATTGGGTTCTATAGCCTTGGCTGGCAACCAGTCTACCTCAGAAAGGAATATCAACCTACTGCGGGATAATCTTTTGCCCAGTCAGTCATATCTCTTTCGAGACATGATTGCCCAAAGTGTGTATCACGCATGGCACAACTGACTGAGTTTTGTAATAGGTACTGACTAGAGATCAGAAATCAGAGAACCGAGTTCGAATAGCATTAGGCTTTCGGCGTATGATTGCTTATCGAGATTGGAGTGAATTTAGGGCCTGCTCCGTGAGGGGGAAATATTAGGAATCTTATGAGATTTGTTAAGGAGTTATTGAAAGATGCAAGACAGTCTTTTTACACATAAAAGTGTGAAAGTTAGGTTAGAGGAGAGGTCCTCTTCAGGCACTAGTCATTCAGATATTTGATGGGTCTTTGATACACCCTCGTATCTACTGCACATATATATATATAGTCATCCGCTGACATATCTGTTTCGCTCTATCACAGCTCATCAGTACGGTTAGACAGCCGATTGCTTTTTACCCAGGATTGAAACCTGACCGAATTGGCGTCAGTCGGCGATTCTACCTCTGAGCTCTGGGCGCTCGGTAGAAGAAGACAGACTTTTTAGCAGGTATATTATCATGATACATGCCCGATAGCTGAGAGTGTTCTAATTCATTGCTGAATGAACGATGCGTATATGCTAGAGTAGCTACTGTTTTTCAAAGACTACCATTCTTCCAGAGTACTCAATCAGGGTGTGAGAAGTACATATATATATATATATATATATATATATATATATAATATGTTACGGAAATTAACGGGGATTAACGAAACTTGGTTATAAACAACCGACAATTTGATATGATTTGTTTGAACATTGTTTTTGACCGATACTCATATTTAAGTAGATATTCTCTCTTGTTTTTTAATTAAACAATATTATATATTTATATCAACTGGCCTAATAATTTACGATAAATTTTTATTACGAAAATGTATGTATCCTGCCGAATGACACACATTTTCGTAATAAAACTTTATTGTAAATAATCAGGCCAGTAGATATAAATATATAATAATGCTTAATTAAAAAAACAAACAAACAAAAAAACAGAATATCTACTTAAATATGAGTATATGATCAAAAATAATGTTCAAACAAATATATATATATATACTAAACATCTGAATAACATGAGAATGCTTTTCCTTGGCAGAATGTTAAAATAAGTAGGAATGGACCAAGACTGAGGAGAAAGCATTTGATCGGCATCGTCATTGATTTTTTCGGCTCAGAGGATTGGCCATTAACATCGACGTCTTTCAAAGTTCTTACTGATAAGAAAAATGTGAACAACTTGAACAAAAACGGAGGCATACGGCCACACCACGTTGAAACACCAGTTTCCCTACAAATCGCTCAAGTTAAGCAACTTTGAGCCGGTTCAGTGTAACTTTGAATAACAATTCGCACAAGCTTGGATGTGTGGTCGGTGCAATGGTAACGGGTCGGATTTGTTAATCGGAGAGACAAGTTCTAATTACATTTCCTTCCTAAATATTTACTTCCACAAAAATATCCTTGGGAAAATGATGAATACATTTCTTCACCCCCAGTTATGGATTAAATAGTGAAATTTATCTCACTAAAACCATTATTATTCAACCTTCAAAAAATAAAATTGCGAGCAAAATATTTAGATTTCGGCATTAAATAACCAATAGAGGTGTTAATATGCCACTAAAACAACAAACCCCCAAAACAACCAAACAACTAACCAAAAACAAAACAAAGCATAAACTTCACACAAATTGTTCACATCTAATATTTTGATGCACATTTAAATCGAAAATTTGAGAATTAAAAAAATAATCAACAAAGAGGGCTTGTCGTTTTAATTTGGTAAAAAGTTAATGTAATTTAACTGTAATATATTTTTATATAGTATTTATTCTGTGGTTATAATTATTTTTAGTTTCCCTAATATGTTTATGTCGTGGTAGTCAGTTTAGTAAATAGTGTTTTTTTATTGTGGTTATAATGCTTTGGTTGTTTCGTAACAGGAGAGAATATATATATATATATATATATATATATATATATATATATATATACAAATAAATACATAACGGGTTTATTATAATTTCTCTCTCTCTCTTTCTCTCTCTCTCATAATATATATATATATATATATATATATATATATATATATATATATATCAGCATGCAGTGTGGGTATAGAAGAATCCAAAGGAGTATCCTGTACATACAGTGGTAGGATAATTCTCTAAGAGAGCTCTAAATATATATGTATATAAATACATATAGAGCAAATAAGAAAAATTAAGACACGTTATTTCATGGTAAATCGGAAGTATAGGCCTATTTCAGGCGAAACTTTATCAGCTTCCGTCTTTATTTTACAAAGGATTCGTGTAAAATTCTTTGTAAAATAAAGACGGAAGCTGATGATGATTCGCCTGAAATAGGCCTATAATTCCGATTTACCATGAAATAACGTGTCTGTCATAATTTTTCTTATATATATATATATGTTTATTTATTCATGCATGGAAATATGACTGTGCCCGTTTTGACCTTGATTATACCAGACCCATATCATCTTACGAATTCGTTCTTACTTCTTTCCAATATCGGCTCGGAAATCGGGGAATCGAGTTCAAATTGCAGTTGAATTCATTGCATTCACTTACGCTCAAATACCCTTGGGAAATGTATTAATCTGTCTATTCCTTCCAGTTATGGGTTAAATAACAGGACGGATTGGGTTCTATAGCCTTGTCTGGCAACCAATCTACCGCAGAAAGCAATGGCACCCTACTGCGGGATAATCTTCTTCCCAGTCAGTCATGTCACTTTCGAGACATGATCGCCCAAGCGTGTTTCACGTATGGCACTTAACTGACTGATTAACATTAATGCTCCCAATAAATTATTTTTAGAGTCTGTTCTTATGTTCTTCAAATAAGAAATTTCTTGTACTTTGATTGGTCACCACTGACTACGTAACAATGTTATTTTCCTTGGCATCTTTTAGTAGTTGGGTAATGACCCCTGTATGTTCCATGCATCCTGGCATAACAGGACGGATTGGGGTCTATAGTCTTGGCTGGCAACAAATCTACCGCAGAAAGTAATGGCAACCTACTGCGGGATAATCTTCTTCCCAGTCAGTCAATATCTATCTATCTATCTATCTATCTATCTATCTATCTATCTATCTATCTATCTAGTATATCGAGGCAGCCGATAATTTTCTAAACATATTCTGTTAAATGTAACAGACAATGAATGTCTATTATGTTTAATCATGAGCCGTTCTAAATATCGTATTTTGGCTTTAATTTCAGTTGAAAATAAAAGAAAATTGTCCAACATTTGGATAATTTTTTAATATGCTGGTTCTAAGCTTTCATACATAACCATGTAGGTAATATTAAATAGATTTTAGTCGATAACACAGTAATACTCGCTCATACACACAGTAAAAAGAAAGTTCAGATATTAGAGGCCATTTACAGTAAATCAAAACGACCTACACTTTAATAAAATCACATTTAAATGTGGTCACAACACATTATATTGCATTTAAATATATGGTTCTGTTATTTCGGTCTGTCACGCGGTGTGACATCATAGAACCGCATTATAAATTTACG
This sequence comes from Ascarosepion bandense, assembly GCA_037127315.1. Classification (NCBI taxonomy): domain Eukaryota; kingdom Metazoa; phylum Mollusca; class Cephalopoda; order Sepiida; family Sepiidae; genus Ascarosepion; species Ascarosepion bandense. The sequence continues at coordinate 824,747 of JBBBDQ010002301.1, read as the reverse complement.
AACTGCGTCTGCTATTCGGTGACTGTTATCGTTGCATCTTTTGTGAACCCAAAATAAAATCATCTTTGATGGTGGATGTCTTTATGTTAACGTCCCTGTGACCTCTCTGAAGATGGCTCATGTGAGCCGAAAGCTTAGAACCAGTATAATAAAAAAATTATCCAATGTTGGACAATTTTTGTCTTTATTTTCACCTGAAATTAAAGCTAAATACGATGTTTAGAGCGGATCATGATTAAGCATATAAGATATTTATTGTCTGTTATAGTTATATTTAACACTATATATAAAAGAGATAATAACTATACTCGTGTCGAAAAACCTTCCACAAATCTACGAAGAAGGGAAAATGGTTTAAAAAAAAGAGCTAAGTACATGAACATCAGTCAAAAGAGCTCAAACGAGTCAGCACGTAGCCCAAAGAAAAAACCCCGACACAAGCAATCAACTAACAAAAAAGCGCTCAATACTTAGGTAGAGCGGAATAAATAAAGAATATCTAGAGATCCAGACAACCGACCTAGGTTTCATCTAAACGGATCGTCAGTCTTCCCTGACGATCCGTTTAGTTGAAACCTAGGTAGGTTGTCTGGCTCTCTGGGTATTCTTTATATAAATATAGAGTCTTTATATATATTCTTTATATAGATATAGATTCTTTATATATATATATATATATATATATATATATATATAACTTATTTATAAATGGAACTTTGTCTCTGTGTAGGTGTCTCTGTGTGTGTGGATCTGTTATCTATAGACTCCGAAACGGGTGAACCGATTTTCTGAAAAAATTAACACAGTTGTACTATAAGCGTCTGCGAGTGTTTTTAGCTAAGTTTTGTGTCGAGTTACCCCCGATAAATATCGAAAATCGATAATCGAAAAAATCGGGTTATTGAAGGAGTGGTCCGATTTTAATCAAATTTGATACACTCATAGTCAAAGACATAAGAAACGATATTCAGAAGTTTCAAGGTTGCAGTTCTTACAATAGTGCAGAAAATTGATAATATATATATATATAAAAGATGTTTGTGTGTGTGTTCTGTTTATCTGTTTGTATGTTCTTTATTCAAATACACAGTTTTTATCCGATTCTCACTAAACTTCACAAATATTCTTTAGGCTGAGTCTGAGCTCCAGGACCATGGATTAGTTTTAAAGCTTTAATTACACCCGAGCAATGCCGGGCTATACTGCTAGTATATATATATATAAACTTGTTATACAACTTGCAGACGATTTTTCCCGGTTTTCATGCTGTTTCAGTGGTCTTTGTAGAAAATGTATCGTTCTTAAAATGTCAAATTAAAGAAATAATAAGAATTTTCATGCTTTAAATTGAACAAAAGATCTTTGTACCTTCATTTAATCTGCATGCGCCCAACCTTTCGCCTCCATCCCATTTCCTGAAAAAATATTATTCAATAGAAAAATATTTTATATACGCTTTTTTTCATTTTTTTGTTTATTACAGTGAACTGATTTTTCCCCGTGCCTTTAAGACCGATTGGAAAGCGTGTAGCGTACGATGTCTGCTCGGAAATGATGAAAACATTTAATATGAATGCAAAGAATTGGACTGCATAAAGAATTAAACCCCAGACTACATCAAAATAAAAATCTTGGAACCTCATTAAACATCCCTTTTACTTTTGAAAAGAACCTCAAAATCATGTTTCTGAATTGACATCACCTGCCTGGGAGTATTTCACTGCGTCTGTTAAGTGGCACAATTGATACACACTTGGGAGATTGTGTCTCTTTTGATTCATAACTGACTAGGCAGAAGACTTTCCCGTCGTAGGCTGCCATTTCTTTCTGCAGTGGACTGGTTGCCAACCAATACTATAAAAAACAATTTGCTCTGCTATTCAAAACATAGCTGGAGAGAGGAGAGATGGATTTTTACCTTTCCCAAGGTTATTTGCACGCAAGTGAATGCAACGAATTCAAATGGAATTTGAACTCGGCTCTCCGATTATCTCATTCTGATCTGATAGCCACTGCACCAGATTTGATATAAACAACAATTTAAACTCAATTGTCTTTAATCAAGGACTGAAGCTTTGGATATCAGTTAAAAAAAAAACCTTAAGTCGCAAAGTCCGAAACACAGACTGAAGCTGGAGCCGTGCTGATAGACTTGGATGATTCAACCTACAGGTAAAAATCTACAGAAAATTGAACAGACTCATATGTTTCTAAGCGGCTGGATACTTACCAGACAGCCTGTGTATAAGAATCGACGTCAAAAAAACACAATGTATTGCGAACGAAGTCTCGTGCACTGTAATCTTTCTGATCCCTGTTCGGCGGCGAAGTGTCAATTCTATTTTTTTTTCATTTACATTCAGGCGTAGACATGTTCAATTTACATACAAGCATAGATGTAAGTATTGAGAAAATTAGAAAATCTTCGTGTTTTGCTGTAAAGAAACACTCGATATTAGTTTTAGCCACTTTACACTTAACAAAGTGCTTTTTTTCCCATCCGAAGATTTTGCAACGCATTGGAAAGATGATAGATGGATCCAGGTCAAGATCCATGAAGATGAAGGAAGACATCCAACCTTAGTAATGTCATTTGTCCTTATTACCTGTAGCAATACGTGGTTTTGAATTATCATGCAAGAACAACACACTCTAACGATTAATCAATAAATGGCGATTTGTCTGCAATTCATTTTGCAATGTTTCAGTCGATGACAATATTCATCAACTGTCTCATTTTTCTTCAGCGATTTATAAGAGACTACGCACTTCATATCCCACCAGGCAGAGAAACAAACTTATTTTGAGGTTGTCCTAGTTTGGTTTCTTATTCTTTACTAGGTGCTAACTATTCATTTTCTTTGGGTAGGATCATGTTTTATCATTGGTGAGGATACTACCCAAGATAGAATCAGTAGGAAAACTACTCTTTAATGGTGAGCGGAGGGTATTTGATTAGGCTGAGAAGCAATCAGACGATGAGGAATCCAGTGACCAGTCTTAGGGCATTTTTCTGTGTCCGTGAAGATTTTTTATGTACTAAACTGTTTCGATTATACTCGTGTAATTTGCTTTGATATTACAGTTTGCAGGAACTCAGTATTAACAAACTTCGTCGTTCTGATAGAGAGAAATCTCTTTAGAGAAAATATTTCCAATCAAAACTAGCCAAATTATTGTAGTTGTTTTCAGTCATATTAGAGCTTCATTTTCATAGACAGAACCAATATTTCCTGTCGCTTCCATTATTGACGAGCCCTTTTTGAATTCATACAGTGTCCTTTATAAGGTACATTGACAGAAAATTAACAATTTAATTAAAGTAATTTTATTTGATTTACTCAACAAATGCTTTAACAAGAAAAAATACTTGTTATAAAATAAATTTCATATTTAGTATAATAGCCTTTTGCTTTGATCACAGCCTTCATTCAGTCAGGCATTGACATCACAAGCTTCTTCAATGTATATAATGGCATCTTCTGCCAAGCAGCTTGTATTTGTTCCCAAAGTGTGTCTTGCGAAGTAACATTAGATTTACCAATTTTTAAAATTCAAATTAAGCCATAGGCGTTGAATAGAGTAGGTTCAAAATAACTTGTTTAATACAAAAATAGGAAAAATTAAATATAACTTCTTTTAAGTAGATTCGCTGAACACATGCAAACTGAGGACTAGAAGCTTCCAGTTTCACTAAAACTTGCTGCCATCATTTATTCCCTATCGCCTTGCAAAAGTTCGTTGCAGGGGAAACAAAACTAGAGTATAATAAAGTACCGATGGCCTGAATCTGTTTATGCTAGATCTCAACTTGACAGGAATGGCTCACGAACTTGATTTCCTTACCTCCCTCTGCGGCAAGTATAGGATGAGACATGCAGAATACAGTTATGAAACTGTATAACTTATAATTTAGAGTGACGCGTCCTAGAGCATATCCCACATGCGTAGCCCTTTTTATCCAGTGATTCAAACGGTGAGATCATCATCTGCTTGTTTCATTGCGCGTAGTTGAATGCAACGAATTCAGCTAGAATTCGAACTCAGCTCTCCGATTTCTCGTTCAGAACAGATATCCATTGTACCACAGCGTATCTTTGCATACTAAGCTTAATATACATATCGGCGCTTCTTACACGCCTGGAGAGTTACGTAGAATGTCTTTATATAAAGAAAAAAATAATGTCTTTCTTTTCCCAAGAATGCAGTTGTAGAAAATAGGTATTTGCGCGTAGGTGAATGCAACGAATTCAGCTAGAATTCGAACTCAGCTCTCCGATTTCTCGTTCAGAACCGATATTCATTGTACCACAGCGTATCTTTGCATACTAAGCTTAATATACATATCGGTGCTTCTTACAAGTGGCCTTGTGTCAGACTAAAATAGAATTAGTTTTCCTATTCTTATAGGCGTCTTGAGGAGGCGTGATGTTTAACAAGAGAATCGAGTAGATTACTACTACCGTAGCCGTGTGTTTTATCCTTACAGTGTAACCGACACCTTAGTAAATTCAGTAATTATGAACGTAATGGATGTGCGTTGTGGAGCAGTGGATATCGGCTCGGAACGAGAAATCGGGGAGCTGAGTTCGAATTCCAGTTGAATTCCTTGCATTCACTTACGCGCAAATACACTTGGGAAAGGTATTAATCCGTATTTTCCCTCCAGTTATGGGTTAAATAATAGGACAGATTGAGTTTTATAGTCTTGGCTAACAACCAGTCTATCGTAAAAAGCAATGGCAACCAACTGCGGGATAATATTCTACGCAGTCAGTCATGTCTCAAAAGAGACATGATCGCCCAAGCGTGTATCACGTATGGCACTTAACTGACTGAATGGTAAAGTGACAGTTATCAGAGCAGAAATGAAATCGGAGATCAAAATTAAAATTTCTATCAAGTTTTGCATTCATTTTCGCTTTAGTGATTTTCATTGAAAAGGTACCTTGCCTTGCAGACATATCTCGTTCGCCTTGGTTGGCAATTTGTATAGACGAATGACCACTTCCGTTTGCGAAGCCGGTTAGATGGGTTCCATTAGTCAGCACCCTTCAAATGACGAACGTCTTCTTCCCTATGATGAGAGCGGATAAGCTGCAGCTCGGTAGCAACCTTCCAATTAAATGTTAAAAGATGTTTCGAGACACACCGAACTCGTTTTTTACCGGTGAGAAAAAACTGCAGGTGGTGTAATGTATAGTAATGTGTTCGAATGAGAAATCGGAGAGCCGTGTTCAAATTACGTACATTTATTTACACGCAAATAATCTTAGGAAAGGCATTAATAGTTTCTTCTTTCTAGCTATGTGTTAAATAGCAGGAGATACCGGGTCCCTGAAGCCGTGGTTGGCAAACAGTCTAGGAGAAAGACATATAAAGAGATATACGTATAATGTGCAGTAGTGAAAATTGCAATCCATTACGACTAGAATGAGTTCGATCCTCACCGGGTACTTTCATTTGTGACCTTGAAAAATACTAATGAGACTGTGCAGTGGATATAGCAACGAGGTAAGAATCAGATTTCAAGTGTGGTACGCTGCGGTTCTATCACTTGCTCGTGCGAATCATTCACAAACAAAATGTCCGGCTTTTCGTTTGGCCGTGATCCACTTCGATTCCGAACAAAAAGAAAGGGACTGCCTGATGAGGAAGTATGAAACAGGGAAACTACTCGAGAGACGGAAATGATTGTGAGACCCTTGTAGGGGCCTCGGTGATGCATATCGAACTGCCCTTGTGCCAAACACAATCAAAGTCCCTACAATTTAAAATATCAGAAGGTTGAAAGAATGGTTGGAGGAATGAATGTGTTTCACTTTGAACATTAAAGTAAATATATTATCTAAACAGAAATAACGAATTTGTTGACCCCACCACTCCTCAGCCAAAAGATAAAATAATTCTTTTTCTCTACTGGCGTTAGTACACGTGCGTTTGGTTTAGGATCAGCTTTGAAATATTCTTAAAAGTTATAATTTTGCTTTGATTTTATTTTGTTTTATTTTTTGTGGCTAATTTTAAAATAATTTCATGGTTATTTGAACGAGTGTTTACCTTTTTTCCAAAGAAATTTCTTTGACCGGACTTTAACTAAGTTAAAACTTACTTAACTCACCACCATTACCTCTTTTTTCTTTCTTCTTCAATTGGAGTAGATAGACTAAATTATCGCCCGGTTCAAACTCCACCCACGTCTATTGAACAGGTGTAGAGGCTCATCCCTTGTTCCCTGTTTAGAATGTGGTTTCCGGCTTTCTCTCCTCTAATCTTTTCACTCTTTCGTAGCCCCCGGCACATCAGTGGCGTTACCGCCTTGCTCGGAGTGATATGATAAAAAAAAAGTGAAAATGTATTTACGGAACAGAATAACATAAATGGATAAGAAGAAAATGTTCAAAGAGAAAATTTAAGTAGTTAAATGTTTCACAGATATTCAGAGCTCATAGTTGATAGGAGCAGAATGTGTGGATTTAAAAAGATTACTCAATCTATTTAACTAATAAAGTCTGTGTTGTTTTCATTTTTATGGCCGGATAAAAAAGTAAGAATGAAAGTCAAGCAATAAAGAAGATTGTACTTATAGGAGTCCGTTGGAAGACGGAGGAAGAGTGAATGTGTGTCGACGAGGCATGACCGGGTCGGCTTCTTGAAATTTCTTTCTTACATTGTATAGAGGTCCGTCAGATTACCGCTCCCATCTCGGACTAATTTGACTAGTTTAGAGACATGTTGAGAATTTTAGTCATGTTATCGGCTCCGAACAGCATACTCATTTTCTAGGTGTGAAAAAAAATGGTCCTATCTAATCAGAATCCAGAATATTTCTTTTCACACTGACTTGTGAAATTTGCCTTGGTTTGGGTTTTTACAAATACTTTCAGTTGTTTTGATCTGATTTTGCGGTTGTGCAATTTTATTTTTTTCGTTTGAGTTAATTGTTTCATGATATAGGATTTGTATCCTATACCCTCATTTAATTACTAAATAACTTTAGCCAATCACGCGATTTCTCTTGACATAGGGTACTTGACCCAAATAAAAAAGACGATATTAAATCGAACTTCGGAGTGTTTGTAATGACAAGATTATGCGTCAAGTGAAAAAAAAAAAAAAAAAGCGAGAAAAAGACGAAAGGTGCTTGAAATGCAGTTCCTTGAAAAAAATGACTACGCAAGGAAGAAAGATAAACAACGTAAAATGGCTGCACATTAAAGGAATAAAAATAAAGCGGAAGTTATTAATAGAACAAGAATGAAAGAATTAGAATGAAAGAATAAGTATGAAAGAATAAGAATGTACAAATAAGAAAAAAGAAATGAGGAAAAATGAAAAGAAAAAATAATAAAAAATTAAAAAAAAAAAACGAAAAGTAAAAATAAGGAAAGCGAATACACGAATAGGTGGGGGGGGAATGAAAAGGATTAGCAAATCAGAATAAAAAGGAATGCCAAGAACAGAAAAAAGAATTTGGAAATAGAAATGAGAAGAACAGAATAAAAAAATGAATAATGATAAAAATAACTAAAGAAAAGCCAGTAAAATAGAATCAGTCAGTTTAGTGCCATACGTGATGCACGCTTTTGGCGATCATGTCTCAAAAGAGACATGACTGACTGATCAGAAAATGATCCCTCAGTAGACTGGTTACCAGCTAAGGCTATAGAACCCAATCTGTTTTATCATTTAACCCATAACTGGAGGCAAGAGACGGATTAATATCTTTCCCAAGGGTATTTGTTCGTAAGTGAATGCGAGAAGTTCAACTGGAATTCGAACTAGATTCCCCGATTTGTCGTACCAAGTCGATATCCACTGCACTAAAACGCACATCCCTAAATAAAATAGACAATAAGAAAAAAAAAGAAAGAAAATATAATAAAAACTTGAGGATAAGTGATTAAAAGAATAAAGAGAAAAGAACATAAGAATAAACCGAATAAATAAAAGAATTAAAAAATGTAGTAGAATAATAGAATAAATAAGGAACGTAATAAAAATAAGAATAAAAAGAAGTAGAATAATAGAATAAATAAGGAACGTAATAAAAATAAGAATAAAAAGAAGTAGAATAATAGAATAAATAAGGAACGTAATAAAAATAAGAATAAAAAGAAGTAGAATAATAGAATAAATAAGGAACGTAATAAAAATAAGAATAAAAAGAAGTAGAATAATAGAATAAATAAGGAACGTAATAAAAATAAGAATAAAAAGTAGTAGAATAATAGAATAAATAAGGAACGTAATAAAATGAGAATAAAAAGTAGTAGAATAATAGAATAAATAAGGAACGTAATAAAATGAGAATAAAAAGAAGTAGAATAATAGAAAAAATAAGGAACGTAATAAAATGAGAATAAAAAGTAGTAGAATAATAGAATAAATAAGGAATGTAATAAAAATGATAACGAATAGAAGTAGAAGCATAAGAATACATTGAACAATGATTTTTCTCATACTTTCATTCTATCAAATGAAACTATGAGTAGCCTAAAATAAAGAATGAGTTGAATAAATAAATGAATGAGAAAAAGTAAATAGAAAAATAGAATAAAGGAATGAGATGTATAGAAGAATGACAAAAAGAAAAACAACGATAGGAAAAGATAGAATAAATAAAACAGAAAAGGAATAAATAATATAAATGTTTTAAAAATTATAAAAGTAAGAGAAAAGGAAAAAGAGAAAGAAGATAAGGAAGAAAAATAATAAGAAAAAACGATCGAAAATAGCGAGAAAAAGAATTGAAATGAAAAAGACAAAAAGAAATGGAGAAGAAAGAGAAAAATAAAAAAAAGACAAAGAAGAGGAAAGGAGAGAAGAAAGAAGAAAAAGAAAGCTGGAAAATGAAAAGAAAATAAGGAGAAAGAAATGAAATAAGGAAAAAGAAGAATGATGAGAAACCAAAGAACAAATCATCCATGAATGAAAAAAATTGGAGACAGTAAACGAAGAAGCATGAAGAAGGAAATCAAAAGAGAAAGAAAGGGCGTCTACCTTAGAGCGGTAGGACTCGAATTCGTTACGCAATCTAATCTATACCTGTAATAGGGTCAATCATAAGGTATGTCCCAGTAATATCTAAGACTGGGCTAATTCTAGTCAATTACTAAAAGAAGGGAGTGAGAAAAAAGAGAAATAGATTAGAAGAAAAACGGAAAAAAAGAAAGAAAAAATGACAGGAAGAGACAAAGAAGACTAATGCATACACATAGTACTGTGAAAAAAGTATTAGGACAAGAACTATTTTATCTTTAATGAGGCATCAAAATAAAGTTAAAAATAACCCCTGTCCTAACACACACTACCGGTAGTAGCGGTTAGGAAACCATTGTTGCGTGAAGTAAACCTAAGAAAGCTCTTAGAATTTGCAAAACAACACAAGGATTGGACAGTGGATCAGTGGACGAAAGTACACTGGACAGACGAATCAAAATTTGAACACTTTGGCTCTAAAAAGCGACAGTATGTTAGGCGGAGATCAAAGGAAAAAGCACCTTACAGAATGCATTGTGCCAACAATGAAGCACGGAGGTGGAAATATTCTAGTTTGGAGGTGCTTTAGTAATCAGGGAGTTGGAGACATGAAGAAAATTGATAGAAAGTTGGACAAAAAATGTATTACCAGATTCTTATCCGCCATGGTGTTCCATCTTGGATACGTTTAATAGGACAAGGATTTATTAATCAAAGAAACAATGATGCTAAACATACTTTAAACTTTTGTAAGAATTATTTAACTAAAAAGGAAGAGGAAAGAAGGCTTCAGAATTTGAATTGGTCCCCACAAAGCCCTGATCTCGATCCTACTGAACATCTATGGGATATTTTGGATAAAATGAATTTTAAATCTAATTTTAATTTGTAAGACACACTTTGGGAACAAATACAAGCTCCTTGGCAGGAGATACCATTAGATACGTTGAAGAAGCTTGTGATGTCAATACCTGGCAGAATGACGGCTATGATCAAAGCAAAAGGCTATTATACTAAATTTATTTTTTAATAAGTATTTTTCTTGTTAAAGCATTTGTTGAGTAAATCAAATAAAATTATTTTAATTAAATTGTTTATTTTCTGTCAATATGCCCCATAAAAGATAAAATAGTTATTGTCCTAATACTTTTGCAAAGTACTATACATGCATGTATGTATGTAGGTAAGTAGGCAGGAGCGTAGGTAGGTAGGTAGGTAGGCAGCGTAGGTAAGTAGGCAGAAGCGTAGGTAAGTAGGCAGGAGCGTAGGTAGGTAGGTAGGCAGCGTAGGTAAGTATGAAAGTTCATATTATGAAGCTAGCATCTCTTGGTCTGGCAGTCAGCATTCAGCATGCCCATGTTCCTGCAAAGCCTCTATCTCCCATAATGAACGCTCCCCTTTACAAATATTTTTTCTTTATGTGCCGTGTCCTTTCAAGACGTAGGCGCCATCCACTTGCTGAAGCCTATCAAGCATCTTTCGCATTGCTTTCTCCTGTCTCTCTTTCTCTATCCGTCTATTGAGTATATAACAAATTTTAAATAGTATGTACATTTAATTTTTAAACAGTTAATAAATTCTTTAATCAGTTACTATTTTTTATAATGTAGTGAAATAAGAAATTAATAATTAGAATCAACCTTATTCTTCCCATTTACAAAAATTCCCAATGACGTGTGAAATCTTGGTTTTCCCCAAATAGAAAAAGGATTGACCATCAACTTAAAGAAAAAGTCGAAACCAGATTTCGCAAGCTGATGTTAAATTGATTTTTGACTAATGAGAGCGACTTGCTTCGCGAGTCAGTGCTAAATTCAAAAGGACTATATAAATGACCTTCATCAGTCTCAGCCAGTCAGTCAGATAGAACCAGCGAGAGAGACGAAAATACAATGTGACTTCAACTTCAAATCGACGCGGAGATAAGGTCAGGTCGCACCTTGTTCTCTTTCTCCTTCTTTCTCCTGTACTGATTTCATTTAGTTTTTCTTCTCTATCCAAAGACATTCCTACCAAACAAAAACATACATACATACGTACGCATATACTCTTTCAACAATTACTACTACAAACATTTTCTACAAATCTTGATACCCATAAATTTATCATTGAACACTAACTCTACCCTTAACTTCTTAATAATGTTTCTAATTGCACATTAACTTCTACAACTTGTGTTATTCTTTCCTTTTAACAAATTCCTCTTTTAACATGAAAAATGTATATTTTATTCTTACACTATTCCACACAATTCCACACATTCCAACCTGCTATCAACCTTCTGATGAAAACCTTCTGATAATTCTGATGATGATAATTATGGATAAAACTTGTAAACTTGTAAACTGTAGGAAGTTCGGTTAGGTATGACACAAGGCCGAATCAAAGAAACATTAACCAGCTCCCTACGGCTACAATAACAATAAAATGTATTTTTATTGGTTAAGTGTGTTTTAATAGAAGTTCCTGTTTTTAAAACTGTGAAATTAATGTCTACCGGCTAAGAGATTTTAAGACCTAATAAAATAAATTTACTTCATGTCAAGAAACGAGCCTTATTTTCCTCTTTTAATCTGCAAAAAGTAAAAAGTTTCCATTTCATTCCAGTTTGTTTCTCATATAAATAAAAAAGTCATTGGCAATGGTGGATTTCGATATTGTCAGAGAAACGTCGCTAGGCTTTCCATGCTATTTTAAACATTTGAGATATGAGGTAAGGCTAAAATGCTAGTTGTGGTTGATATAAATTTGCAAGTTGGCATTTTGGGAAGACTGGTAACTCATTCATAGAATGCAAGAAAGGAAAACCTGACTCTCGAAAATCAACAACATTTGCCCAGAAAAATATCCGAACTCTACTCACGGGTGCATTACTTTCGACTAATACCAACATCAACAACAATACCGATCGGCACAAAAAGACACCTACTTCTTTCTCCTCCTCTTCTTTTACTACCCCAAGTTCGACTACTAATCAACATTATAATAGTGGAGACTGTCGTAACACCGTGTCCTTTGATATTTATAACCTGTTCTCTTTTCGCTTCAGTATTGAATTTTCCAAGAAGTTAACCAGATTAAGGCCTTGGTTTGAACATTTCTGGTTCATTATTTGGATTGGAAGGTGAAGAAAGATCATACACTTTGGTTCAGTCATTTGGTTCGGTAATAAAGAAAAAAAAATCACATTGTCGGACAGTTAAAGAATTGTGCAGGCGAAGAGCATTAGTTTATACGAAATATTATATTTACATGGAAAGCAGCATGAGAACAAGCAATACCCGCAAGTTGAGTAAAAGTTTAATTCAGGATTCCAAGAAGGTCAATTCATTTGCATACGTGATGCACGCTTGGGCGATCATGTCTCGAAAGAGACATGACCGACTGGGCAGAAGATTTTGCCGTAATAGTTTAGCATTACTTTATCCGGTAGAGTGGTTGCCAATCAAGGCAACCCAATCTGTTCTGTTATTTAACTCATACCTGGAGAAGAAAGAAGGGATTAATACATTTTCCAATAGTATTTGCGCATAATAGAAGGCAACGGATTCAATTGGAATTCGAACTCGAATCTCCGATTTCGAGTGCACCACAATGCTCATCCTACATCCGAGAAGGTCACCGAGTAAAAAAGACAGTGAAACGATACCGGAAATTACAGTGGACGAAATGTCGTGAGTATAAACAGATTTCGTTCGAATTAAAATTCTTCTTCTTCTTCTTCTTCTTCTTCTTCTTCTTCTTCTTCTTCTTCTATGTGCCCTGCACTTTCAGGACGTAGGCGATCATGGCCTCCCAGGTCTCCATATCCCTGGTGGTTTTTAGCACGCTTTCTCCTGTAAGACCACGCAACTCTCGTTCCGTCATCCACCTGATTAGGCCCTTCAAATATGTTATCCGCTGCTTTCCCCTATCTCTTTTTCCCTCTATCTGGCCTGTTGGTATCAGGTTCTCCAAGCCCTCCTTCCTCATTGCATGTCTCAGGAACTTTAGTTGTCTCTTTCTGATGCTCAGTATTAATTTCCTTTTCGTTTCCATTCTTTCTAACGCCTCGTCATTGCTCACATGTTCGGTCCACGATATCCGTAGCATTTTTCTGTAGAACGACATTTCAGCTGCTTCAAATTTTTCCTTCATCTTTGATGATATTGTCCAGCATTCACTGCAATATTGAAGTACTGATCTTAAATGTTTCGACATAAATTAAACATAGGAATATTTCTTTTTTTTCTTTTTGTTTGCTTTCAAAGAGAGACTCACTGACATGCCATTACAATATCCTTCCTGATAGTTTGGGATGGTTATCAGTTTTAATTCTACTCGGAACGACAAAGAGAGACTGACTTTAGGCAGTATTTGGAACAATGTTTTAGACACCGGTTTTTTTTAATTATTTCTTTATTTTTTGCAACCGATCTGACAGGGTCTTCCATTAATAGCTAACCTGTTTTATATAATCATGAGTCGCCGTCATCGTCGTCAGTTCCTCACTTTCAATCGTTGGGGGAACCTGAGTTCAAAAGAAACAGACAACGTCTTCCAGCCTAATCCCTTGGCGGTAGTTTTCAGGATTTTGGGCATTGTTATGTCCGTTTTGCTCTCCCACTTAAAGCTTACAGGGTGTTCTAGTGGTTGTACCCTGCGTTGATAGCTTGATGGTGTCTGTCCCTCTAATCGCTGGAATGATTCAATGAGACACGCAGCGGTTGTTGATCCGGGTCTCGACCCACGCGGCATAGCTCTATTTTGATTCTTATTTTTCATGATCTTTTCATAAAGTTTGGCGAATTGTTTATCTAAATCTAAACTTATTTATAAATGGAACTTTGTGTGTGTTTGTCTGTGTGTGTGTGTGTCTGTGTGTGTGTATCCGTTACCTATAGATTCCGAAACGGCTGAACCGATTTTCTTGAAAATTTACACAGTTGTACTATAAGCGTCTGCGAGTGTTCTTAGCTAAGTTTTGTGTCGAGGTACACTCGATAAATATCGAAAATCGATAATCGAAAAAATCGTGTTATAGAAGAAGTGGTCCGATTTTAATCAAATTTTATACACTCATAGACAAAGACATAAGAAACGATATTCAAATGTTTCAAGGTTGCAGTTCTTACAATAGTGCAGAAAATTTGATATCGATACCAGGAAATCAAAATTCGACTTACATTCATTTTTCTTTCAGTCTACGGTTTCGCTTTAACTGGAAAGAACTATTGCTTTTTAGTCTTTAGCTCCAGGACCATGGATTAGATTTAAGCTTTCATTACACCCGAGCAACGCCGGGCTACACTGCTAGTAGATTTATTAAAACAGCATATATACTATTTTGTTCCATAACTTTTCATCATCGCTTCCTGATTTCATTATTTCAGAACATATTTTTACGAGATGAAATGGTCATGTTTTTACAGATGTCCAGAGCATTAAAGTTCTTCCCCTTACAAAAACCTGGTTTGTTCTACTATTTAGCCCCAAGTTAGGGAAAAGAGATTTATTCATATTTTACAAGTGTATTTGTGCGAAAGTTTGTCAACGAACTTGAACTGTATAAAATTATCATGGGTACTTTTTTTCAGTAGTAAAACTGAAAATATTGTCAAATATTATACTTGAATACCCCCCACCAAAAGAAAAAAATGTACATGTATAATTTTTACACAGGCCGCCATACGTGATACACGCTTCAGCGATCATGTCTCGAAGGAGACATAACTAACTGGGCAGAAGATTTTCCCGTAGTAGGTTGCCATTACTTTATGCAGTAGACTGGTTGCCAACCAAGACAAATATAATCCAATCTGTGTTGCTGTTCAACCCATATCTCGCAGGAGATTAGATGTATTATATTATTATATTAATATGTTGTAAATACTGGGGATCAGTTTATTATTTCTTAGGAACAGAAAACCGATCTCCTAGTAGAAGCTTAGTTATGTTTCAAACTATTATATTTAGTCTGTCAGTTAAATAGCATACGTGATACACGCTTCAGCGACCATGTCTAGAAAGAGACATAACTAACTGGGCAGAAGATTTTCTCGCAGTAGGTTGCCATTACTTTCTGTGGTAGACTAGTTTTCAACCAAAATCAAAGAATGCAATCTGTTCTGCAATTTAACCCATACCTGGAGGAAGAAGAGACGGATTAATACTTTTCCCAGTTCCGAGCCGCTATCTACTGCCCCATAATGCACATCTTTAAATCACCAGGAAAGAAATACTTCACTAAGATTCTTAAATTCAGCAAAATGAAATCGATTTAGTCTTTTTTATTGTATATAAAGTTACTGAGGTGGTCTTATCTGTTTACGTTGATACGCGCAGTTGTAACGAAACAGTAATTGTAATTATCCGTGTGTGTGTGTGTGTGTATATATATATATATATATATATATAAAGCAAGCAATATTAATAATAATAACAACAATAAATATACACTTTAAACAAAACGTACATGATTTCTCGCACTTTGTATATATATATAGTTAAATGTTACTTCTGTGCAGGGCCACTCTTTTATTCAGGCTTGTATCGCTCTCACGTATATTTTTGCGCATTCATCGCATCTTAAAGCATGAAATATGTTTTAGAATTGCAGTTCAGATTTGTTTTTATTTCGAATGAAGATGTGTTTTCGAACTTGAAGTGTTTTCCTTCTATTATTATATTGCATACCCCACATCTTTTTTTTGTTGCCTTTTGTGGCCCCCTGTATTGCGAGTTGCTCGAATTTTGATGAGGTTAGTATGTTTTTTTTTCCCGACGTCAAGACTTCGTTAATTTTGACGAGTCTTCTTGGCATTCAGATGTTCACTCCCAGACCTTGTCTTTTTTCCAAAGTTCGTTTAACAGAGCATGTAAGTTGTGCATATTCGTTGTAAACACCTGGTAGTAGTTTGTCAATCATAAGAAACTTTCTAGGGTAGAGACATTTTGGGGAGCTGTCATGTTCTTGATTGCTGCAGTCCATTCTGGATCTGGTTTTATGCCATCTTTATCGATAATGTGTCCAAGTATGTTATCATCTCCATAAAAAATTACATTTGGATTCTATCAAATTGTACCCGTACTTTTGAATTATTGAGAAGACTTTATGAACATGTTCCTTCTGCTTTTCTACATTTTGACTGATCATTAATATGTTGTCCAAATATGCAACCGCAAAGACATGGTCGCTCAGCGTAGTGTCCATTACTTGTTGGAGACTTGCCTGCACAACTTTTACAACGAAAAGTAGACGTTCAAACTTGTACAACCCATGATGTGTGTTGATATAGAGCAACTTAGAACATTCTTCCTCCACCGGTATTTGAAGATACGCGTCACTGAGTTTGGTTTTTAAAAATATTTTCCCTGTATTTAGTTTGGCGGAAATTTCTTCTGGTGTAGGTAATGAATAATGATAGTCTAGAAATTGGCGCAGACCTGGATCTTCTTTGACTTCTTCACGTAGACGGTCAATGAAGCCCATTGACTGCACAAAACATTCGGCAAAATACCGGGTCTTTCTAGTCTGACGAGTTTTTCATTTATTTGTGATAAAGAGGCAAAAGGCACCCTTCGTATTTCTTAAACACTGGCTGTATGCCCTCTTTTAACTCGAATGTTGCTGTTATCTTATTACACCAACTTAGAACCCCAGAAAAAAGATTCTGGAAAATTTTCTTTTATTTCTTTTATTAGATTATATATTATAGGTGGTCATGTTTTCGAGCTTTTGGAAAAATGAATAAATTGGCATGTCCCACAACTTAAATTTCTTCATCCAGTCGGTGTCGAATAAATTTTTCGTATTCTTTAAAATTAACGTTTTTAGTTTTAACGTCCTTCCTTGAAAAATTACAGTAGTGATAAGTTCTCCCTTAAACTTGATTTTCTTTCCTGTCACAGATCTGGTCATTTTATTACTTCTTAGCAAGTTTCGTTTTGCCAACTTTTTCCAAGTGTGCAGATTTATGATTGTTAAATCCAAACCCGAATCCAACTGTAGTTTAATAGTTTTATTTAGGATTTGTACTAGCACGTATTTTGTAATGTTTAACCTGTCTTGTTCATCTGTGTTTTACACCGCTATTATTCTCTCTCGACAATGTGGACCCTTGTGCCCAACACAGTTACAATTTAGGCACGTTGTACTGCGGTAAGGACAGTCCTTATACTAATATAGTGAGGCACAACCGAAACACGGGTTAGAGGGTAAGTTGTCTTGTTTGTTTTTGGTTGGTTTGACTTAGAGGAAGAATTTTTTTGTGTGTAATTTCTTATGTGAGCTATGCCAGATTACTCGATATTTTTCGTATGTTGGCGTATGCTTACGAATCTATGACAAGCTTCCGCTATTTGTTAGAGAGTAAGGTTTTGATCAGTTTTCAATTTATTCAGAACTCTACGTCTAATTCCAACGTCTTTAGCTGAAACGATTCCCTGAACAAATATCAGACACTTGAAATTATTCGCACTCAATTCTGACAGGTTGAAATCGTCGCAATGCTTGTTCATGACCAACGCAAATGTAGTGTAATCTTCACTATCCTTTCTGGCTAAATTTATACATTTGCGTCTCTTATGACAGAGCGAAGTTTTGGGACTAAATAGTTCTGCAAAAAGTTTAACCGCTTCAATAAATGTAAGTACGTTCGTTTTACGGGGTAAAATATAGTTCACATATTTTGTGTGCTCTGTGATGCCCAGTTTTCTAAGAAGGCGAACTTTCTTAGAGTCCGACCAATTTATGCAATCCGTGGCGTATAAATCCTCAAATCTTCTAAAATAGAAAATATCCTTGTTCGGAGAATTTGTCTCCTTTTTGCCAGTTCAAGCAAATATTTTTCTGTTGAAATAGAATTTCTTTGAGTTTTTGATATCTGATTTTGTGCTTGTTTTTGAATTTGAAGCCGTTCTTTTTCAGCTTGATTTTGAATTTAAGGCCGTTATTTTTTTTATATCCAGCTGGAGTTGCTTTATTCTTTTTTGCTGCTCAAGTTGCTTCTCTTGCCATTTAAGTGTCCGATGGTTTTGCTGTTCAAGTTGGAACTTTAAAAAATCGTAAATGCTGGATTTAAATTCGTCCATGTTTGTCTGTGTCTTCAGGGAATCACAAGTACTTTTTTCTCCCGAAAAAACATGAATTCTCGTAGTTTAGCGGCTTGCGTTCAAGTTTAGTGTAAGTTAGTTACATTTATTTTCTGTTCAGTTTTCTTGTCTGGATTGACAAGTACTGTTAAATAGAAAAATGTGTGACGCAAAATAGAATTCTGTGGGTCTAATGTTGAACTAATATTGACAATTTCCAAGCAGTCTTTTTTGGGTCCTCAAGTGACTCTAAGAGTCTTCCTCGCCAAGTTGTTGTGGCCTTGTTAGGGGCCAGAAATAAAGACACAATGAATAAATAGAGTTAAATAAATATATTAACAGTAAAAAAACATACAAAATGAGAATGTCACGAGCCTGACTGTTTGGTCCGGCTGTCGGAGCTATCTGCTAGAATAGACTTCAGTTCCTACCACTGTACGCACCATGCAAAAGATACGACTCAAGGTCAGTTTTTTAGATGGGTTTATTGGCACTACCGTAGAAAAATTCCCACATCCCCACGGCACTTCCTATTTTGGGGACGCCTCAGGCGCAGGCTAATAAACTCAGCCCCCACCCGAGGTAGAGGTAAAGACTGGAGGGATGGCCAGCTGGGGTTTAGCACCTAACAGTGTAATTTTTCTCAGCTGCATATCCGTTATCGGACAGACATAAAACCAAGCCGCACTCTGCCCGAGGACAGAGACGCAACTGATGTTGTATATCAATAAACAGACAAACACAGAAATGCATATAAAAATATATCAAGTGATATTTTTATTAATGAACGATGGACCGTGTAGCCTAGTGAACAGAGAGTGAGAGCGCGCTTCCAAGGGTTGACGGGGGGGGTGTCGTATCTGTTGCTCCTCTGGTCTGGTCTGGCTCTCTGCCTGACTCTGTCTCTCTGCCCAGACTGGTGAAATCCGTGCCCGAGGTCTTTTTATAATCTCCAAACCGGTACTTCCGATTTTTGCCTCGCCCACGCACGCCCACGTAATTCTCAGAGCCACCTGTTCTGTTTGCCTCTTGTAGCCATTTCCGCTACTGCCGGAAATAAGGTCAAACAAACATCCGTTCCTTTCAACGACCGGAAAACACCCCCGCTTGCATCAGCCTTTCCTCGGGTGGGGCGGGATTCTTATATTACATTCCTCGCCCACCCATTTTCCAAAATGTTCGCCTAGAACATTTTAAGCGCAACATCCTCACTCTCCTCCCCATGCTACACAAGCCCGACAATTATATAAAACATGTGTCGAAACAAACAAAACAACAAAAACAAAAAAAAAATATAGGGGAGCCTACATCGGCAACCCAACAGTTCGTGTCCATCTTGAAAATTGTTCTACCAGCTCGATGTTTCATTGTTCTTTTTTTTTTTTTTTAATATCCATTTTCACAGAATTGGGCAAAGTTCTTAAAAATGTTCATTTTCTTTCTCGACTCTGTCCATAAGCGTAGACTCTTCGATGCATAATCCACATGATTATAGGCGGTAATTGCGCCCCAGTTTCTAAACTAACATCGAGTAAATGACCTTTGACCAACACCATGTGTGCTTCTGCTCGAGTTTATTGTTACACATGTAACCTCATTTAATTTAATTTAATTTCAAACATACTATGTTTGAACACAGAAAAAATGGTCATTATCTGCCGTACATATCATTCATAGTCTGACCGAGAAATGTTCAATAGAAAATGAAGAAAATTACCCTGATTCCAACGTTAATCCGCATGCAATTTACTTGTGGAGGATATTAATTTAGTCTAAAAAAATGGACCCGTGACTCGTAGTTCCTTAGTTTGTACAATGCTTTCCATTCCCTGAACTACTTCCTCTGGATTCGAAACCAAGCATATCTGATTTGTTGACATCTCTCTGTTTAACGCAGAGTGTTGAACGCCCGTTGACCCCGGAGTACTATTCACAGCGGATAACTCAATTTCCTTTTCCGAAGCACTGTTGCTTCTTTTACACTTAAAAATCCGCTTCCTGGCTATTATTCCCAGGATTATTATTACGCCGACCACGCCAGCAATGACTCCTATCGTCAACTTCTTCGGGAGTTGTTCATATCCTTCACTAAATCTTTCCATATCTACCTGTTCCAAGGTATTTACTAGTTTTCAGAAATTAATATATCTTCAAAAGATATTTCCCAAGTCACATAAATGAAAATTCACAGAGGATGTTGAATTGATGGGAACCTGCACAAAAGCATAAAAGTGAAGTACTTTTACGTAAATAAAAATAAGTTTTAGATTTTAATTTAATTTTCCCAAATCTCCCCAAATAATCCGATTCCACCACATTGATAACAAAATATCTTTTCAATATCTGACTCATATCGCGAAACACTGAGACGCGGGTGAATGTTTTAAGAATATATATAATCAGTGTATTCACAAAGAAATAACCAAACAATGCAGTTGTTTTCAAGCAACGATGTTGAGATATATTTATAATTGGCGATTTTGTTGGCTGTTGTTAACTGCATAATTAAAAATACACTTTAAAACTCTCGATAACATTTAAGTCATTTCTATGCTGTAGAAATGTCACGCAAAACACAAACATTTTTTTTTTAATTTGGCTCGAGTACTGGTCGGAAAAACTCAACTATTTCAACCATACAACTGACCTTCATAATCACATTGAGAATAGTTGTTCGTCAATATTTCTATTGGGTTGACTGAAAAGTTCATGCCGCTTTTTAAGTAAAATTAAGACACAAAACAAAATTATTTCATTAAATATTTATTCTACGAAATATTAACTATTTTCTTGCACAACCCAAAGAAAACATTGTTATCAACAAGATAATCCAACTATCCACTTAAACTCACTTCACATATATAGTAAAATATTAACAACAATAATAAATCATTAACTCAGATGTTTTGTACTTACAGATAGGCAAATATTTCAACTTTCTTCCTCTCCGTCAACTTTAACACCCTCGTCAACTTTAACACTCCTGCCAATTTTAGCACTCCACTCTTCTTTAACACCCTCGTCAACTTTAACACCCCTGCCAATTTTAACACCCCCTTCCACCCGTCAACCCCCAAACCTATGCGCCCTCCGCCACTGCTACTCTCTACATATATTCCTGACCCCCTATCTCTCTACCGAACAATCCATTTTTCTCAATGGCAAAAGTATGCATTTTTTTTTCTAACTGGACTTATTATAAACACGAGCAGAGAACACACACACTATTAAATCAATGAGTCACTTACTTTGGCTGACTGTCCATAGTCACTTAGTTGCGCAGCTGCTATATTTTCGTCTTCTTTTTTTTTCTTTTTCTTCCTTCCTCGCTGTCGTCCGGTTGTTTACTATTTTCGTCTTCTATCCGGTAGCTTTAATTCCGTTGAATTTCAGTCTCACCGTGGTAACCAGTTCGTATCAATCTGTTTTGTTGTTTCAAAACAGCAAGCCACTTAGGCACCAAAATTATTAGTCTGTTGTATATCAATAAACAGACAAACACAGAAATGTATATAAAAATATATCAAGTGATATTTTTATTAATGAACGATGGACCGTGTAGCCTAGTGAACAGAGAGTGAGAGCGCGCTTCCAAGGGTTGACGGGGGGGTGTCGTATCTGTTGCTCCTCTGGTCTGGTCTGGCTCTCTGCCTGACTCTGTCTCTCTGCCCAGACTGGTGAAATCCGTGCCCGAGGTCTTTTTATAATCTCCAAACCGGTACTTCCGATTTTTGCCTCGCCCACGCACGCCCACGTAATTCTCAGAGCCACCTGTTCTGTTTGCCTCTTGTAGCCATTTCCGCTACTGCCGGAAATAAGGTCAAACAAACATCCGTTCCTTTCAACGACCGGAAAACACCCCCGCTTGCATCAGCCTTTCCTCGGGTGGGGCGAGATTGTTATATTACACTGAGAGGCGATACGGATTTCAGCCTCGACTTCGAATTCGAATTCGAATTTACGAATTCTAGCCTCTGCTAGAATATACTTCTTCCGCAAAACAGAAACTGTTGCTTATTTATGATTTCGAAGAGTTCATGTCTGCTTAGGTAAATTACCATAACATCATTTTAAGCATTTCTTCAATAGAATTGTAAGCATATATTCCATTGTGTTTTGAATATTTAGTTCAGGTAATTTCAGCATTCAGCCCATTATAATATTAGCATTCACTCAATGCTACCCTAAACATTCAGTTACAGGCATTCTGCGCATTCAGTCACTTATATTCCAAGTATTTAGAACATGCTATAATGAGTATTCATGCCATTCTAAGTATTCTGTCATTGGTAATATTAAGCATTTAGTCCATGATATTCTGATCATTCAGTTGATGGTAATGTAAGCATTCAGTTCATGGTATTCCTGGAATTCAGGCTATAATATACTGAGCATTCAAAATATGCTACACCGAGGATTCAGTCTATGGTATTCATTCAGGAAAATTCTAGTCATTCCGTCTATTTTATTTTAAGCATTCAGTCTATATTATTCTGAACATTTTCTCCGTAATATTTTAAGCATTTCGTTCATGGTATTGTAAGCAGTCAATCCAAAATATTCTTAGCATTCATTCCACGAAATTCAAATAATTCAGTTAACGGTATTGTAAGCGTTCAGACCTTAATATTCTAAGCATTTAGTCCATACTAACTTAAGTATTCACTCAATGGTATTTTGAGCATACCTGTCATCTTATTCTGTGCATTCTAGCCATTTAGCCAATGATATGCCATTTAGACCATGAAAATCTGAGAATTCAATCCATAAAATTCTGGATATGTACTCCAGTATCCTAAGCAGTCAGTCTAAAATATCCCAAGCATTCATTCCATGGAAGTGTATGAATTTAATCCATGTTATTTTAAACATAATCCCCTCAGTGGTATAAGCATTTACTACATAGAATTCTGATAAATAGTCCATAGTATTATGAGCATATATATTGTGCTAATACTAGACATTAAGTCCATCAAAGTCTGATCAATCAGAAAATGATAGTCTAAGAATACAGTTCATGTCATTCTAATCATTCAGTCTATGGTATTCTGTGAAATCAGTCCGTGGTGTTGTAAGCATTTAGTTCATAGTATTCTATGCAGTTAGTCATAGTATTATGAGCCTTCAGTCTATGGTATTTTAAGAATCTTGTCCATACTATTTTGAGAATGAATATTATTGTATTCTGAGTATTTAGACTATGGAGCTTCATGTATTCAGCCCATGCTATATAAATGATTCTGTTAATTGTATTCCAGGTGTTCTGTCCATTGTAGTCTGAGAATTCAGTCCATGATATTCTAAACATTCAATCAATGGTACTTTAAGCATTCAGTCTCAATGACATTCTGCGTATTCAGTCTATTGTATTCCAAGTAGTTAGACCATGCTACATTGAGCCTTCATGGTATTGTAAGGATTCTGTCCTTGGTAACTCTAAGTATTTAGTCAATGGTATTCTGATCATTCAGTCCATGTTATTGCTAGCATTCAAACTATGCTATTCCGAGAATTCAGTCTATGATATTGATTCTGTAGAATTCCAGTCATTCTAACCATTTTATTTTAAGCATTTAGTCTATAGTACTGTAAGAAGTTAGTCCAAAGTGTTCTTCATTGCATCCTTTGTATCTAGACCATGAAAATCTTAAGAATCAGTCTATAGTGTTCTGAGTGATCGGTCTGTGGTATTCTTAGCATTCGGTCCGTTAGTCATTCAGTTCATGGTATTCTGTGCAAACTATCCATGGTATTGTAAACATATATTCCATTGTATTTTGATAGTTCTGATCATTTAATTTATGGTATTGTAATCATTCAGTCTATGGTAATCTAAACATTTAGTCTATTGTATTCTTGGCATTTAGTTTTCTGATTGATCAGAATACAATGAAATAAATGCTTAGAATACCAATGACAGAATACTAAATGCTTGAAATACAGTGAACTGAATATGCAGAATGCCTTTTACTGAATTCTTAGAATACCATTAACAGAACGCTGAGAATATCATGGACTGAAAGCTTAGACAACAATGGACAAATCTCTTTGAATAATATGGACTGACTGCTTCATATATCAAGGTCTGAATGCTTAAAATACTATGGTGTTAATGCTCAGAATACCATGGTCTGAAATCTTAAAATACCATGGACTATAGTAATACTATGGACTCTCTGCTTAAAATTCTATGGACTGAATGTTCATAATACCATGAAATTAATTCACAGAATTCGGTCTATAGTATTCTAATAATTCAGTCGATGATATTTTAGTCCATGGAATTTTAGTCCTTTAGGCCATGGAATGCTAATTATTCAGTCTATGATTTTCTACTCATTTAGTCCATGGTATTTAACCATTCAATTTTTGGTATTCTGAGCATTTCATTTATGATATTCTAAGTATTTAGCCCATGGTATTCTAAGCAATCAGTACATGATATTCTTAGCATTCACTCTATAGTATTCTAGTCATTTAGGCCATGGAATTCTAAGCATTCAATCCATGATATTCTAAGCGTTCAGTCTATGGTATTTTAAGCACTCTTCCTTAGAATCACATTTCTGTGTGCTTCATTAAGGAGATTGTCCGGCATTCCCTACCTTAAAAGTGGTTCAATATTACATACCACTTTCGAACGTTTTTTTGTTTTTAAGGGAAGCTTTATGTTTCTTAATATTTTACTTAGCTTTTTGAAGGCATCTTGTCTTCTCAGATACTCTAGATATCCCAGGTATTTAAATTCTTGTACTGGCTTGATTTCGACATCACAAATTTATAGCTCGCATCTTGGACTGTTCCTCTTGCTGATTACCTGATATTTTATTTTCCTAAAATTGATCGTTAGTTCCTTCTTCTCATTTTTCTTTACTATTCCAATGCGTAGCCAAAATTGTGTGCAGTTTCTTACAATTGATAGTTAATTCTTTCTTCTATCTTTCTTTTACTACATTACGTAGGCATTTCTGAAGTTTAGTTTCTGTGTCTACTATCAACACAGAGAAGAAAAAAGTGCGTTTCTTTTGATATGTTGATTTTCAGTGAATCAACTTAGTTTTTTGAGCAGGAAAATTTGGTATTCCATAACTTCATCCGAAAGAGAAAAAGTGGAAGAAAATTCAAGCGAGAAAGGAACAGAGCGGAGTGTAAAAGAAGGAGGAAACGAGGGAGATGGAAACCCAAACGGGGAAAGAGAAACATATATAGAGAAACATATATATATATAAGAGAAACATATATAGAAATAGAAGGAAGGGGAAAAAGAGAAAAAGAGAGAACAAAGACACAAATGAAGAAATTAAGAAAGGAAAGACGATAGATGGGGAGATAAGGATGGAATGAGGAAGAAAGAAGAGAGGGGATAAATGTAAAGGAAAAAGAAAGAAAAATATAGAAAGTTGCAGAGAGATATAGAGAGAGGGGGAAGAAGCATGAAGGGTAGCAGAAAAGGTTATGAGCGAAAGAGAAGGAAGAGCAGAATGAAAGAGGGCAAGAGATATGAAACTAAGGGGAAGGGAAATTTGAAACAGGCCTTTCTACGATATATGTTCGGAGTAAGCTAATGAAGTCTCATTTCTCTCCCTAAAATCAATCAAGTGCATATATTCAGGAGATTTATGAAGCCTAGTCTGTTTACCCGAAAATATGGGAGTCTAAAAGTAAACTTCAATCAAGAATTTTAAAAAAATTAAAAAAAAACCCTAAATCACTAGGTAAAACCAATCGTCTGATTTCGTTCCAAATTACATCAGTAGAAATAGATGCAATCAATGTTGACGCTTGTTTATTTCTGTTCTGGCTAAAAATCAAAAAAATATTATTTACATTCAGAATAACACCCTGTACTTTATTGTTACTATCAAAACGTTTCGGCCATTGAGCTTTACAGCCTTTTTCAGGTATCTGTTGATACGGGTAACATTCAAAGAATTACTAACTGAAACTTTTTCTACAGGGAGAATTTGTTCTTAGCTCATTGCCCAAATCTAGGGATATTTCATGTTGTTCTTATTTTAAGTAGTGGTCATTTATTGCTCATTCTGTTTCCATTGAATAAGTTTGTGCTATCTGACATTTAACTTACAATTGCTATGTTACAAAATTCCCGAACCAACGCTAGGTTATTGTCCTCAGACATATCTAGTGGATTGAGAACAAACTATTCAAAGAAGAATGTGCAATGTCATCGGTCGTGATCTGACATCTCTTCTTTCGTCACATCGTCACATAGATTCCCTATGTATTTTCTATAAATATTTTCATGGCAATTTTTCTAATTAGTTCTTGACATCGTGCCGTGACATAAATGAAAGCGTAGTACTAGATGACAGCAAAGTCTTATGGTATTAAGGTTGAAATTGCAAAATGTAGGAAATTGCTAAACTTATCTTTGTCTTCTGAAACTATCGGTGACTTTGGAACTATATTTTCGGCCATATGCTTCCCACTGAAACAGCGGTATTAAAAAATTTAAATGCAACGTCAATTGCCATCTTTTGTCTCCTTGAATCCTGATCGTTTATTGTCATTTCTTAGTTTTTTCTTGCTTTTCTGTCATGTTTAATTTTCAAATACTTTAATGCAACTTGAATTGTCATCTTGTGTCTGATTGAATGCTTTTTTATTGTTCTTTCTTCTCAGTAACGTTTTCTCAGTTTTCTACTTGATTCCTTGTCAAGTAGGATGTCCAGATACTTAAATGTTACGTCAGTCATCACCATCTGTCTCCCTGAACTGTGTTCTTTTTATTGTACTTCCTCCTAAGTAAAGTTTTCTCAGTTAACTTCTTGCTTCCTTGTCAACTTCAAATTGAAAACGTTGACATGCGTCAAACGTCATCATCTGTCTTCTCGAATCCTATTCATTTCATTGCCCTTTCTTCTCAGTAACGTTTTCAAAGTTTCTTCATGCTTTCTTATCCACGACGATCTTCAAAAATTAAAATCTATTCTCGATCATCATCTATTGTTTCCTTGAATCCTAGTTCTTTTTTCTGTACTTTCTACTCAATAACGTTTTCTGTTTCCTACTTACTCTCCACTCAACTTCTTCTTCTATGTGCCTTGTCCCTTCAGGACGTAGGCAATCATGGCCTTCCACTTTTCCCTATACCTGGTGACTCTGAGCACACCTTCTCCTGTTACACCATGCAATCCTCGTTCCGTCATCCACCTGATTAGGTCCTTCAAATATGTTATCCGTTGCTTTCCCCTGTCTCTTTTTCCCTCTATTCAGCCTGTTAGTATCAGATTCTCCAGGCCCTCCTTCCTCATAGCGTGTCCCAAGAACTTCAGTTGTCTCTTCCTGATGCTCAGTATTAATTTTCTTTTTGTTTCCATCATTTCCAAGACCTCATTTTGCTCAAATGCTCGATCCATGATATTCACAGCATCCTTCTGTAGAACCACATTTCAGTTGCTTCAAGTTTTTCCCTCACCTTTGATGGTATCGTCCAGCATTCACTGCCATATTGAAGGACGAAGAGCACGTAACTACAATCTTTAAAAATTTAAATACAATGTCAATTATTTTCTGTCTCCTTGAACCCTTTTTCTTCATTGTCCTTTCTCTTTGTTAATAGTTTTCAGTTCTTTTCTTGATTTCCTGTCAACAACTATCTTCAGAAATTTAAATGCAACATCAAACGTTATCTTCTTTAAATCTGTTCTTATTATTGTCTTTTTCACTCTGTAATGTTTTTCAGTTTCCTTCTTCTTCAACTAAATTTTTTTGAACTGTGATATCAACCATTAGCTATGTCTCCTTGAAACATGATTTTTATAGTTCTTTCTCCTCAGGAACACATTGTCAGTTTTCTTTTTTGCTTTCCTGTCAGTCGTCATCTTCTGTCTACTTGAAATCTGTTCTTTTTAATTTCATTTCTCCTTAGTAAAATTTTCTCAATCGTCATCTTCTATCTCCTTGAATCTTGTTCTTTTAATTGTCATGTTACCTTCTTGCTTCAAACTTTTAATGCAACTTCAGTTATCATTTTCGGCCTCATTGAATCCCGTTCTTTTTATTGTGTTTCATCCTTACTAATATTTTTAGTTTTTCTTGCTTTTCTGTCAACCAAGATCTTCAAAATTTAAATCAACATGTTCTGTCTCTTTAGATTCTGTTCTTTTTGTTGTTTCATCCGCTTGCTAACGTTTTCTCACTTTCCTTCTTGTGTCAGCTTCAGTCTTCAAAAATTCCAATGCCACATCAATCGCAATTTTATGCTTCCATGAATATTGTTAATTTTATTGTCCATTTTCTCAGTAACAATTTCTTTGTTTCGTTCTTGCTTTCCTGTCAACTCCGATCCTTAAAAATTTAAATGGCACGCCAATCGTCATTTTCTGCCTTCTTTAATATTGTACTCTTTATTGCCTTTCGTCCTTAGCCATTGTTTTCCAGTTTCTTTCATACACAATGAAGTATTGAGCCTGTTTTAAATTCTTGTTGAGAAGCCACACAAAATAATATAAAATAAAAACAGATAGGGAGATAGAAAATGTAAGTTATATTGAATAAAAATATACAAACTGGAACACAGGTTAGTCAATTCAGTAATGCTAGGAATACTATTAGTAGAAACAATATATACAGTGTTGTAGTGAAGTGGTATGTTCGGGTAATGAGTCTATATTCTTACTGACCAACTGACACCTTACTAACTTTCTTCGAAAACCACCATTTATAGCTACTTTACAATTACTGCTCCCCAACAGAGCCTTAGAGGCTTTATCTCCTTGCATGATGTGAAATCATAAAAATGCTCAGTTCGTAGTTATCTAAAGGATAGACGATTGCCAGACACCTGAAGAATATCGGATAGCAGTACAGCCAAAACTTTGTGATAACATTAAGAACAATTGCGGACATTTGTTTTAATGCAAATCTATCTATCTATCTATCTATCTATCTATCTATCTATCTATAGATAAATAGATAGATAGATATGGCCAACATTCCAGAAATGACATGAAATCAACATATAAAATATCTTATGCATAACAGATTAGAAGACTTGCTTCTCTGTTCCTAATGACAATATACAATAGCGTCGTTTACAATAAAAATATTTACAGAGAGCGACCTTTATCTAACAACTTTCTGATTTAATATATTTAGTGATGTAGACGATGATATTTAGAACCGCTTAAGGAAAGCAAACATTTATTCATGTGTTAGAATTTGACGGAGAAATCGTTTATCCTTAAAGCCAAAATGAGATTAGCTACGCAAAAAAAATAAAAAGTAATTTTTGTATATATTCACAAATAACAAAATGAGGCATTAAACGATAAACTGAGCAAAATTTACTGCCTATGTCCAATAGTAATTGTTTCATTTGTGTTATTAAATAACATTACAAGCGTAACAAAATTTATGGGGCTCATAATAATACAATAACTGTCCCCTAAAAGCTGTTAATTTTTAGTAAGAAAATTGTATGACTCTATAATAATATTATGATGTAAAATATACAAAAGGTAAATATTTTCTGTTTATCATTTATTCTCTGAAAGATCTTCACAAGATATAAATTATTGTGACACGCATAATACATGCTATCCATAAATGTAGTTATATTTAGTGTAAGATATGTGTATGTAATCGAAGCGAGTATTATGGGAGAGTTATGTAAATGCGTTAAACTATTGCTACCCCATAATAATTAGTGGATTTAGTGTAGAAAATAACGGGGCAAGTGTTATGTGATAGAGGCAGAAATGCATCAAACTATAGCTGTTCTATAATAATTTTTACATATAATGTATGAATTATGAATGTCAACAGAGTTTCCATTTCAAACATACGCACCGTAGTAGGGGTGCTAGAGGGTGTCGTCAATGATGTCTTTGCGTGGATCACTAGGGGGTTTCGGGTCTCTGAATATCATAACCCCCTCACCGCGCCGACCCGACCAGAGATGATCAGTCTCTGGTCCACCCTCGATCAGCGCTTTCAGACACCGGAAAAGAAAAAAAAAGAAGAAATTTATAACATTTAGGCCCGGTACGAAGTCTTGTAAACACTTCTGATTGGCGACAGTCAGAGCCACTTATACAATAGGAGGCGAACCGTACATGAACTCGTCCGAAACTTGTCGAATGGATAAAAAAAAAAAAAATCCTCGACTAAGAATTAATCACGATTTGTTTTAAAAATAATTAAATATCTACAAATATATCTAATTTTTAAGTCGTTTCTAAAAAAGATATGAGGATAAAAACGGCTAAGAATTTATCAAAAGAGGAACTATTATGAAACAGAGATAAAAAGCAATGGAATCACTACCGTCACATATAATTTGTACATTTAGCGTTTGAAATTTTATATTAATGTATTTAATGTGTATGCAACGAAGCAAGACTGAGGAAGAAAAGTTTTAAACTATTGCTGTCCCATAATAATTAGTTCATTTAGTGTATAAAATATTTATATAAACAGAGAAAGTATTATAAGACAGAGGTACAATTAATTTAAAATATTTCTGTAAATATAACTGGTATATTTAGTCTATGAAATGTTTATGTTGGTTGGTTTTATGGCAAATCAACCTCGGCGGGTCATTTATTGCCAACTAAATTTATTTATTTATTGCTGGTAATACCTTTTTCTTTCAACAATTTATTGTTGCTTCATATAAGTTTCGTGTCTAGTAATACTTTTTCTTTTCGAGTATCAAGATATATTGGGATTTGTTTTAAAGGCAGGGTCCCCAAGTCTAACCCTTGTTAATTAACCCAAAACCGGAGGGAAGGAACGGATTAATACCTTTCCCAAGAGTACCAGTGCTTAAGTGAATGCAGGGTATTCAACTGGAATTCGAACTCGGCTCACCGATTTCTCTTTCCGAGCCGATATCCACTGCACCACAACCAACAGCCGTCACTATACGCTTACTGCACATGGTATTCCCAAGCGGTCACCAATCTAAATACTGACCAGCCTCAACGTTGCTGAACTTCGGTGATCGAGCGAGAACCGGTGTATTCAACGTGATAAGCCGTAAGCCTAAATGGGGATGTAAATAAAGAAAAGAATATTGGACAGAGGTAGTAAAGTATTAAACTAATGCTGTCCATTAATAATTGGTACATCGAGAGAATTTAATGATGTATGTAAATAGAGCAAGCATTATGAGACGTATGTATAAATGCTTTAAGCTACTGTTTTCCATAAATTATAGTCACATTTGTGCATGAGATGTGTATGAAAACGAGGCTAGTATTATGATTCAGATGTAGAAAAGCGTTAAGCTAGTGATGTTCAATAATAATTGGTACATCTGTTGTATGAAATGAGTGTGTAAACGGTATAAATATAAAGTGAAATATATACGAAAATATTTTCGTCTGCTGTTTTTAATAATTAGTAAATTTAACGTGAAATGTGTATGTAAATCAAATATATATTATATTATCATCATCATCATCATTTATCCATCACACCAAGATGGTGCATAGGGCAGCAACGATCTGTTGCTGTTTCTGGAACAAACTGTTTTTTTACGGGGCAGGGTTGTTAGCCCTGCACCCACCCCCAAACCTGGTGAACCATTCTTGGTCCTTACGTTTACAGCACCTGGTATTCCCACACGGTTACCCATTAAGTACTGACCAGGTTCGATGTTACTTAACTTCGGTGATCGGAAGGGAACCGGTGTATTCAACAAGATATAGCCGTAAACTATATTATATTATGACAGAGGAAAATGGAAATACATTTCTACTATTCCAAAATAATTGTTATAATTAGTCGAAGAAATGTGTAAGTAAACAGAGGATCATGTAATATGGAACATATATAAAAATGCTTTTATATACTGCAGGTCCTTAATATTTTTTTTTACATTTTATATATGAAATATATAAACGGGGTAAGTATCAAGGAGTATATGTAAAAATGTTTTAAATTCCATCTATCTCATAATAATTGAGATAATAGTGTGTATTTAAATCGAGCACGTATTACGAAACAGATGTAGAAATACTAAAAATTAGTTCTGTCCCTTAATAAATGTTATATTTAGTGAATAACATGTGTACATAAACGGAATAACTATTTTGCGATTGAGATAGAATGCATGAAATAATGAGGTAGAAATTCATTACATAATGTTAGTACATAACAATTAGTATAAGTAGTGTATGAAATGTGTATTTTAACAGAGGTAGAAATTCATTAAATAATGTT
>JBBBDQ010002301.1:90000-187500 GCA_037127315.1 Ascarosepion bandense | reverse complement strand
GCATATCCATTAAAAATTAAGTTTATCGTGTATCTCCCCCTCCCCCCTCTCTCTCTCTGATCCTAAAAAAACACCGGGTACACAGAATATTGCCCGGATTTATTAGTTGACAATGTCATGACGTCATCAGTGTCATCCGTTTCCAGAAACTATGATTTTTGCGGATTTTTTCGGCTATTCCAATGGAAATTAGGCACAGAACGTGAACGAAAGCAGGAAATCGGGTTCGGACTTTCTGAGTATAACCAGTCTTTTTCCCAAAATTAATAAATAAACAAACAGATTTCTACTGTGTTCATTCGGATGTTTTCTTTCTTTCTTTCTTTCTTTCTTTCTTCAAGAATTGTTTAGTTTGATTTCTGACAAAGACATTTTTCCTTGCCCGGATTTTCACTATGATTGCACGGATCGGCCCGGACATTCTACATTGTTATCTATGTCTATAAAAGTGACGAGGGTGGACGTTATATAAGTATTTGCTATGTAAATTCAACATGTTTTTTATTCTTATTCCTTAAACTACCTGAGTGAAACCGGGCTAAACTGCCAGTATATATATATATATATATATATATATATATATATATATATATATATGTGTGTGTGTGTGTGTGTGTGTGTGTGTGTGTGTGCGTGCGCGCGCGTTCCACTAGGGGAAGAAGCTGCTAGGGTGGAACGTACATCTCATGAAATACGAATTGAATGAGTGTGGTTCGCTTCAATGAGCGTGGCATGGCGGGTCTCCGATGGTCTCTTAGGTCTTCACAGTTAAAAAAGGCGAACGAAGAGGTGCAATTTCTCACTTTCCAAGAAAACAGCGATAGAACAGTGAGAGTCTTGCGACTTTTTGTTTGTTTTAGGGTGGAAAATAATTTCGCCGACAAGGACGTTGTAAAACTTTAAGACTTCATCGAAAGTAGAAAGCAAAGACCAGGTTTCTCCTGTCCATGCATATACGGAGATAACTATTTTCGGCTTGATTTGGCTCTTCTAAACATAGAGGATAGCAATAATTTCTAGACGGCTACAGGGTACCGAGCATTTACTAAGTGTCGTGAACCTGTTAAAAGTTCAGAAAGAATAACGCAAAACAACCAAATAGGAAAATACGAACTTATATTAAATACGGAAAGAATACAATATATGGAACTTGGTTAGTAGGAACGATTTAGTGTGGAATTCTATGATTCGACCCACGGCCTTAGAACTGGGACTCGTAATGGTCGTTAAGGTAGCAGTGTTCGTAGACCGACTCTCGGCTGATTACGGACCGCTCTGAGGGCGCTCCTCCTCAGGCTACTCTCCCTCACTTCTTGTGAGGGGAGGTATGAGTAATAGTTGGAAGAGTTCATTCAGTCTGTCGGTGATGACGCCATAACAGTAAGCATTCTTTAGTGATGATCTTATGTACGAGATTCAC
Organism: Ascarosepion bandense; assembly: GCA_037127315.1. NCBI lineage: Eukaryota > Metazoa > Mollusca > Cephalopoda > Sepiida > Sepiidae > Ascarosepion > Ascarosepion bandense. The sequence goes on along the minus strand of JBBBDQ010002301.1, from coordinate 186,080 downwards.
TTGAGATCTGGGCTGAGGTTAATTCGCAATTGATGCTTAACGCATGGAACACCCGTTCATCGCGACTGGTAAATTCTCTATCTGACCGGCGATGTTAGAATGCAACTAGTTTGTTTTTGAGGTACCGAAGTGCTGAAGTGTTAGAGTTCGTTCAGATAAGAGATCGGTTTTAATATCTAAAGGAGCCATGTGTTTATTTTAAATATTTGTGTCATTTTGTCTTTCGACCAAGTCGTTTGAATTTTTAAAGTGAAGATCTAATAGTTCCAAAACGTGAGGCTAACAAAGTCAAAAGTCATCATGACTGAGGGTTTGAACGCACTTACATTGTTCAAATGCCTGATTATAGGCTCACTTCTAGAACCTGCAACCACGATCAGCTCGGCATTGTTGCAGTGGGTAGGTGGGAACAAATAAGGCGTCTGCAATAGGGATTGACGACTCGCCCTACCAGACATCTATCTATCTATCTATCTATCTATCTATCTATCGATGTATTATTAACCAGTTATTGGCAAATCAAATTAAATCAGTAAACAGCTGTCGCTGGACTCTAGCTCTCTCCCCACCCCCGTATAACCTTCCCTTTCTCTCCACCTGTCTGTCATAGCACCTGCATTCTCAGCTTTCTATTGCACCTTTCTAACTAGTTTGTACTCCTCACTCTTTTCTAATTAATCTTTTACAGCTATGTAGCCCCCCGCACATCAGTGGCATTTCTGCCTTGCTCGGGGTGAAATGATTTTAAAAAAAAAATTAAAAAGTGCTCAATATATATTTGAAGAAAAAAATTAACATGTAGAGCTTTTAAGTATTCTAATTTGGAATATCAGCCAATTACTACAATCACCTTTGTCTAAACCTTTCGGTATCTTCAGGCCTTATATATTAACCGATTACCCAACACACTGACTTGCCTTTTGGTGGGTTTGTAGGATCAAGTTTAGACATGCTAAGTCAAGTTTAGACATGCTAAGGCAAGCTTTGTACCCAGTTACCATGTAAACGGAAGCTTGCTCATCTTTGACCAGTGGCACAAGCCTTCGCGCTCGGGTTCTTCACAGAAAAAAAACTGACTTTGTGTAAGAACTCGTTCCTCCAGTGGGGGGGGGGGGGCAAGGTAAATAAAACCTGATTACTCAACGTTTTCTAAAGGAGTTTTAGAACGCATAACAGAGAATTTCAGAATAGATAAGAGGTAATCCAAAATAAGGAAGAAGTTACTCAAGTCTAGAAAAATAATATTGTACACACTTTCATCCGCGTTTGTACGAGCCCAAAATGTACTTTCTAAGGTGTATACAGCCTAACATTAATTTGAACCAATTAATTTGCAAACATTCTCGTACTGGAAGGTCCTGGGTGTGACGATAAACTGCATCGGGCAGCAAGGCCTCTGATTGGAAGTTTGTGAGGAGCATGGAACCACCTCTTAATTGCAGTTATTCCCAGGTCCATCCTGACCCGGAGTGGTAGCACTTGTTAGGGTCCCAGCCATGGGACCCTAACAAGTGTTACTCTTAACTGGGGTCAAAACACTATGAAAGTATGAAAAATACACTTTCATAGAAATATATACATAAAAATAGACTTTTTTAAAAGAAAAATATAAATTTTTGAAAGAAATATATTATCAACAATACTTTTTTGAAGGAAAAAATTATTTTCAGAAAAACATTTTTGAATACAAAACTAGAAAAGATTTTCAGTTTTCTAAAATAAAAAAGTAAAAGAAAATCATAAAAATCTGACTAAATCAACCTTCTGACTATAGTCAAACATTAAAAAATGCCTTAAACCCATTTCTTTTATATTGAGTAACGTTTTTGGCATTAAGTAACACACAGAGGTTGATATGCCGTTAAACAAAACTTAAATTCAATACTGTAGCCAACTCTTTGTCATAATCTGCGAACATCACCGTCGGTGCAAGTTTTGACTTTTTTAAATATATATAGTTACATATAGATTATTGCCATTTTATTCTTTTAATTTCCACATGTGTTTGGCTAGTTTGGTACAATTTTGAAAGTTTTCAGACTTGAATGTTAACTATGATTATAACAACTATTTTTGTAATTGTCTTCAGTACAACTTAAATATAATTTTCTCTATCCATTTGTATTTTTAATATCTGCTTTGTAAATAGCTCCTTCTGTTTTACAAAATCGGTCAAACAGACATTAGCTTTGATCTCTACAGTTACATTTTTTAATTTACTATATTTTACTGCACTTTAGTTTTTAAATTCTTGATGTTTTGTATTTTTTTTAATTGCATATACAGTTGCAATTTAATCTAACTGAATTTTTATTTTTATTTTATATATATATATATATATATATATATATATATATATCAGAATAAATTTAAGTAAGAGCCAACAGACCTAGGTTTCACCTAACGGCTCGTCAGGGTAAGTCGGCTCGGTGGGTTTTTCGAGACGAACCGAAACATATTATAACAATTATTAGTATTAGGATTATTATTATTGTTGTTATTACTATTGTTATTATATATATATCTAGCATATATATATATATATATATATATATATATATATATATATATATATATATTGTTTTTCTCTAATCCGAAGTGGAAGAGTAGGAAGGTAAATTCCAAGAACCTGATCCTAATTAATATTAAAAACTGATGCAGGTGGAGAGCTCAATGTACTTAAGAATACAGAGCCAATATAAATTAGAGAACATTTTCAAAATTCAAAGGTGTCGGATGCACATTTCGACATGAGATCTCTAACAGGGATGTCTTTTTTTTTAAGTTGGTGAATTAGGTTAAACAAAACAGAAGAGGACAGAGCTGGTAGTGGCGGAGATTACAGGGTGTATAGAAGAGATACAAGAGATAGACGGGGTAACAAATATCAAATGGTAGAGGCTAGTGAATGCTTACAGGGGTTTGAAACGTTATATTTAGGAGGGGAAGGAATATGTAAGATCTAAACATTTTTTAATTAAGTTTATCTATTACAGGAAGTCATGAATTTAAAGTTATTAAAGAAATATATGTATATATATATATATATATATATGTGTGTGTGTGTGTGTGTGTGTGTGTGTGTGTGTGTTAACAAAGGAAAAAAGGGGTTTGGTAAAGGAGTCCATATTTTATAAAGATAGACAACTAAAGGAGTTAAATTACTTTTATAAGGTTAAGATTTTGAGTTGTTTGAAGAGGTGTATTTAGGGGGGAAGGAATGGATTTCTATATAAGATCTTAAAATTTTTTTATTTAACTTTATTTTAAAAAAATCCCACTTCCCTGACCTTAAGGGAACTCTCAATTCTTGACCGTTGTTAACCTTGCCCCTTCTCCCTTTACCCCCAGGGCCTTCTCCATTTGGAACAAAACAATGTCGCTGACGTGACGTGGAATCTCTGTTAGAGATCCCATGTCAAAATGTGCGTCCGACACCTTTGAATTTTGAAAATTTTCTCTCATAAAAATATATATATATATATATATATATATATATATATATATATATATTGGTCTGGCAGGTCGTATAAGCATCTAATATTTTTCTTTTTTAAGCGGTTCACATTAATATTTATCCACGTTAAATGCATAAGCTGGCGCCAGGCTTAGTGAATCTCACAAGCGGTGGTGAGTGACAACGGTTCTTGAGGATTTAGTACTAAGGTCGGTAAGATCTAAAAGCAACAATTTCTCCTGGCTATAAAAGTACCGATGCAAATCTGAAGGTCACTGTTTTCTTTGATAGGTGTTACCTTTAAACTAATGAGGCTGTATTCGATCAGTGTAAAATCTGGCCAATTTAGTTACACTCACTGTTTCTCGTTTCTTGACAACAGAACGTTTTTCTCATTTGATACGATGCCTGCAATCATATTCCGCCATATTTATTAGCACGGAGAAAAGCTTTCAGCGTCCTCCGTCCGCTTCTACGTTCGACTTGTTACCGTGTTTTATTTGATAATGACATTAAAATGAAACCCCGTCTTATGCGACCTCTCTAGTAGAATGCATGGCATGCAAGACGCACGGAATCTGCCGATAACAACTTCTCTTTTCGGCTGCGTAATTGAATAGAAAGTGAAACAGAGAGGCTGGCACGGAGTTGTTTTCAACTCAGCAATATTGGGCGAGTAATTTTCCTCAAGAAAGCATTTCAGTTTAACAACATGCTTTAACAAGAGCGTGCAAAATACTCGGGACCTACACATTTGAGACCTTGATGGCTTATTTATAATAGAAAGCTGTTCATTTCTTTGTGTATTTTTTTTCAAATAATAAATACCGGCTGAAATATATCGAAAATGTCATATCTTACACACACACACACACACACACACACACACACACACACACACACACATACATATATATATATATATATATATATATATATATATATATATACTGTTTACGCTCTCACACCCTGACTGAGCACTCTGGAAGAATGGTAGAATTTGAAAAACAGTAGCTACTCTGGCATCTACGCATCGTTCATTCAGCAATGAATTAGAACACTCGTAGCTATTGGGCGTATATAATGATAATATACACGCTAAAAAGTCTGCCCCCTTCTACCGAGCGCCTGTAGCTCAGAGGTAGAATCGCCGACTGACGCCAATTTGGCTGGGTCTCAATCCTCGGTAAAGAGCGATCGGCTGTCTAACCGTACTGATGAGCTGTAATACAGCAAAACAGATCTGTCTGCGGATGACTATATATATATATATATATATATATATATATATATATATATAAGCATGCGATGTACATATAGAAGAATCCAAAGGAGTATCCTGTACATACAGTGGTAGGATAACTCTCTAAGAGAGCTCTAAATATATATATATATAGAGCAAAAATAAGAAAACTTAAGGCAGACACGTTATTTCATGGTAAATCGGTAGTTTAGGTTTATTTCAGGCGAACCATCATCAGCTTCCGCCTTTATTGTACAGAAGATTTTACACGAATGAAATTCACAAAGACCCCCCCCCCCCCAAAAAAAAAAAAAAACCTATATATATATGAGTTGAATATATGGATCAGAATCCGACAAGATGATAGAATGAAGAAAAAAAAACGAATAGGAAACATATTTCAGTCTAACATATTTCCCTTTTATTAATGCTTCTTCAAAGAACGAGAGAAAAAAAAAACGACAGTATACAAGTATATTGTGATTTTGGATCAATTCTTATTCGACAGATATGTGACATGTGTATTAAAGCAATAAATAGCTTTTAAATATATGTGCGAAGAATGTTTTAGCTCGTAAAATGTATAATAGCGGCTGTATATGTTTGTGTAGAAACGCATGTATGTTTATGTTAGACAGCATATATATATATATATATATATATATAGTCATCCGCAGACAGATCTGTTTCGCTGTATCACAGCTCATCAGTACGGTTAGACATACGATTGCTTTTAACCCAGGATTGAAACCCGACCGAATTGGCCTCAGTCGGCTATTCTACCTCTGAGCTATGGGCGCTCGGTAGAAGGAGACAGACTTTTAGCGTATGATGTATCAGAGTGCTCTAATTCATTACTGAATGAGCGATGTGTAGATGCTAGATTAGCTACTGATTTTCAAATTCTACCATTCTTCCAGAGTGATCAATCAGAGTGTAAGAGCGTAAATCATCCGCAGACAATACTGTTTCGCAGCTCATCAGTATGATTAGACACCCGATTCCTACTAGGCAGGACTGAAACCCGACCGAATTGGTATCAGTCAAGGATTCAACCCCTAAACTATGGAGGGAGGTAGATTTCATTAGCGTGTTATTCACAATGTAAACAACACCAGTAGCTGAGAATTTTCATGTTCATTTCTGAATGAACGGTGAGTAAATAGTGGTGAGTAGCTACTGTTTTAAAAGTCTACTATTTCTCCATAGTGCTCAATCAGCAAGCGAGAGTGTAGTCATCCGCAAGTGTTGTTTTGCTTTATCACTGCTCATCATTACGGTTAGACACCTAATTATTCTAGCCAGGATTGAAACCCGACTGAAATTGGTATTCCTCCAAGAAAGAAAATAAAGCCACTATAATGCGAGTGTTTAAGATTAATAGTGAGCAGGAATAGAAAAGAGCAATTCGATGGACAGTAATTTAACATTGCACTTAATAGAATGGAAACATAGTCTAGGCGAGAAGTACGGGAAAAGAAACAGCTAGCATAGAGATCACGGCTACATCAAGCCAGCTTTACTGCAAATTGATGAGATCTCGACGCCAGTCTCGTACCACAAAGTCATAAAGTCTAGGTACCATAGCAAAAAGCTAATCCCCCATTTTTTTTTTATAATCATATCGCCTCAAGCAAAGCATTTTACTGCCACTGTTTTGCAGGGTGGTTACATAGGAGGAAAGTTATGAGAAAGAGTGACAGGTCATAGGGGGTGTCAGAAAGTGGGTAAGAGAAGGATGAGAATACTGATGGGAGTGGAGTGAACGGAGGAAAGAGCATGAGAGAGAGAGAGAGAGAGAGAGAGAGAGAGAAAGAGAGGATGCAGGTTAGTCAGATAGGAGATGACTATTGATTTTACATTGAAATTCTTGGAGATTGTAGCTGTCGAGGAAGCAAGTAAATAGAAGGGAATTCCACAGGCGGAAAGTGCAAGAAAAGAAGTTGATAGAGTAGAATTTGCGTTTACAATTTAAGGGTTTCACAGTAAAGGGGTGGGAGCTAGTTAATAATCTTGAGACTCGATCAAATTTATATATAGAGGGTATATATATATAGTGAGCTAAGTTCATAAAAGTATATATATATATATATATATATATACTTGTAAAGAATATTGTTGAAAAAGAAAAAGCTGTGGTTATTAATTTGTTTGCATATTTTTAAAATTTTGTGGACAGGTAACAAAATTTTCTTTGGACTTTTTGAGGTAGCTTTGCAGTATGTGAAGGCATTTTGTGATGGGTATGTTATTGCATGATTTGATTACTAAGATCGCCATAACCATGTTTTCTACATTTGTATTTTCGTATTTTCTGCTTCAATCAGCAGAGTGTTTGCTATGTGTTGTGTTGACGGTTTCTAGAAATAAAGTTACGACTTTTGCAATGGCTTGCGCTAACTTGTGAGGTATACTGTTGATTCTGGAGATAATGGGTTTTATGAGTATGTTGTCTTTGGGTTTTTTACATATGCCGTACAGTGGGTATATGTTGGCGTTCGTATTAAAACTATAGACGAATTAAGTGTGAGTATATATCGGCAACGGTAATATGTATGAATGACAGACGAAATACATTTCCGATTTATATTTTTAAAATAAAATGCGAGAATCAGTTATAAATCTCTGTGTTAAAAATTTTTGAACGGAAATGTATTTTGTCCCTGTCAATCACACATACTAATGTTACCGACATATACACACACTTAATTTGCCAATAGTTTAAATACGCATCACACTCATCATTTTCGCATACATATACTTACATTCATAATTAACATCTAATGTTTTTGCTACTCGTTGGAACACACACTTTAACAGATACAACTTTTTCTTGCACATTTTATATTCGTTCATTGTTTTATCACACGTGACACACATCTGACCAATGAAACCATACCTCAATTAACATATTGTCTCTTAGATTTTTAAATCATTATTTACAGAAATCTATGAAGAAGCTTGTTAAATGTGAAACATGTTAGATTAAAGACACTTTTTTCTTTCTTATTCTTTAATTATTCTATATATTTTTCATTCGGATCGACATATTCAACACACACACACAGTATATATATATATATATATATATATATATATATATATATATATATATATGATAAGGAAGTGAAAGAACAGGTAGATGAAAACCCACTGTTCATACATTTACTTTTATAGAGTGATCAATTCAGATTAGAGCTTAATATTGTAATTTTGTTATTACAAAAGTTTATATAAAGCATTATATCACTACACCAATTATTTTTAATGTTTCAGAACAATACTGTTCTTCTTCAGATGATATTTAAATAAATGTTTTTTAAAAAATACTTTTTTTCCTTCGATGATATTTTAAAATCCCTGAAACGTCACAGGTCTATCGCGACTCTATTTCTATGGAAATGTTCTGATGACGTCCCATAGAATATATTTCCTAGTTCCAAAAGCTCAGTTTTTTATAACTATATCCCACTATGCCATGTATAAAGGTACGATCCTTTCGTATTTCATTGTTAAAAAAGATGATCCATTCGAACCGATTGCTTACAAGAGCTGTTATTTTGTAGAAAAGTTTCCCGAGTGGATGCTTCCTGTCCACTACACTATTAATCACTTCATGTTTAAAGCCAATCGTTATATATATTCTATATTCATAATCTAAAATTTTTATGGCTATAAACTAACGTCATTCATTAACCCTTTACGGTGAATGCTTATTGAGTCTTGTATTAGGCTAGCAATAGCGTAAAAGAATAAACAGAAACGCGGATATCGACTAAGTCAAAATTTAAGAATTGAAATTACGAAGATAAAAGTTCTTTTAAGAGATTTAAGAAAAAAAGAAGAAGATAGTAATAAATTCAAAGTTTTTATTAAATTATTAACCCTGAAGGGAAATCAGTGAAGGGATATGTCTTATTCCTATACACTCATGAGTTAGTAGATAATATTAAGACGGGTCACCATGTAAAGATAAGGCGGAACGGAGAAATGAAATGAATGAATGAATGCTTGTTCCTAAAGAGACATTTATCACACACACACACACACACACACACACACACACACACACACACATATATATATATATTCCATTTGTAAACAAGTTATTACGCGACATGTGTAGTGTTTTCAGGCGGTTTTTAATAACTATTATTGAATTATTGAAAATCGCCTGAAGACACCACTCATGGTAGAAACCTAGGTCGCGTAATAACTCGTTTATAAATGGAAATTATTCAACAGTTATTATTGAGTCGTTGAAAATCACTTGAAGATACCACTCATGGTAGAAACCTAGGTGGTGTAATAACTCGGTTAAAAATGGAAAATATTCAAAAGTTCTACAATATAATTGTATTGAAGACTCTTTAATACAAATGTGCACTGGTTTAATTTTATTATGAAACTAAAACTAAGTAATTAAACAGTCAATATATATATAAAAACAAGAGTCTACACGTGGAGAAATATATATCTATTATGTTCAACGCAAAGCAATGTATTAGAATGAACAAAAAGGAAAAAATGTTTTAAACTGAAGATACCTCTGTTTGGAAGGACCTAATTCATCTGTGTCCCAAAAGAATATGGTAGTTTTCAGTTATGTCCCCACGGAAAGGCAGGAGTTTATTTTTTTCTAGCGGAACATAGCGGTGTACAGATTCTGCTTAGGCCAAATACCTAGACCGAAGAGAACGACCTTCTTTTTTATCCTTACCAGCCCATACAAGCCAAAGTGCTAATCATAGCAGAGCATTGCTGAGTGTGGTTGTGGTATGGAGGCAATAGACTTGCCGAAGTTAAGTTTGTAATGATTAGGTAAATATGTATGTTTAACAAAGTAGTCGTGCTCGGGAAAAGCAATCAGTTGGATTTTCGTTCTTATCAAATATGAATGAAATGGGGATGTTTCGAGGCCGTGTACATGGAAATAGCGATTTGAATTCTCTCGAGGATGAAAATGAAGAAGTGGGTAGCACCAGACAAAATATAGCAAGAAAACTTTATTTTTGATCTCGTCCGACTATTATAATTTTTTTAGAATATGGTAGATGAAATGAGGTATGACCTTAAAAATATACAAATTAATACAAGGTGAATACTTCTGCGAATGAAGTGGCTAAGCTAAGCATATATATATATATATATATATATATATATATATATATATATACTAAACATTTATAGGTCAAATTTAAATTAGATTTAAATTAGATCAGTAAACAGTTGTTGAGAAAGTGATCAATAGATGTTTGAAAGGAAATTAAGTTTTGGCATTGAGTGCTTTTAGATATTTGAGTTGGGGAGATTAGCCGATTACGCAACCATGGTTTCGACCTTTTCGATTTCGTCAAGAGATTTGTATTATTTGTATTATACTGCATACATATTATACTTTGTTTATCTATCTATCTATCTATCTATCTATCTATCTATCTATCTATCTATCTCATCCTGTTCTTATCTATCTATCTATCTATCTATCTATCTATCTATCTATCTATCTATCTATCTATCTATCTATCTATCTCATCCTGTTCATTATCTATCTATCTATCTATCTATCTATCTATCTATCTATCTATCTATCTATCTATCTCATCCTGTTCATTATCTATCTATCTATCTATCTATCTATCTATCTATCTATCTATCTATCTATCTATCTATCTATCTATCTATCCTGTTCATTATCTATCTATCTATCTATCTATCTATCTATCTATCTATCTATCTATCTATCTATCTATCTATCCTGTTCATTATCTATCTATCTATCTATCTATCTATCTATCTATCTATCTATCTATCTATCTATTCTGTGTATTTAGGCAGCAGATTTTCTTGTAGACATGTCAGATTAGATATATTGCAAACATTGTGCATGCTTATTTTTAATAAAAACCGTTCATCCGTTCATACGCAGGAATAAATTTTCGCATATTATAATTGAAAAATGTAAGAAATGAGCTGTAACTTTAACAGATGATTTTATTATTCATTTCTCAATATTCCCAAATAGTTTCAATCTCCTTCCGATATTATCTTCAGGGGTGTGAGTTAAGGTAACAAAAATAACCGCAAAACTGTTTTGTTAAAAATTACTATAAATTTTCGTTTTGTTTCAAATATTTGGCAAAGTGCTTCATTACAACGAGAAAATTATCCAAAATGGAATTCCTTTATGTATTAACCCTCTAGGGCCATTCGTATCATATTTGATACAGTATTTCCCTATAAGGAAACATTTGGTAATTCCCTATAAGGAAACATTTGGTATTCATTGACTGAGCAGTCAGTACTGCTTTCATTTGAAATTTATAAAATATTTCTCTTAAAAAATTTTTCAGGAAAATATTTCTTTCAAGGCTTGTTTTCATACTGTATCAAATATGATACGAATGGCCCTAGAGGGTTAATGTCATTACGGCATAAAATATTACATTTTGGATAATAGGAAATGTCTAGCAAACTAAATGATGCCTTAGTCCACTTTAATGTAGCCCACTTTGGATCTCATTTATCCTACGTCCGTACCACTTTTTATAAAACATAAGTAGTCAGGTACCCTTGCATTAGTTGCTAAGTTACCAGGGTGCGAAACCGGTTCTCATCATTTTTAAAATGCTGGATACTTTTCTGACATCATTCTACAGTGTGTCCATAAGATCTGGACACAGGTAAAAATACATAGTTTCCAGAAATTAAAATTTCAACATTTTATTGGATTGGAATATAAACAAATAACATCTTCAATATGATTTTCATCATTTGTGGTGCAAATGTTGATGCCCTTTGCAAGATTCACGTAAACTCGACGCAATAATCTTCATGCGTTCAATCAAATGTGTTGCATCTGTGGTTTCCACTGAGTACACCTTCTACACCTTCTATATACCTCAGAAAAAGAAATCATTTTTTTCTCATTTCGACAAAACCATGTTTTACCTGTATTGGTAAAAAAAATATAATTAATGAGATATCCTACATGTCTAGAATTTATGGACAACCTGTATTTGGAACGGAAAGATCTTTCTATTCCTGTTTGGGTTAATATCCCTTTAATAAATAATTAAGATTTTGAGAGTAAACAGCATAAAAAGCGAGTACGTCTGTCAGAAGATTGAGTGTACAAATGTAGTATGGATGCTACTTTTACTTAGCAAGAAACGGAAGAAAACACAGATCTTCAAAAAATATCAACATACTATATTATGGGGATTAATGAAATGCGTTGATTCATTTGGTAGATACGCAATCGCATTTCTCATTTTATGTGCATTTTAACTCTTGAAAACAATTTATAGAGAGGACCTGATAAAGTGACACTCGGTAGGACAAAGAACAGACTGTTGAATAATATCCGAAGCTGGAATAACATTTGGAATACTCGTGAATCTTCTCAAAATCACTGGGGGTCCTTTTCTTCTTCGTGCGCCGTATCCCTTCAGAACATAGGCGGTCATAGAACATAGGCGGTCATGAACTTCCACTTGCCCCTGTCCATTGTCGCTCTTAATATTTCTCTTCTTGGTATCTCTCCCAAACCCAGAACTGTGTTTTTGAAATCGTGTATGCGTTATTTTAGCTAATTCTGAAAACTTTCACTGTGCTGAATATATAAAAAAATGATGAACTTTTCTGCTATTATCTTTAGTTTTTCCGATACCTTTACATAAAAATTCTCCATGAATGCGTTTTGTCATTGAAAATAGGAAGGTAAAAGAAATACTCATTTGATGATTAAATTCAATCTCAATGAAACAAAACATGTGGTATTCGAAGCAATATAACATAATAAGTGATTAATATTTTCATATTGAGAGCGTTTGATTGTCATGGTAAAAATTTTCAATTATTAGATTTTCGGGAATGCTTACTAGATTTGATCTGGCTTATATTTGATGCTGGTTCTAGCATCAGTCAGCCATCATTTTCTGTGCTACATTTCCTGATAGCGTTCTTCCATTCTTCCATAACTTTAATGTTATTGTGACATCTTTAACCTTGTTCATTTATGACATCTCCAAAATTAAATTATATCAATAACAAACACAAGTTTCTGTTATAAATGTTTAAGGCAAACTATATAAAGTGATTATATCTAAAGATTTTATATGGTTTCTATTCATAATTTAGAACAATGCCATTAAACTGGCTTTTATCATCATATATTATCGCAATACAAAACACAGCTGCTTTAGCAATCAGAAATGCAATAGCATTCGTGTTGTTCTTTTGCAGAAGGCATTCAGAACTAATTTAAATATTGTGGAAAATTTGACTACCAATAAGCATAAAATCTCAAGTTCTGAATGTAGAGCAAATGTAAAAATGGAACTGATTTTTGGGAGAGCAGTGGGTCAAAATTAAAATATAGGTTGGTCGTCAATGAAACATTTGTAAGCCAATGTAACTGATAAAGCTAAATGATTTTCTTTGACTCACTCAAACAAATAAAGGACTTAACCGGATTTGAACCAACGTAAGAATACACAAATGTGCTGATTTAAACCAGCGTAAGAATACACAAACGTGCTGAAAAGCACCCGGTTCGATCCAAAATATAAAAAAAGATGACATCTTTATTTCGTTACTTCACCATTAAAAATCTGGTTCTGAGAAGTTGGTTAAACTGAGGAAAATTCAGTACACGTCTCAAATACTGCGTGTGACAGTTACAAGCAAAATATTTCACTCGGATCCAAAGCACAGATACGATGAACGAGAAGATCAAAAAGATTCATTTATATTTCAGAGGTGAAAAGATTTGACAATTAGTAAATTTACACAGGCACAGGAAACAAAATTGTTTCCAGGAAGGTCAAGTAAGAATTGTATGAAAAAAGGTAGGGTCACCATTTATATCTATCTATCTATCTATCTATCTATCTATCTATCTATCTATCTATCTATCTATCTATCTATCTTGTCAATTTCTCTCCTCCCGTTCTCCTTTGTTACTATCTACTATCAACCACTCATTATGTGAAAAATGTGTCACTTTTTTGTCATTCTGTCTGCTGCATTTCACGTTCAAGGCATTGATTTTTCTTTAATTGCTTATCACTTTTCCTGAGTACCATCTTATGTATGTTGTCGGGTAGGGCTTTTTTCCTATTATTTGTGCATACTAAAAAAGGGTAATTGCCATTGGCACAGAATCTTGAATCTAATCATTTCTTTTCCACGTGTGTTGGGTTGCATCTCTGAATTTCCTTGGTTTATAGGTAGTTTCCCAGGCCCAAACGCTGCATCACAGTGTATATTTAGGCTGCATATCTTCATTCAAACATTTTCATTGAATGATATATATACATATTATTTCTGTTTATTTTCATAATGATCTTTTCCAGCTATTTAATCAGTTTGTTGATATTAAGGTGAAAGTACTTTTAATCTGTTTCAATCTTTCTTAAGATCATCCTCAGGGCTAATTACAAAGATAAATTTATAGTAATTGTGATGGGGATTAAAAAACAAAACAAAAGAAAACAAAACAAAAATACGAGCGAACAATCTCTGTTATAATTATTTTAAAATTGTACATTTATCCACTGTAGCTATGTACAGACTTCCACTATTCCTAGGACACACTCATACTACTATTGCCCGAGAACAACATTGAGTATTTGACATTTTGGAGATAGAGTGTTTCATTTTTCTTGGTCTAACGATCATTTGGCTGCCAAAAGATGTTAAACAGTGGCCGCGGTCCGTGGTTACCAAAGCTGCAAGTGTCAGAATTATACTACTTTTTTAACTATACGTCAGAGATATTCTATCGAACTATCGTTTTTTTTTAAGTATAGAGTAAGGAAACCATCTAAGATATTGCTGTTTATAATGTAGACTTTTATAAACGCATAAAACTAAATTCTGGAAAAATAGGAACAATGTATTATTCTCTATAAAGGGTAATGTGCTTTGACACAACTGACACGGTGATAACCGAAGACTTCTTAAACAACCATCAGTAGGAGCAGTCCTGTAACCAAGAAATGTTTTCGGTACTAAGAAAACCTTAATCGGAATTTCATATGAAGATTTTGAATTCTGTTTATATGCAATCCTACCAGCCAGTCTTTTATTAGCAAAAGGAATGGTTTTCGGTTTAAATATAATTAAATTTTAATTGTTATATATTTATTATATAAAATTCGTTATTTGATGTTTATTTTAGTATACTTATCTCGCTATTAACTGAGCTCTAATTAAAGAAGATTGATACTTTTGTGTTAATTGTGATTTTTATTTCGATATTATCAAATTATGGCAGAAAAATGATTTTTTACTTTTCTTTTTCTTGTTTTTTTCTTGTTTGAACATGTCAGTCTTCATTGATTTTCTTAAATATATGAATTTATATATAGGTGAATTTACTTGAGCCACAAGATTAGCAACTAGGTCCCACTCTTTTACTGTGAAACTAATAAAATGTAAATGCAAATTCTACTCCAGCAACTTCCTTTCTCGCACTTCCCGCCTGTGGAATTAATTTCCATTTACTTGTTCCCTCGACAGCCACAATCAGCAAGAATTAAAATATAAAGTCAATAGTCATCTCCTATCTCACTAACCTGCATCCTCTCTCTCATGCTCCATTCTCCGTCCACTCCACTCTCATCTGTATTCTCATCCTTCTCTTACCCACTTCCTGACACCTGCCATTCTTTCTCATAATGTTCCTTCTATGTAACCCCCAGCAAAAAAGTGGCAGAAAAATGCATTGCTTGGGGCAATATGATTATTAAAAAAGTCGTACCCCTGCTAAAACCTTTTTCTAGATACATACGTTTGTTTGTATTAATGCTTCATAATTTTATCGGTAGTGGGTTATGTTTGGGGTTGACACGGGATTAACAGGATCTACCTATGGGACAATTACTTCAAAGCATCAAAGAATGGGAAAAAATAACATCATATCAACGGCGGAATTATACAACTGATGTAAATTTACGATGTTAACCCACACGCGTTAAATCAAGATTTATTGTTTGATACGATAGAAAAAAATTGATTAGATTCAGGGGCAAGCTATCTTGTATCTCTCGACTAGAGGTCGCAGTCTTATTACAGACAGACGCTTTTAGCTTCCATTTTAACATCTTTTTCTGAATATCTTTTTAGCTGTCAGCTATTAAATGTTGGAGAATAAGAAAATCTGTTTGTTAGAAACTTTAACATCTATGTATACTAAATTTCACCCGTCTTACAGACATATCTCGTTAAAAAAAACGGTCCTAGTACACAGAGGGGTGCCTGATTAAGAATTAAAGAGGCTGTAAGCTTGGATGTGCGGATGGTGTAATGGATTGCACAAAATTGGAAGGCGGACAACCGAGTTCCAATTACAGTCGTGTTCGTTATATTTACTTAGCTGCAAATACCTTTGGTATGAATCCACATCTGCCTCCATTTATGAGTTAATTAATAGAACTTTTATCAGTAAAAATCATTAAAATCTTCCAAATATTTACAACTTAAAATATTTTCATATATCTCTCATAAATAAAAAAAACATCTGGATATAAATCTAATAAATGCTAAACACTTCATATACTGCAGTGTATGAAATAATAAATTTTGTGCAGGATATAAGAAAATTGAATGAAGACGCGGTTTTTGTAGGCGTAGCTTCTTACAATATCGCAATTTACACCAAAATCACGATATGCACCCGAAATCCCGATTCATGTATATAAATAACCCCGTCAGATCAAAATATTCATATTGATATCCGACATGGCGTCAAGCAACAGATGTCTGAACGCTAAGCTGAATGCAATAGCTTTCACAGATCTATGGGTAACAGTGAATTCAAGAAAATGAAATATGTAGGTATTATCGAGGTCCATCAACATCGCCTGTCAACACTATCGAGGATAGGGTTGACGGGCGATCATATTGAATCTTATCAGCAGCGAGTTTAACAAATCCGCTTCTTTCTACCTTAATCATTGGCTGGTATCAACTTTGTGGAGAAAAGAAACTTACTCAGACTTATTTTATTGGGTGATGTAGGAATCTCGATTATGTTTATCAAGTTGGCCTTGTGCCAAACATAACCGAACTTGCCACAATTTAAAATTATAAGAAGATTGAAAAGATAATGTACAAATAAGTGAAACTTTATTTATAGAGCAAAATAACATCCAGTTTGTATGTATGAAATTATTAAACTGTGAAAATTGTCTAAGAGAAAGAGTAGTAAAGATTATAATGAATTCAGAGTTCGTTTGTTATAGCGAAATGTGACTTATGCAGAAAAAGTTAAGTCTGTATTTCGCTGTGTGTATCAACCAGTAGTAGTAGCGTCTTTGTTTCTTTCTGTAGTTAGTGAGTAGGTAAAGAGGGAGAAGAAGAGATAAAAAGGCCCAACAAGAGAGAAAGTGAGAGAGTGCAAATGTCACTGGACAGTTGTGTCCGTTCGGCGGCTAACAATTTTTTTACATAGTGACTAGTGTTCTTTTTCTTCTCTGCTTCCTTGTTTCTCGGTTTGATTCAAATTTCTTCATCTATTTATATCAAAAATCGATTTAACATCAACTTGTTACTCTTTCTCAGTTTGTAAGTCGCTCCCTTTCTCTATTGGTCCGAAAACATTTTCTCACATGATCGCCAAACTTTGCCTTGGTCTTTTTTTCAACATGAAGCTAATCCTTCTTTATATTAGTCAAAAATAATTTTTGTTTTTACAATTTTCTAAACTTTTTAGTTTACTTGCCAATTTCTAACCTTTTCAAAGGCTAAATAATCTTATGTCTACACTCGATTAATATTCAGTTAATACGCTATCCTCAAAGTTCATATACCTCATAAAGTTTATTAAAACGAGTTTTTAATCTTTCAGGGCTTAGAAAAAACACCGATGATTATTCTGTCTACAATTCCATATTAGTCATTGAGTCATAAGTTTCGATGCCAATTCGTCTGTAATATAAATCACACATCATGTTTGTCGTCAAATTAACTAGCAGCTAGTTCGTGGAAAAAATACCAACCAACGATTTCATCATCAGTAGAACACATATCCCTAAAACGCTCATAAACATATTCTACAATATAACACTAAAAAATTAATCTCCATTCTAACACAAAACTAGTGCATTCCCAGTGCTATACGCATCATGTGCGTCCTCAATATAACACTCATAAAGTTCGTTTTCAATATAAAGAAGAGCCAGTTCAACCTCTAGTTTAGACACAACGATCACATCCCAAATATAACATTCATTATGCTTGACCTCATTATGAGTCACTAAAATGTGTCCCCATTATAACACACAATATAGCTGTCCCAATACAGGCAGTTTATACTCCGTAAGAATAAAACACAGACCGTTCTTCTCCAATATAAGAGAAAATAATTACCCCCCAAGTAAAAACACAACCAGTTCATCCAAAATATGTAACGGATTATTCATGTCTCAATATATGATACAACTAGTTTGTTTATCATACAATAGCCAAAAAGTTCATGCACAATATAATATTGATTACGTTTACCCACTTCGTCAATTTTTTCGCCAATATAAGACACATTAAATCCGTTCAGAATATAAGACTCATTAAGTTGGTCCCCAATATAAACTCAGCCAGTTCGCGATATGAAACTCATCAAGTTCGTCACCAGTTAAACATCAATTTCGTTCATAATTTATATTTACTCACTCAGATCATCCCTAATTTAATTCAACGTCAAATTCGTCGCCAATAAATTATCTGTCAAGTTCGTCCCCAATATAATATTCATTAAGTTTGTCGGCGATACAATGTAACACGCATAATGGTCATCCTCAATATGAAGCTCATCAAATTCGTCCCCAATATAACATTAAGTTAGTTCATATATAAAACACTTCTCCTATATAATGTACATCAAGTTTGTCCCCAATATGACATCAAATTCGTTCCTGCATATGAGGCATTAATTCGTCTACTAATAGTATACATCAAGTTCGTCCCCAAATTAATATCAAGTTCATATCTATATAAAATACATTTATCCCCTACGCAATACGCATAAAAATTCGTTCCTGTATAATACGCATTACGATTATCCCAATATAAAACATATCTTAACAAATATGACATCAAGTTGTTTCGTATATACGTTAATCTCCCATATGATGCACATCAAGGTATCCCTGCTATAACATAAAGTTCATTCCTATATAATACGCATAATTTCGTCCTCCATATATTATAGATCAAGTTCATTTCCAGTAGAACATCAAGTTTCTTCCTATATAGCAGGTATTAATTTCGTTCGCCATATAATACACATCGATTGAATCAACACCATAACATCAAGTTCCTTCTTATATAACACGCATCCATTTAATCCCCATGTGATACACATCCATTCATCCTCAATAGAACATCAACTTATTCTTATATAACACGCATTATTTTTGTCCCATATAATCCACATCAAACCTTTCTCAATGTAAAATGATGTTCGTCTCCCATATAATACACCTCAAGATCGTCCCCACTGCAACATCAATTTCGTTTCTATATAACACGCATTAATTTCGTCCCTCCATATAACACACATCAATTTAGTTCCCAATATAATATAAATTTACTTTTTATATAGCATGCATTAATTTATTCCCCATATTGCATACTTCTAGTACGTCTCCAATATAACATCATTTTCGTTCGTATGTAACACGCATTAAGTTTTTCCTTTATACAACATCATGTTTCCGTCTATATTAAACGTTTTAAGTTCGTCCTCTATGCAATACATATTAACTTCTTCCACAATATAACATCAAGTTCGTTCTTATGTACCACATATCATTTTCGTCGCTGTATAAAACTCATCAACTTAGTCCCCTATATAGCAATCAATAAATTCAACCTAAATATAACTTTCGATAATTTAGTCCTCTTTTTGAAACTCATAATTTTGTATCCTATTTCACATTAAGTTCCTTCTGCATTAAATT
This sequence comes from Ascarosepion bandense, assembly GCA_037127315.1. Lineage (NCBI taxonomy): Eukaryota > Metazoa > Mollusca > Cephalopoda > Sepiida > Sepiidae > Ascarosepion > Ascarosepion bandense. The sequence goes on along the minus strand of JBBBDQ010002301.1, from coordinate 166,414 downwards.
AATTCCCGATATTCTATCACTTCAAGTTCATCACCATTATTAATCTCATCATCTTCATCCCTAATACAGTACCCATCAAGATAGTCCCTAATTTGAAACTCATCAAGTTCGTCCACAATATAGAGTTAACTATATAGCACTCAAAAGTTGATTTCTAATATAACACCCATAATTGACTTCTTCAAATTAACACTCATTAAATTCGTCCCCAATATAATAACAAAATCAATTTCTGTATAAAAATCATTAAATTCACCCTAATTTATTATTCAGTATTCTACCCATCAATATTATGCTAATCATTTCAATCATAAATCAATACCCATCAAGATATTCCATAATATAAATCTCATAATTTTAGCCTCCAATATCACTTTCCATATATAACACACATTATGTTCAGATCCAATAGAACACTCATCATGTTGGTTGCCAATATAACGCTATTCAAATCCATCCGTTCCTAGCATAATCCATATCACTTTTTTCCCATATATAACACTCACCAATTTCTTTCTCATCATTTTCGCACTATATAAAACACTCACCATATTCGCCCTGAATATAATAGCCATCAAGTTTGCTCTGAATATTCTTTCCAGATAAAATACCCATCTTCACCCATATAGCAATCCTTAAGTTCATTTCCTGTATAATATAAATTTCCTTGTAAGCCCCACCCATTTCATTTGCAATGACACGTTCGTCCCAAATATCACAATTATCGTGTTGGTTTCTAATCTAACATTGATCAATTTCATCCCCAATATAAGTCTCATCAAGTTCATCCATAGAATAACACACAGTTAGTTCTTTTTAATGATAAGTTATGAATAATATTTATTATTTATTAAATGTAACGAAAAACCGCATATTTTATGTTATCTATTATTTTTCTCTAATTATTTGACTTCCTACAACTTCAATGTTCTAATCGAACAGATTTTGAATATTCATGAAGCTGGGATTTGTTATTAAGGTTTTTCAGAATTTGGAAATAATTGACACCAACCAGACTTCATTAAAACTCAATAAGCGTATTTTGGCCCCAATAGTCTACTATGAATACACAAAGCCATTAACTACGCCTGGACCGAATTATTGCAATTTTGTATCTCTCAAATTTTTATTTATTAATTTGATAATATTATATGTTATCCTTAGTTAGGCTGCCAGCGATTCACTGGCCATCTTTTGGTATAAAGAGAAATTGTCAAAATATAGGAATTTTCAGGTTTGGCTAAAAAAATGCGAGAAAATAGAACATTTTGAATACTGCTGCCATATCTCGTCGGGTGCTCCTGCTATCCACCTAGGTGTCCTTGACAAAATGCAACGGAGAATCTTGTAATGTGATCGATCCCGACTTGGCAGCTCGAATACAGTCACTTTCTCATCGGCGCAATGTGGTTTCCTTGTGTCTCTTCTACAAATACTTTCACGACTTCTGCTCTGATGAACTTAGCTCACTGGTGCCCCTATATAAAAATTTACTTGCGACAAGATTAGCAACTAAGTCCCACCCTATTAATAAATTGTAAACGTAAATTCTACTCCATCAACTTTTTTTCTGGCACTTCCCTCCTGTGGAATTAGCTTCCATTTACTTGCTTTCCCGATAGCTACAATCTCCAAGAATTTAAATGTAAAGTCAATAGTCATCTCCTATCTCACTAACCTCCATCCTCTCTCTCATGCTCCTTTCTCCGCCCACTCCACTCTCATCAGTATTCTCATCCTTCTCTTACTAACTTCCTGACACCCCCTAAAACCTGTTACTCTTTCTCATAACTTTCCTCTTATGTGATCCCCTGCAATACAGTGGCAATAAAATGTCTTGCTTTGGGCGATATGATTAAGAAAAAACGAAAAAAAAGAAAAGAGAATAAGAAGAAAGATGACGAGAGACAAAGAGAGAGATTGAGATTGAGAAATAGTAAGAGGGAGAAAATATGGCAAAAAGGAAAACAAAAACATGTTCAGAGACAGAAAAGGAGAAAGAGAGAGAGAGAGAGAGAGAGAGAGAGAGAAGGAAGTAGAAAATAGAAAGAAATAAAGTGGGGAAAATTAGAGCAAAATATATTAAGAACAAAGTAGAACTCTTGAAAAAGAAGGAAGATAAATCGAGAAGTGAAACGAGTAAAGAGAAAGAAAAGGATATATAGAAACGAATAGAAAGAGTTAGATTATAACAGAAATAGGAGAATATATAAGAGTAAGGAAGGAGCGTCAAGGAAAAGAAGAGAAAACGAAACTGAGGTAAAGAGAAAAATCAAGGAATATAAAATATTACAGAAAGAGAGAAATCGAAAACAACAGCAGAAACAGATGAGATTTAGACATGAAGAGAAAGAGAGGGGAAAAAGAAAAAAATGTGCTTAGAGACATTAACAAGGAAAAGTTAATAGACAACGAAAAAAGATTAAGAAACGAAAAAAAAAAGAAAGAGAACGGGAGTGAAAGAAAGAAAGAAATGTAAAGATAAACAATATATAAAAGCAAAAAAAATAAAAATAAAAATAAAAGAAAAAGATGTCAGCATCTATTTTTAATCCCCAGATCTGTTCTTTCCCCGACCGTACCTGAGAAAATAATTCCCTAAAAATGAAATGTCAGCTCCTGATTTTTAGAAAGAAAAAAATCTAAATGAGATACATAACCTAATTATTTCTGTAAATTTTTTATTGGGAAAATAAATAAAAAATTGCTTGCCTTTTCAATGGTTTCTTGAAAGTAGTCAAAATATGAATTTTTAAATGTAAACAGGATTCGTATTTTCAATTCGATTTTTTAAACACGTAGAAATAAAAATTAAAAAATGCTAAAACCAGAAATAGCAATATCTCAAGGAAGGAAAACAGTAGATTACAATTTCTAAAATATCACGAGAAAGCCTTTTTTTTTCATTCTTTATAATCCACTAAGGATATCAGCTTCTCAAAATATGTCAGATTAAATTCTAACATTTAAAAGTTCAAATTATTCATTAAAAATAGACAAATCTTCAAATTTGTTTTTATAAACACTGTATTGCTTTTATTCTGAAAACAGTGTTTTGCTTAAGGATGTGAAAAAATATATGGATAAATTAAAAATAAAAATCTCTATGCTCCAATTTATTAATATCAACATTTGACAGAAAAAAAACTAAAGTTAGTTGACGTATAATTGTTTTCTTCGTTATTTAAAAAGAAGAAGTATATATATATACAGGGTGCGATGAAAAAATTTTCGACATTTTATACTTGAATTTCGCGCATGTGCGTTGTTTGTTTTCCTTTTTGTTGACTGCATAGTTTGTGAGAAAAAGAGTACCATTGAGGGGAATGTGCTGCTCTAGTTTATGAACGTGGCAACTAAAAAAATCTTATGACTGGCAACAGAATTCTGCACCATGCCTTACACGCACGAAAACCCAGTCATAGCTGTCAGACAATTTTTGCGACCACATCACTCTTTAAATTGATTATTATTAGTGAGGTGCATTTGAGCGAGAGACCAATAAAATTCCTTATAATATCAAAGATGAACAGAAGGCAAGGATTACGGCAACATTCACCAACTTAGACAAGAAGAACGTCCAAAAGAGATGCCTCAGAGTTTCCGAAGTCGTCTGGACTTCGTAGGTGAAGCCAATGACGATTTTATTGAATGAATTTACTCTTTAGTATTTCAAGATATTTTTGTGTAATGTTAATATCATCAAAGATAAACGAAAAACTTGAAGCAACTGAAATGTGGATCTACAGAAGGATGCTGCAAATATCATGGATCGAACATGTGAGCAATAATGAGGTTTTGGAAAGGATGAAAACGAAAAGAACATTAATACTGATCATTACGAAGAGAGAGCTAAAGTCCCTGGGACATTCAATGAGGAAAGAGGGCTTGGAGAACCTGATACTAACAGGCCAGATAGAGGGAAGGAAAGACAGAGGAAAACAGCGAGTTACGTACTTGACTGACCTAAGCTGTTGAATTGCAGAATGGAGGTTGAGTGATGTAACAGGAGAAAGCGTGTTAAGAGCCACCAGGGATAGGGAGACGTGGAAGGCCATGGTCGTCTACTTCCTGAAAGGATAGGGCACGTAGAAGAAGAATATATATGCCAACTGTTTATAAGAAATTATAATGTGGATATATAGTGGGGGATCAATTCTATATCATGATCAATACATAAACTGATCCCTCATTTTGTGGCCATGCTTGTTTCTATACATTTATATTCTAGATTTATGGGCTTGAGCTAGCGGATGACAGGACGAGGGTTGCATGGTGTAACGGGAGAAAGCGTGCTAAGAGCCACCAGCGATAGGGAAACCTGGAAGGCCATGATCGTCTACGTCCCGAAAGGACAAGGCAGATAGAAGAAAAAGATATGTTAAAATGACAAGAAGAAGAAAAAAATAAGAAGAAAAAATAAGAAGAAGCCTACAAAATTCAAATTTAGTTATTCAGTTCCTGTCTGTTTGGCTCTTCTGTTTTAATATTGACTAGCATCATAACCCGGCGTTGCCCGTGCAACTCAGAACATTTTAGTAATAGGAGAAGATGCCAATGAGAGAAGTAGATGGAAATCATTTATTGAAAGTTGGAAAGGAGAGCTGAGGCTGTTAGTAACCATTTTCAGCATTAAGAAGAATGCTTTGAATGTATGTTGCTGTAGTATTCGAACGGAGTATAACATGTAGTTTTAGCGCTGTTCATACTTTTGTCTCCTTCTAAGGGGGTGGGGGTTAAAAAATTGTTGTTTAAAAATTGTTCAGAAATTCCATTAAAAAAGTTTATTTTCTTTTGTTTTGCGTAAACGTGATTTGATGTTTTGTGTGACATTGTAAACAACATTGCGTTTGTTTTTGTTTCAGTATTACGGGGTGAAATATTTACATTATTTTGTTGACTAAATGAATTTAACATAAAAATAAAAATTATTTATTTTGTTTTACTGAAATTAGGAATATGAAAACTATTACGCTCTCAGTTCAGAAATTTTCGAAGAATATTTAAAAATGTAGACATTTAATTTTAGAGGAAAAAGTTACATTAATGCCACACCAAGTATAGATAGTTGAGAAATTTTCGAAGAATATTTAAAAATGTAGATATTTAATTTTAGAGGAAAAAGTTACATTAATGCCACACCAAGTATAGACAGTTGATTTCCTGCATGAAATGTTTAGCAAAAAAAAAGAAGCTTTTTTTAATTTTTTGTTTAAAATTAACGGAGAAAAATATTTACATTTTTTGTTGAACAAATGAATTTTTAAAACATCGGAATAAAAATTAAATATAAAGTTTCATTTTTTAAAATTTTATTTTTAAATAAAAAATATTTTAGTCGCGTTTGACACGTGTGATTTGATTTCTGTGACGTAATTTAGCAACCCTCTTAGATCTTAGATGTTTTACGGAGCAAATGTAAACAATGGGTTCCAATGGCCAAAAAATACGAAATGGAAAATAGCTGAACTTAAACTCAAAAAGTATGTGTCGACCTGGCTTCCCTGTAGATATATGTCCCTAGAAAGGTTGAATGGCGTAGCTTAAAAATGTAGGCGTGCATAGGGAACAGTCACACACGGACTCACAGATTGCCTTTTATATGTATATAGATTTCTTCCTTCTTTACACTGACTGAATGTGTTTGTTCATCCACTTGTAGCTTATAGTTTTCTGTCTTCTTCCTCTTAAAAGTCTTATTACTGCCATTATCATCTTTACCGCTTTCCACATCAGTATTATATTTTCCGTTATTGATCCAGTGATAGACATGCATGTGCAGTAAATAATGATTGTTCCCAAGCCTCGATTATGTCAAAAGTGCACTCCTTCAGTAAAGAATCCCATCTGTTTTCGATACAGCGTTTTGTTTTTTTCTGAAGAAAAGAACGTATTCAATAATTCGGATGATGGTGTAGGCATTGATGTACTGGCTCTAGTAAATGTGTAGTGTAGCGTAGGGAGCTGGTTAATTTTTCTTTGATTCGGCCTTGTGTCAGACATACCCGAACTCCCTACAGCTTAAAGGATTTATACAGAATTATCATCAGATGGTTTGTTTCTTCATCAGAAGGTTGGTTATCAGTTGAAATGTGTGAATTAGTGTAGAAGAGTGGAATAATAAAATATACATTTTGAATGTTAAAATGGAAATTTATTAAAAGGAAAAGACTAACATGAGCTGTAGGAGTTAATGTGCAATTAAAAACATTATTAAGAAGTTAAGGTTAGAGTTCGTACAAAATGTTTGTAGTAGTAATTGCTGAAAGAGATATAAAGAAAGAGAAAGAGGACAATGTCCGAGTTATTTGAAGATGAAGTTACATTTTAGATGTTTGCCTCGTGGCTCCCATCTGAGACTGACTGACGTTGATGAAGTCCTTTTATTGTAATCTAGATTCTTCGCACTTACTCGCAAAGTCCTTTTTGATCTTGCAAGTCGCTCCCATTCGTCAAAAATTATTTTAACACTTACTTGCGAAATCTGGTTTCGACTTTTTCGTTAAGCACTTGATCAATCCGTTTTCTATTTGGGAAAACCAGGATTTCACACATCATTTTGAATTTTCGTAAAAGTGAAGAAGAAGGTTGATTTTAATTAATGTTTTATCAGCTACAGTAGTTCATTTAACAAACGATTCGTCGTTATTGCTTGAAATTATATTAGATCTATAATAATGATAATAAGATATAATGAATGAATGTTACATATTAATGGTTTTGTTTTAACATAGAATCATTAAATACAAGACCAAACTGGTGTTTAGAAATCAGGTTAAAAGATTAAGTTGCGCTAGTTCTGAAGTCGAACCATTATTATTAATAATAAGTAATAATTACAAAATTATATGAGAACTTATTTTTATTGTTCTCATTGTAAAAACTATTTGAAAGATAGCAGAGCACATACTATGAAGTTAGCGAAAGAATCGCTGAGTTTGCAATGACTCCATCGTTCTGATGGCTATCATTTCAGTGAGTCAGTTAAGTACCATGCGTGATACACGCTTGGTCGATCATGTCTCACTTTCGGAACATGACCATGCAATAAGAGAATTTCAAGTAATTAATTTTTGTAGAACTAGCAATTCATCAAAAAAGAAAAAGTAAAATATGAAAACCATGATATTTGAACGGAATTAGTAATAATTTGTGGGATAGGAAATTTAGAATTTAAATCAACTTTTTTCTTCACTGTTACAAAAATTCACAATGACATGTAAAATCCAAGTTTTGCTGCATAGAAAAAGAACTGACCTCGTGCTTAAAGAAAAAGTCGAAACCGGATTTCGCGAGTAGAGGTTAAATTGATTTTCTGACCAATGGGAGCGATTTGCAAGACTAAAAATGACTTCGCGATCCAGTGCCAAAAATCTAAAGGCCTATACAAATGACTTCGATCAGCGTCAGACAGTCACATGGAAACAGTAGAGACGAGAAGCTAAAATGAAAACAAGGAAGAAAGTTCAAATCCACCCGGACGATCGTCTTCTTTTTCTTTCTCATGTGCTGATTCCTTTAACTTCTTCTTCATTCAAAGACATTCCTACCAAACAAACGCTCTTGCATACATACCTAAGCATAAACTCTTTTCAACAAATTACTACTACGAACATTCTATAACGCTTGATACCCTCAACTTTCTTATTGAACATTAATTTCTACGAATTCTTGTTATTCCTTCCTTTTAATAAATTTCTATTTTAACATGCAAATGCATCTTTTTATTCTTACATTATTCCGCTATTCTTCCACAAATATACACAAACCTTCTGATGAAAACCTTCTGATAAACATGATGATAATTCTGGATAAATCTGTAAGGTTATGTATGACACAAGGTAGAATTAATAAACATTAATCATCTCCCCACGGCTTCAAATTCACAATGTTTGGATAAGCGTAACACCTAAATAATTAACACCTAAATAATTAACACCTAAACTGGAGTCAAAACGAAATGAAAGTATATTAATCGACTTTTATGGTGGAAATTTCAGCAGTGTTTTTAGCGAAGAAAATATGACCAGGGATGCTGATTTAAAAAAAAGAAAAAAGAAAGAAACTAGCAATATTGCCAGCAATGCATTTTTAAAGAAAACCTATTACCATCAATATATATTTGAAAAAAAAAATATTACTAACAATATATTTTTGAAAAAAAAAAAAATCTTCAGTATATCTGACTCTCGAGAAAAACGTCTATACGTCAATGAAACCTGATCTACAAACTGATTTCTTACAAATATTATATATTCTATTCATACTGTCTATTTTGAAAGTCTTAAAAACGGAATAAACCGAACCCAATAAAAGACTTAAGAGCAAGTTCAGCTCAGGTTTTTCTGTTAAAATAGTTATGATGGGTGAAGCGATGGTTATTTTTATTTTTTTATAATCGTGTTACTCCAAGCAAGGCATTTTACTGCCACTGTTGAGAAGGGGGTTACATAGGAGGTAAGTTAGGAGAAAGAGTGTCAGGTTAAAGGGAGTGTCAGGAAGAGGGTAGAAGACGGATGAGAATACTGATAAGAGTAGAGTGGACGAAGAAAGGATCATGAGAGAGAGAGAGAGAGAGAGAGAATGATGATGATGATGATGATGCAAGTTAGTGAGATATGAGATGTCTATTGACTTTCCATTTGAATTCTTGTAGCTGTCAGGGAAGCAAGTAAACGGAAGGGACTTCCACAGGCGGGAAGTTCGAGTGAAAAAGCTGATAGAGTAGAATTTGAACAGTACAGTAGGGTCAGTTGGGCACATTGGTGCTCTATGCACCATGGCGTAATTTACGCCGTTAGAAAATTGAAAACGACACGCTGTGCTGACTGGCATTTACACCGGAAGCTCCAATACGAACAGTTCATTTCATCTCGGGCTGGAGGGTTCTAATGGGGATTACATAGTTGATGGTGACGTTATGCCTCTATTCATCTTCCCCACAGAGCCTTAGACTCAATACAGAGATCTAGTGTTTTGTAGAGGGAGTGCTGCCATGGGTGAGGTGGGTGGCTGTTAGCAACAGGTCTCTGAACCATGCTACGCCAATTCACGATTCCATTTAATAAATTCACATTTTAGCATTTCAAGATATTTTTGTGTAATTTTGGTAACTATATCTGTTTTATATCTGGTCAGTGTTTTTTTTTAAATTGTTTCATTTAGACGAAAATCTTTCCATCGCATCCTGTACATTTTCTTAAAAATATACATATTATCATTCTTAAGTTTTCGCATATTCGATCTGCAATAATTATTTTTATTATATAAGTATGTATTAATACATATTATTATCTAATAATATCAAACTAATCGCCAAGTTTATTTTGAGTTGAATCTTATGTGATATTAGTTTATTTTGTTATCTCTTGATTAGCAGGCGTCCTATAAATGAGGTGTTCCATAAATGTCTCTTTGGAACCTTGTACTTCTACTGTGTTGCAGATAAATCCACACTAAACAACAACTTCTGCGCCCCAGTTTGTTTGTGACGTGCGTCCGCGTGCTGTTAAATACTAACTCTACTATCAATGTAGTGCGTTTTGTTTAGGATCAGTATAGTATCTGTGTGGGTTGTGTAGGATCAGCATAAGTTCATGGCTGTCTGTCTACAATAAATGTAGTATTGTGATTTTCCAAGGGTTGTTTAGATGTGGCACAAGGCCATTGAAAATCGAGCTTACTACTCAGTCGTAATTGTCATTACAAAACAAGCTTGATAACTTCTTGCACGTCAAGAAGCCCCCAATCAATACCGTATGTTTGAGGGTCATTTAGGATCAGTGGAGTTTCTGGACGCCATGCTCATTTTTTTTTTGCATTATGTCTAGAATCAGTATAGCATGAGGGCATTTTCTCTAGTGTCAGTCTAGTAGCTGTGACATCTGACTTGGATCAGTGTGTTATATATATATATATGTGTTATATATATATGCTCTGAGTAAAATGTGTGCGTTCTGACTGCGATCGGTATAGTATGTTTTAGCTCTGTGTAACCTTTTTGTGCATTTTCGTTCTGTCTACGAACAACGTAGTGTATTTATGGTTTGTTTACGATCAATTCATATTTCTATAGACGGATGCCGGAAAGATGCTGGGGATCCCATGAATGAGGCATGCAAGCAACTAGGAAGATTTATGAAAAATAGAAACGAAGAGAAATTTGTACATAAAATCAGAAGAAATTTTAATATCTGGGAAAGATTATCAGAAAAGAAGGCTTAGCAAATTGAACACTCATATGACATAGAAACAGCGCGTAACCTATCTAAGGAGATGAGATATCGTAAAAAGAATAATACTGCTAAAAGCAACAAAGGATAGAAATTTATAGTAATTCATGATCGACCATATCTTGAAGAGACGCGGAAGATGAAGGAGGAGACGGAGGAAGAGATAAAGAAAGAGAAGAAGGAATAGTAGAGGGGGGAAAAGAAGAAAAGGTAAGAGTCGTATAAGGAGGAGAAGAAGGAGGAGAAGGAGAAGAAGAAGAAGTTGGTGAGGAAAAGAAGGAGGAGGAGAAGAAGAAAAAGAAGAAGAAGGATAAGGAAGAGTAGGTGAAAGAAGAGAAGAAACAGAAGATGGAGGAGGAGGTGAACAAAAAGAAGGAGGAGGAGAATAAAAAAGGAGGTAAAAGAAGAAAATATTGTGGAGGAGGTTGAAGAGAAGAAGAAAAGAAGATGAAGAAGCAGGAATAGTAAAAGTTAGAGAAAGGGAAGAAGGAGGAAGGGAAGAATAATAAAGAGGAGGATGAAAAGAAAGGGAGAAGAAGAAGAGGAGGAAGAAGAATAAAAGGAGGAAGAAGAAGAAGGTTGTGGAAGAAAAGAAAATGAAAGAGGTGGAGGAAGGGTGAAGAAAGAAGAGAAAAAGAGGACTAGGAATATAGGAAGAATGAGGGGAGTAGCTAGAAAAAGAGAGGAAAATGGAGGAGTAAGTGAAGAAGAAGAAGAAGAAGAAGAAGAAGAAGAAGAAGAAAATGAGGAGGGTTGGGTAACAAAAGAAAAAGAAGGAAAATACGTAAAAGGAAGAGAATAAGAAGAAAGAGGAGAAAAAGAAGAATGACGACGAGTAGATGGAGGAAGAGAAGAAGAAAATGAAGGAGGAGGTAGAAGAAGAAGAAGAAGAAGAAGAAGATTTTCCGTGATACCCAAGCAGATATTGCTAGTGTAGCGGCTATCACTTACATGATTATTTTCATCTCGGCAGTTCGAATAACGGAAGCATATATATATGCTTGATTTATTATGACAAATGGAGAAAAAATGTTACGGACAAAAATGTTTCATTAATTTGATCGATTTCAAGTAGCGTTTGTATGGTGAAACTGGAATTGTATGCCTGTTTCTCAGCTGCAATCCGCCGCTGCTCAGACACGCCTGCTTTGAGATTCCTTTTTAACCAATCTGATACGATCACCTAGGATTTTCTTTGCTGTTTTATTTGCATTTCAAGTTTGTTTTTGGGCTTTGACATAATTGCTTTTGAGTAATTTCATCTCAGGCTGCAATGATAAAATATTTCATTTCTCCGCTTATTAATATTTATATTGCTTATTTACACCATACTCTCCTTGCTGGACCACGCCAGAAATCGTGTAACAAAAGCCATAGCTTTGCCAATTTCTACAAGTTTTCTCACCTTGTTTTTCGAATTATCATTGGAAACAGTTACGTTGACATTATATTTAGGGTCTGGGATTCGCTAACTTTCTACGCCATTTCCGCAACTCATGTATAAAGTCTAACATATTTCGTTATTATAGATTCCACACTCTCGGTCTTTAAATTTTAAGTTTTATATTTTGCTTTTTATCTATCATACTGTATGTAGAATACTATGATTTCTGCTGCAGTTGTTATTAATGCGTCTGCATGTTCACATCAGATGTCTAGTGGTTATCACAATGAATCAGAAACGAGTAATTTTACTTAAAGAGTCAACATCTTTTCAATATTCTTAACAATTATCGCTCTGCCGAATCCTGAAGAATGTCGTTTCTTCCTTTAATAGATTAATGTCTTAATGTTCTATTGTAATGTGTTATTGCAAGAAACCTATAATGAATATTTGGTTTTTACAAACATGTATTTGAGAAAAGGCGATATACGTTGTGGTGCAGTGGATATCGGCTAGTAACGAGAAATTGAAGAGCCGAGTTCGAATTTCAGTCGAATTCATTGTATTCACTTATACACAAATAACATTGGGGAAAGTCATGAATCTGTCGCTCCTTTCTCTAGCTATAGGTTAAAATGAAGGACAAATTGTGTTCTATAGACTTTGTTGGCAACCAGTCTACCGCAGAAAGTAATGGCGATCTAATTTCGAGACATCATCGCCAAGCGTCTATTACGTATGGCACTTAATTAACTGACTGATCTGAGAAAAGACTACAGGCCATATATAGGGCAGTATAATTTTTCAAGATACCCAAGAACTTTCAGTCAATTAAGTGCCATACGTGATAAACGCTTGGGCTATCATGTCTTGAAAGAGACACGACTGACTGGGCAGATGATTATCCCACAGTAGGTTGCCATTGCTTTCTGCGGTAGACTGGTTGCCGGCCAAGGCTATAGAACCCAGTCTGTCCTATTATTTAACCCATAACTGGAGGGAAGAGCCGGATTAATACCTTTCCCAATAGTATTTGCGCGTAAGTGAATGCAAGGAATTAAACTGGAATTCGAACTTGGGTCTCGGATTTCTCGTTCTAAGCCGATATCCACTGCACCACAACGCACATCCTTTAACTAAATAAATAAAAAATTCTATTAAGTAACATACTAAAATTCTAAAATCTGAATTATTAGAATAGAATAAAAGCTATGAATAATATTTTAATGATCTCTACCTTGTTTAGGATAATAAAAATACACACACACACACACACACACACACACATATATATATTTAAATTCACACACACATATATATATACATATATATATATGTGTGTGTGTGTGTGTGTGTGTGTGTGTGTGTGTGTGTGTGTATTGAAAATGACAGACAAGGTGGTTATTTTTTAAGTAATTTTTCATGTGAGTTTATATTCTTTTCTTTTCAGTAGATTCTCCTTATCAAGCACGCAGTCAACATGGACAGACCGTCAACACGTACGACAGCAAAAATGTTACCCTTTTTTCACGCAATAATAGTAACATTTTTCTCTTAACAAAACTCGGGGTTAAAAAACTCAGACACTTGTATTTTCTACATATTATTTATCTTATCATTCTCACTCAGTTTTACTTGCCATTGTGTCTCTAACATCATATAACGACTAGGTAATGAATAATTCCAATTTTGTTGTTTTCACGTCTCGCTGTTTCTCATTTTTGCAAGTATTTTGTATATAAATGTTGGGGTTTTTATATTTACTCAGAGCTATAATTGTTTTATACGTAGTGACAACCCAACGCTAAAAACGAATAATAGCCTTCTAGAATAAAATTAACAATCTTATGCCAGAAACTACAAAGAACTGACATAAAACATATATTCAGTTTCAGTAACTCATAGCAGCCAAAAACAAAGACGGCTATTCATACCTATCCTTACCAAAACCCTGGAATACATCCTTTGTTTGGCCACTTTCTGACTTACCAATTCAAATCTAACAGGCATTTTACTACCATCCTCACCAAACAATTCGTCGTATTCATATCACGTGAGAAAAAACTTAAATGTAAAAAAATAAAAACGATTCTGAAATGGAACACAGCGCAACTTCCACTGCAGCGTCTTCAACGGTTTTAAATTTACCCGCTTATGACCTAAACAACATAAACTTGTTATTTAGACAAATGCAGGGGATTTTTAGCGCCAAAAAGATCGTTTTTCAGAGAGCGCATTACTATTACATCTTAAGGAATCGGGAGCAGTTGAAAAGATTGTGGACTTACGAGAAAACATGCCCAAAAAATAAACCCTTCAGACACCTTGAAAAACGGCAAGTCTAAAAAAAACTATGCTGAGTTTAGCAACGTGAAACTGAGCGGTCGAACTCCCTTCCAATTTTTCTTTCTCCTTTTATGTTGTGTGCTCCTTCGTGATGTAGGCAATCATGACACGTCCTGTCTTCCTGTCTCTTGTAACCTTTAATATTTTGTTTTTTTATTTCTTCTAAACACTTCTCTGCTATCCAATTACTTAAGTCCATCAACTAAGTTAAATATTGCCAGCAATGTATTTTTGAAGAAAAAATATTCCCAGCAATAAATTTTGAAGTAAAAATATTACCAGCAATACATTTTTTAATAAAACACTATTATCAGAAAAATATTTTTGAAGAAAAAAATATTACCAGCTGTACATTTTTGATAGAAACATAGTACCAGAAATAGATTTTTGAAGGAAAAAAATATTACCAGCAATACATTTTTGATGGAAAAGTATTACCAGCAATATATTTTTGAAGAAAAAAATATTATCAGCAAAACATTTGTGAAGGAAAATATATTACCAGCAATATATTTTTGAAGAAAAAATATTATCAGCAAAACATTTGTGAAGGAAAATATATTACCAGCAATATATTTTCGAAGGAAAAAATATTACCAGCAATACATTTTTGAAAAATAAAATATATATTTATCTTATGAAGTTAAAAACAATATCTCAACATATCCCTTTTTTGCAAAAATACATCAATGAAAACTGTTATGCAAACTGATTTCTTATAAAGAATATGTTCTGTTTATACAAACCTATCCTAAAAATCTTGTTGGCATTAAATAACAGATTGAAGTTCATATGCCGTAAAACGAAATACATTAAACCAAACTCACAAGACTCATCATAGCTTCTGGAATGCACCCTTAGCAATTCCAATACGCCTTCGAATCACATTGTTGCACTTTCCGCCATGTGTTAGAACGCTTCCCATCTATTTAAATTTCTGTACATGTTTGATTCTTGTATCCCCGACCTGTAACTGTCATTTTGGGTCATATTTTTGCAGACAAACATGCATTTACTTTTCTTTTAGTTTATGTTTAGTTCTATTTCTCTTTGCTACATTCTGTAGGAGGTTTTGCATTTTCCTCTTCGTGTCTGCTATCAGCACTGTGTTACCTGCATATATTATATTAAGATTGTTGCCGCCAATGATGAATACTAGCAAGATTTTTAATTCTCTCAGAACTGTCTTCCCAATTACTTAGATATATGAAGACTCTTTTAAGACTTAACACTAACAACTTAGCAAAATTATTATTCGCGGGTTGCTTCTTGACAAATTGCCTTATTTAAAGACGCAAATATGATGTATAATAGTAACACTCTAAATTTGGTAATGTAAGATACACGGAGGACACCTCGGTGTGGTGTAATGGTTAGCAGGCTCGTCTCACTAGAATCATTATAACTGAGTCGTGAGTTCGATCCTCACTGGGTACCCCCTACTTTCGGTCGTGTGTCACCTCTAAGCTACGCTTCGAAAATCACCTTCTTCCAGGTTTGGGGCTTGGGCTTGGGATAACAACTCTGCCCCATAAAAAACAGTTTGTTACGGAAACAGTAAAAACGCTGCCCTACACACCATTGGGTGTAACGGAAAAGTTTGTCTTATTATTAAGATACGCGGATGACACTGTGCTGATAGCAGACACGGAAAAGAAAAATGCAGGACCTTCTACAAAAGGTAGCAAAAGAAGAAAACAAGAAGAAAGGACTGAGTATCAACTTCAAGAAAATGAATGTATGGTCATCAGCAAAAAGACGACTCCAAAATGCCAACTACAAGTCGAAGAAATGAAAATAAAACATAGATGTTTAAATAGTCGGGAAGTGTTGTGACAGGAGATGAAAAGTTGGATATTGAGATCCAAAGACGCATTGGCATGGCCAAGGATGCCTTTCCAAAGTTAACCAATGTACTGAGAGACAGGAAAATCTCATTGGAAACAAAGAAAAGAGTGCTGGATTACTATGTGATATCTGTCGTTCTCTATGGAAGTAAATGTTGGACAATCTCATCAAGGATGAAGGAAAGGCTCGAGGCAGAAGAAATGTGGTTTTATAGAAGAATGCTCAGGATACCATGAGCACGTGAGCAACAAGGAGGTGTTGGAGAGCATGCAAACGAGAAGAAAACTTCTACTTAAAATCAGGAAGAGACAGATAATGTTCTCGGGATACGTAATGAGAAGTGGGGCCTGGAGAATTTAATACTCACAGGACGAAAAGAAGGAAAGAGAGATAGAGGAAAGCATCGCGAGACCTACTTAATAGGTCTGAGGAAATGGATGGCGGATCGAGGTTTGTGAGCTATACCAAGAGAAAAAATATTGAAATGGAACAAAAGACAAAGCCAAGTGAAAGTTCATTATCACCTACATCATGAAAAGACACGGCACCTGAAGAAAGAGAAAAAAAAACAAATTTGAACAGGAGCAAGTCAATGCTTTAAACCATGTACTTTTAAGGGCAATAGTAGACAGGAAAAATTAAAATCAAGCCAGTAGTAGCGGCGAGTGTTGTTGAACTTTCAAAGAAAAGTCAACTGTTCTATATTCGAGATAGGAATCACGGATATAAGACATATATTTATATATACATACAGCAAGGTCTAAAAAAGACAAATAGAAATTCCTTACATAGATAATATTACACCTGTAATAGATTACTTTGAACAGCGGAAGTAATTAACAGATACCTCCGGCCGTAGATAAGGTTAATAAAAAGTGACAAACGGGTTAAAAAGCAATGATTCGGCAATGAAGTGGTTGATATATATATATCCAGGCGTAGATAAAAATCAACAAATGATAAGAGTGTTTGACATATATATTCAACCGTAGATGATGTCAACAAAGTGCAACCAAAACAAGCGACAACCGGCTTGAAAAAAGCAATCGACTGCCGGGTGTGACTGACAAATACATTCGGTTGTAGATAACGTCAACAAAAAGGACAGTCCGAAAAGTAAAAATTCTTGGGAGTTTTAAGACTATATAAAGTCTAGAATTTTTGACTGAAGTGACAGAGACTGGCTAACGACTCCCGACGGGTCTTTCGTATGTGCGATCTCTCTCCGACTGCCGACTGCTCCAGAATTGTGTCACCGACGAAAAATAAAAAGTTAAAATAATATTTTTTATATATACGCGTTTATAGTTGTTTGCCAGCGTAATATACTACACACCCACGTGACTTACTAACGAGCAGTTCGAAAATTTGCAAGCAACAGTTGCAAGTTTAGCTGAAAAAATGTAGTTTATTTTTACTATACAGTAACATAGGACCTAGTTTCATTTGTTGTACCTCTTCTATCATTGTATACAAACCGGATGTTGACTGTTCGACGATCCAAAGCAGACTGCTTAAATACATTTTCTGTGTATAGACTCTACGCATACATCCGCTTTAACCAAAATAAAACAAATAATTGATTGGCCCGTGAAAGCAAACCCCGCTGCAAAAACCGAAATTTTAATTTGAATCAGATTGATTGTTATATACGCTATAATTAAGAGAAACCCGAAAACAAACCAGACTTTAAAAACAAAAATGGAAAGAAAATCTTCAATTCTAGTCAGTAGTGCCGACAAGCTGAAGTTTCACAGAAAAATCATCTGTTTTATATTCGGTGTATTTTTCTATGCATAAATATTAGGGAGTTTATAATTATTTACTAAGTTATAACTGTCCTCCAGCTTCAATTCAGCTATCCAATCTGATAAAAATTCACTCATTCGTAAACAATTCATTCGGAATTAATTCATTATTTTACGAGTGATTCGTCTTTAGTTAGTCCTTTTTTCAAAGTCAAAGGTGAATTCAAATATATGTATTTAAAGTAAAACTATTGAGTATACAGATTTTTAAGAAAAAGACTTTAAATCAGACCCATATCAAATATTGTATGCTGTATGAAGCTGAAATGGTCTATTCTGCAGTGGAATAGGCAATAAATATTCGTTCTATGGAGGTGAAAGTTTAATTGTTTGCGCATGTCAATGATGGTCAGTTTCGATTGAAAAATTCTTCTTTCGACTATTCCCCCGATCTCAACTACCAAACTGTAAATATTGAGAAAAAAAAAGACTAGTTGAAGAAAATCCTAAGAAAACTGCACTAGAATTGGTAATATAGTTAAATAAAATTTACACTTCACTCATAAAACAACTTCAGCTGAGAAAACTAACCTCCCTAACCTTTGAGTTGGTAAATTATACAATGATCTGAAAAGATAAGAGCCAGATGGAATAAGATCAGGATAGTAACACTGACCTTGCTCCATCTGGTTGTTATCTTTTCAGACCATTGTATAACTTTTGGACGTAAATTCAGTTCATTAATTCTAAAGTTGATAAAACGGACATTGGATGTTTATTTGCATCGAAACCTGTATATCTGTAAATGCGATGGATAAAAAAAAAATTTGCCAAGCAAATAGGATTATTTTATCAATAATAGCTGAAGAGTTTATCTGGATTAAATATGTTTAAAAAATGTTTCTTTTTCATTTATTTCTAACCTACGAAAAGCAAAGTAACATCAAGTGACTTTTCAAAAAATTAGGAATAAATGTGGAGTGATTAATTCTGAGTAGGTTGACCATTGTTATTAGAATGCCCTCCTTGTATTCGACGAGCTTTGTCAAGTGTTAACCTATTAGGAATGTCGAGTGGAACTTTTTATTTTATCCACAGGTGCAGATTGTTCGAATTCCTGTTATTTTTAGTCCCTTTTCTGTATCCGTCAGTCAAGTCATC
Source organism: Ascarosepion bandense (assembly GCA_037127315.1). NCBI lineage: Eukaryota > Metazoa > Mollusca > Cephalopoda > Sepiida > Sepiidae > Ascarosepion > Ascarosepion bandense. Next base: position 147,695 of record JBBBDQ010002301.1, on the reverse strand, counting down.
ATTCTTAACCGTCAATATTCTTACGTGAATTTTTATCTCTACCTCTCATTCCTAAATGGTTCATATTTACGGATTGCTTGCCGCACCAATTGAAGAATCAGATAAACTTCTTCAGACATCATCATGCCATGGCTTGACGATGTGAACTGTAATTTGTGAGTGGCTCACACGATTGTTTAGAGTCTGACAATGATCAGCTGTGCGAATAAGATAGAGGCAATATGTTTTTCAACTGTTGCAAAATATATGTAATCTTGATAATAAACTAAAACCTTTGTTTGTTTTCCATCTTCAAAGGTTATAGAAATTTTTCCAGCATAATAGAAGTTTCACTGCTTGACTATTCGTTTGCATTGAAATGGTTGTCCTCGTAAACTATGTGAACATGAAACACTTTCCATTTATTGGGAATTGATGCCAAGCCATTCCCAACTGAAGAACACCAAATTGATATGCGGTAAGCTACCAAAACACTGAATAAGGATATAATAATCGAGCATTGCACAAGGTAGGACTGCATTTGAATCTAATTTAAACTTATAAATGGAACTTTGTCTGTGTGTGTGTCTGTGTGTGTGTCTGTGTGTGTCCGTTACCTATAGACTCCGAAACGGCTCAACCGACTTTCTTTAAAATTTAAACAGTTATACTATAAGCGTCTACGAGTGTTCTTAGCTAGATTTTGTGTCGAGGTACCCCCGATAAATATCGATAATCGAAAAAATCGGGTAATAGAAGGAGTGATCCGATTTCAATCAAATTTGATACGCTCAGAGACAAAGACATAAGAAACGATATTCAGAAGTTTCAAGGTTGCAGTTCTTACAATTGTGCAGAAAACCGATAAAATATATATATAAAAAGCAAATGTTTGTGTGTGTGTCTGTTTATCTGCCTGTATGTCTGTATGTTTTTCAGCCCTTTTATTTTAGTTTTTGCTTCTGGTTTGGCTCTAAGTAGGTATAATTGTAGTTCATATTCTCAGCCATGATACCATTTACTCAGAGGACTTATTTAGCCTTCAAAATTCAGTTTACGACGAAAAAAACTTATTTGATATCGATACAAGGAAATGAAAATTTGACTTACATCCATTCATTTTTCTTTCAGTCTACGGTTTCGCTTTTACTTGAAACAACTATTGCTTTTTAGTCTTTCGTGCCAACGTCCAACGAGTCTGAGCTCCAGGACCATTATTTAGTTTTAAAGCTTTCCTTACACCCGAGTAACGCCGGGCTATACTGCTATACTGCTCTATAAAACCCAACTAGTGAAGCCTATGCACATGAAGTCTAATCTAATGTTGTGCATCATCATCTCGATATTATAGTCATAATTACAGCTTACCAACTGAACTTTAAATTTATGAAGGCACGCCACCAGTCTAGTACTGCTCTTAAAATTATGAATTGTAGGTACCGAAACAGAGCTCATCCGACCAAATACCATCTAAGTACTTATAGAAAAGACACAGGGAGGCAACCTTACGGTGGTGGGAAAGTCACTAAATCTAGGACGCCAGATCAGGACTAATAATATTGCTGATTCTTCTTTGGAATTTATCAAAATGCTTTAGATAAAGCAGGCAAACTGGCTCATATCTGGCAGCAATATTCTAAGCATAGGGAATGGTAAAATTATAGAAAGGTAAGATAGACTCTGGAGAGAAAAATCGTATAGCTCAACACAGCAGACCAATCTTTTTAGCAGTTGACCTAGCAATAGACCTTTATAATATTTCCACTAAAGTTGTGGCAGGCCAAATCATGATTGCTTCTCTGCGACAATGCATCTGCTCACAACGCCTTGAGCAACCTACAGTTTCTGGCCGAGAAGAACATTGCCCTATTGGAACAACCTCTCTATTCATTAATCTTGCTCTGTGTGACTTCTTCCCCTCCCCCCAGCGAAAACCAATCATCAAGGGGGTCCATTTTGAAGATGTGGGGCCATCAAAAGGTCCGTAACGAGGGAGCTAAGGGGCATGAAAGAAGAACCATTCCATAAGTACACAGAAGCATGGCAGAGAAAGATCTAAAAAATAAAGTGCACTCGAAGGCGATTAGTCGAAGAAGAAGCCACGTAGCTTGTTATTTGTAATTGAAATAAATTGTTTGTGACAGTCTCGTTACTTTTCAGACATACCTTAGGTAGATATATAGATAGATATGAACAAACTGAGATAGATTTGAACAAAGGTAGATATGAACATGCTAGCTCGGTTGTTAGATATACAGACTATATATATTTATATTTATATATGAACTGAATGCTATGGATAAATGTACCTTTACTGTGACAGATCGATTGATAGCCAGAATAAGAAACAAGATCCCAATACACAAAATCAATCGATATCCTTATTCTATTTTTGAAATGTATTTTCAGCCGATGCTCTACAATTACATAAGTAACCAAGCGAAAATACAAACCCAGAGACAATAAGGAATGAGCTTTTTTTCGGATTTGTAAGTACCATTTCTATTTATGACATGCCTTCCTCAACACGCTACAGATTTTCGTTGTTAGCTTTTTTCTTTTGTGTATATTAACATTCATATGAAACTAGCGTTTCTATTCTGATTTTCATTGTAGACTTATTTCACCTATGCATATCTTTTTTTATTTCTTGCTTTCATTTGTTCAATACTTAATACATGAATTTTGAGAAAACATTCCTGGACATTTCAACTGCGTTGGTCTCTTGGCGCATTCATTTTTTAAGAAGAATCACTCATTGCATTATAGACTGCATATTAATTGAAGTCAAAAGTGTTGTTTTCAATCTTATAAATATATGCGTTTGAGAAGTTGCTATTCCTATTGTTTGTTCAGTGGTATATCAACTTATTATGGGTCATTTAATCCCAAGATTTAATTTTCTTAAGAGTATTAGTAATTTATTTTAAAACAAAATCTATTGTTAGTAATTTTTAATTTAAAAAAATGTTTTGCTGGTATTTTAAAAAAATGTATTGCGAATTTTTTACTCAGAAAATGCATTGCTAGCACTTTTTTATTTTTAATAATCACTTCTCCCAAAGCAAAGCAAAAACGCCACTGGTTTGCTGGGGGTCACAGTAAGAGAAAAGAAAGAAACAAAAGACAAGTTATAGGGGATATCGAGGAAAGGATAAGAGAAATATATGAATCATGGCATTAGCATATAGAAATTAATGTTGCATTTAGATTTTTGGAGATTGTAGCTATCAGAGAAGAAAGTGTATGGAAGGGAGTTCCACATATTTTTACTATAAATATATATTTAAATACGTTCATAGTGTTTTTACCCCAGTTTAGGAGTTAACTATTTGCCCATAGCTGGGACCATAACAGATGCTATCCACCCTCCAAGGTCGGGGTGGACTGATAACAACAACAATTCGGAGGTGGTTTCATACTACTCAAAACCTTCTGGTCAGAGGCCTTGCTGCTGAAGGTAGTTTATCGTCATACACAGACTTATTTACTACCTTCCAATCAAGGAAGATGCGACACAAGGTCACTTTATGTGAGTATTCTTGAGCTCAGCTAAAAATATCTCGGGGACCCAGCTTAAAGCTGTGTCGGGATCTTGATTTTTTCAACCCAGTCTTCGGCAGAGCTCTTTCTGTGTCCCTCTCTGCCCGGACACAGAGAGTTGAACAAGAGTACTTGCTCAAAACTTATCGCTCAGTCCGTAAGCCAAGCACGTTGCCGAGGCAAGTCTCATCGTCATACTAAGGAAGCTTTTGCAAAAATTCATTTTTATCATAATGACATTTTTAATGCACATTTAAATTTCATACTAATTGTACCATACTTCCTTGGTGCTACTATAGCGTGAGGGATACCTTCTATTTTTAGTATAGCGTAAGGTCTACCTCAATATAACGTTAGGTCTACTTTCTATTTTGACTATAGCGTGAGGCCTACCTCAGTATAGCGTGAGGTCTACCTTCTATTTTGTCTATAGCGTGATGTCTACCTCAATATAGCGTGAAGTCTACCTTCGGTTTTGACTATAGCGTGAGGTCTATCTCAATATAGGGTGAGGTCTACTTTTCATTTTGACTATAGCATGAGGTCTACCTCAATATAGGGTGAGGTCTACTTTCTATTTTGTCTATAGTGTGAGGTCTACCTTCTATTTTCACTATAGCGTGAGGTCTACCTTCTGTTTTGACTATAGCGTGAGGTCTACCTCAATATAGCGTGAAGTCTACCTTTGGTTTTGACTATAGCGTGTGTCGTTTTAGCATCCAGCCACGATCGCTCAATTGCCTGAGTGTGTGTTCTTGTCGCTGGATGGCAGCGTGAGGGAAGGGGCACGGTAAACCTCCGCACTACATCTGGGTAGACGGTATATTGCGGTAGACTTCACGTTAGAGTAGCATCATTTTCTTCCTGATGCTTACAATTGTCTCATGTTTTTCTTCCTCTGTTCATTAAGGCATTAAAAAATATTCAAACAACGACAGACGCATTCGCCACTTTGAGGCTTCTGTAAACAACTTTTTGTGTTTTCGAGAAATTGACATAAATGTGTTTTCAAGATAACTCGCTGATATATATTTGAATTTTATTAACTAATTGTTATAAGTTTCCTCCTTAATATCATGAAAGTATGGATCCCTTCATGAGAAGTATTATTCAGAAATTGTCTTGGACGTAGAAGATGCTACTATTGTTCGACCTTTAGTGACTTTTGCAAGTCTATTTTTGATTGGTCGTTTAAGTTCACACATTTGTTAGCACACTTATTTAATTTCTTTTTTAAGGACTACCAAATTTTATGTTAAGTCATTTGTTTCCATTTATTTTCTACATTGAATTTTTTGCTATTTTTGTTTTTTGCTTTCAGTTTTCTTTCACCCTCCTCGGCATTTTTAGTTTCGTATTTTTCTAGCATAATGTCTTGTATTTCTTGAACTAGTGTTTCTATTTCAATGTATTGCTTTTGTTTAAAAATGTATTTGCTTTTAATTAAAACCCCGTATTTAACGTCTTTTTCAGTTTAATTATTATTTTTACTGTACACCGTAAAATTTATGTTTTATTTTTTAAAGTTTATTTTGGCAATATTGTTTTGTTCATTGGCAACCTTTTTTTCTACACGTTCGTTTTATTGTTAATTTTTTAGTCTTCTTTGTTTTGTAAAATATTGTGTACTGATCGTTATTTCTAAATGTTTAATTTAAAAGACCACTCTTCATTGTTCGTGTTCTTTGATATATTCTTATTATTTCTACTCGTTAAAACTTTTTTCTTCTGCTGGTAAACCCAGTTTTCGTCTTACAGTTTAATAGCTTCTTTGTGACCGTTTATACGTTAACTTCTGTTTTTTCCACACTTTTATTTTAATTTGTGTTGTAAATTTACGTTTTAAGTTTTTGTTTTTTCCTCGTTCAGTCAACTATTTATTTTTATTTTCTTTTGTGCCTAATAGAAAAAAATCTCCGATTAAAAAGGGGCAACATTTTTTTTAAACATGGCCGACAAAAGTTGGCTAGTTAGAAAATTTCTCTTTGATTAAAAACAAGAAAAAAGGTAAATGTATGGTGGAAGCAAATGGTCAGATTCCGGAAACCGGAAAAGCAACAAGGACCCCTCTTTCCGAAAAAAAAACGACAACCAGTAATGAAAAAGACCAGACTGACAGCAGCAAATTTATGTAGCGGCCTGGGAATAAAAATAATGAAGTCCCTAGAGAGAGCCAAATGTTACGAACATCTTATCAAGGTAGATGGGCTTTTGGTAGACCGCCAGGAAATACAGAGGATTAAAAAATAATTGTAACCGTCTTTTGTGTAGACAAGCGCCCGCGCAAAATTTGTCACTCCAATAATAAAACCATGATAAAATCTTTCGACGGAGCTTGGCTATGTATATGGTAAAATTTGGATAGATACACAGTACTTCCTCTGATGGTCTGAACGGGGGATCGAGTTTTGAAATTATGTTTGATAAAATCCCCAACGTATTGGATGTAGCGGGCCAGACAACGCCAGTCATTGTAACAAGACTTAAACTAAACTGTTGGAAGTGTGGAGACATTGGTCACCTCTCCTCTTCCTGCCTAGAGAAGGCCTCTGGAGTTCTGGCTCCCGCTAATATCCCCTGGTCGAGTCTGTTGTTTCCGTCTTGCTTGTAATGGAAATACCAACGATTGGGACCGGTGTAGTCGGTGTAGTCTTTTTCAAACGCTAGTGTGGTTTCAGAGAAGGAAGAGAGGGAATGACTGGTCTTTGGCAAGACTAGAAAGAAGCTCTAGACAACGGAACCTCAGTCCCCGGAAATCTACGGCCAAGAACACACTGTTCCCTTCTCTATACCAGTTCCAAGAGTGATGAATCGGCTAGCTACGCCAAAAGAATGAGACAGATGAAACTTGAATATGAGTTAAGTATCGAGAAAAAGGAGAAACTGAAATTTAAAGAAGCCCTAAAATTGAAAAGATCAGAGCAAACCCCAGCAGCGCGTCTCTCTTCATCGGCACCGTCTTTCCTTCACATTAAAGGTACATAATGGCTCCATCTCCACTTAGAAAATGTTTGTCAGGAACGCCATAGAGATGACCATTCTTAAGAAAACACAAACAAAACAGCACAAAAAGCAACGTCCACCATTACACCACATCCGTCCTCCGCCGATGCACCAGTTAATTTACCAGAAAAAAAAGAGAAACAAAAAAAAAAAAAGAATAAACACAAAACCCATTTGTAATTTAGAGAAAGACCTGTGCCAAATATCAATGGGGAAAAGTGTCAACACATAGCAGAAAAGTCAAAAATTTAAAGTATCTCTTATGACTAAAGTTTATTCAAATGATGCCTGAAGAGACATATGATGCATTCTGGATATTTTCACCTCTGGTTTTCTTCAACGAATAAAAAAAAAACAATTGAGCCAATTCTGTTCAGGAAGGATTTCACTTTTTGTTCACCCATCCTTGTATAGAGCACAAAATTAACGTACCCCTTAAACATTGGTGACCTGTTTCTTAATGGCACTCTAAAAAATGAGACTCCAAACTCAATGGAACAGGCGGTCGGTGTCTTTACCCTTGACATTTATGATATAGATCTACCAAATGATCAGACTGATCATGTGTCTTTAGTTGGCTAGCATAAATAGACGAGGCGTATTTGCTCGCGTTCTTCAGCATCTCAGTCTATACAGGAGACCCATAAAGACCGTGGAGATATATTGTCTAGGACGTATGTTCCCTATTCAGCATGTTTTTATAGTACCCTCGAAAGGTGTTTTCTTGCTCGTGGTGAAGTTTTTGAATGCGGCGTTGCACTTGTTTTCGAAGATCTGGTGGGAAAACTTTGTATCCTGGATGTTACAATAAAGGATAAGTCTCTTCGTCTCATTGGAGGAAATGACAATGTCAATGCAGGGCGTTCTGTTTTGTTTCGGCGGATCGAGCCATTTTTGACAACTAGTCAGGTAATTTCAGTGGGTGATTGAAGCACCGTCCTTGACTCCGGAATGTATCGTAGAGGAGACAGATCGAGTAATATTAAACTGAATAGGAAGCCATTTTGTGAATTTGTTGAATATTTCCATCCTGTTAATATGCATCGAAATGTGTACCATCGAGAGGTAGTGTAGACTTGGGCAGGTCGGCTTCGATGGTGCATTCTAGTTACATTGACTAAATTCTAGTTAGGAAATTCGATGTAATGCTCTTTTGTGCAAGTTTAATTTCCATAGTTTACACAATGATAGACTCATCCAGGTTTGTGTAAACTTACATAAGCCTAAGGTTAAATTGCTGTCTACTGGAAATTGAACGCATTATTATTTAGTGAGCGAGATTTTCAAAACCAGCTGACGAGGAAATAAGTAGTGGGATTCAATGAAATATAAAATTAGGTCTTTTGCTGCTGATTATTGTCGTCGACTCAATAAAAATACGTTATCAGCACAAACAGCATGTAAATACCCATATAGATAGGAAGTAGACTTAGTTAGGGCAAACCCAGGATTCTTGCTTGTCAAGAAGACTCAAGCTCCAGTAGTAACGGTTAGGTTAAGAATGTCTCCGGAAGCAACGAATATAACCGCTAAACTACGTGCAGAAGAAATGAGAAATGCTTCCATGAGACATATTGCTTGTGTCATATTGCCGGATAATCGGACCGTGAATACAATCGCGAACATATGTGAGGCTTTTTGTGAATACGTTCAGGATTTGTTCATCAGGGAACCCGGTCTGGGCACTATCTATCTGGTTGACCTTTTCTTCCTCGAGGTGGCTGGGGTAGTGAAGGGCTCCGTTACAAAGTCTTAAATCTGGGAAGCGCTCACGCTGGTTGCCAGGGACAAAACCCGGGATTAGATGGTCTTTCTTACGAACTGTACTTGAGACAGACGCCCGTCTTTGTTCTTTTGCTGGAACTGATTTAAAGCAACTGGATGAAACAGGGGTCTATGAATCAACGCTTCACCAATGATGTGATCACTTTGCTACACAAAGACAAGACAATGCGGATTGTATAGCTAACTTTCGGCCTGTGTTAAATAAAGAATTGAAGATTTTAGCTAAGATCTGAGGCAGCCGTTTGCAGGTTGTCCTGTCTAGTCTGATTGATTCTGAGCAGACGTGCTGTGAAGAGTAGGACTATTCAAGACAACCTTCATTTGATACGTTTGAACGTTGAACAGGTCAACAGTGAAATCGAACTAATCAACTTAGATCAGTCCAAGGCATTTGACAGGGTTACCGTCGTATTCTGGAGTTTCGGGCCGTACTCTCTCGTCTGGATTCGACTTCTGTACGCGTCCCATGGTACGCTGGTAGAAGCGAATGTGGTACTATAGGGGCGTTTCATATTGTCTCGCTCCATTCGTCAAGGTTGTTTGCTTTCGCCTTTGCTTTACATTTTTATGTTGGAGTCTTTCCTTTACAAGTTAAAGGTTAGCCCTCAGATTCCTCTTAAGGGCTGCGGATGGCCTCTCCGGCGTCTAAGTGTTGTTTTATAAGGCATTAAATAAGGTTTTAGTAAGGAGATAGCTCAAGATTATCTGATTAACAATCTCGGTTTAACAAAGCCGGAGGCTCGCTTCATATAGATTTGGGCGCCTAGGTTAAAATGCTTCACTAATGATGAGGCATCACATACCTGGCTGGTTATGTAATGGCTCTCTGGGTTAGCAAAAAATAAAAAAAAATTTTTTCAGCTGACTTAGGAATTTCGTCCAACTGCATTCGCTGTGGTGAGACGGCGAAGATTCTGGCTCATGTCTTCTTTCACTGAAACTCGACCTGTTCCCACATCAGAAATCGAGAAAAGGTAAATCTTTGCGTGCATCTGTCAAGTAAAAGAAGTTGACTTAGAATGGCATTTTGATTCGGATTAGGCATCAGGATATTTGGTACGCTGTATTCGAACACTGTCAACCCTGCTTGTTTTGCTTGTTTTAAAAATTAAATTTAGATAGGGTATGTATGGTCATTGCCACTCCCTTGTATTTTTGTCCCCACTTTCTTTTGTTTAATTCCCCATTCCCTCTACCATTATACGACCAGAAATGTTAATTCCCCGATGGATGCAGAGTAATTTTTTTCGAATGTGTTTTCTCGTATTTGTTGTCGTGTTTCGATGAGCGTGTAACTGTGTGTATGTTTGGTCGAATGACCTTTTTCATTTATTCAAGTCCCTTATCAAATTTGTCCAGTCAACTGATATTTCTGTCACATATAAGGACTGTGGGTTTTTTATTACTAACATCATTAAGTTCAGTCCCATGTATATAATATTATGCATTATCTAAATATTCATCGGAGTTATCATTTTTAAGGTTGCTAATTTATTCCACTCACCCCTCAGATAAAATGTACATATGGCACTAGTTAGGGTTTTATAGAGATTTGTGAGGTGTTATGATGCTTTTAGTGATAATGGTAAGCAAGAAATGTGATGTTTTGGTGCAAGAAATATTGTAAAGCTTGCTTGCTTGGGTCAGTGTTTGTGGCTGGCTATGTTATTTAATATAAAAAAGATGAAGACCAGCTTTCCACCATCCCCCATTTTTGGCCTTGTGCCATATTTTTTATTAAAAGAAATAAATATTGAAGATAATACTATTACAGTTACTTGTGTAGCTGAGTATTGAATACTACTATCACGGGTGACTCTATATATATATATATATATATATATATATATATATATAAGAAGAGATTGAATGTAGTGTTTTCCCAGTGCAGCCTCAAAAGCCCCTCAAGGCAGAGGGTTACTGAATGAGGTGTGTAATATAAATGTAAGAATCGCAAGTTTAACATGACGAGGATAGGGAGACTAAATAACGATTGCCACGTGATTTGAAGATGTTATATCCATGCGCACGTTGTTCCGCTAAACATTGCTTTTAGAGAAAAAACTGAGAGAAATTCTCTCTTTCTAAATGGAATATGAAGGGAATGAGTGTAGTTCAATAACGTGAATGCTGCACGGCCGGTCTTAATTGTAAATTTATTCATAGGTAATATTTTTAAAAAAATATGTGCGTCATAGTGTAGTAGATATCGGTTCGGAACAAGAATTCGGAGAGCAGAGTTCAAATTCGAGTTAAATTGGTTGTATTCACTTAAATGCAAATACCATTTGGAAAGATATTAATCCGTCTATACTCCCGCCTGCTATGAGTTAAATAGTAGAACAGATTGGGTTATATAATCTGGTTGGCAACCAGTCTACCAAAAATGTAATGACATCTTACTAAGGGAAAATCTTTCGAGACATGATCTCCCAAGCGTGTATTACGTATGGTACTTAACTGACTGAATGACCATAGAAATCACAACAGAGTAGCAACAGGCTTTCAATGTTGCGTTTGTTTGAGAAGGATTTCAAGGTTGAAAATAAGTCAACCTAATCAAGGCTGCGTCAATGATTTGTGAGCCTGTCCACTCTCGAAGCGGAGGATTGGCCAATTTGAGAGCATATAGCGTAGAAATAATTCATCTTGTCTAATCTTACTCTTCTAAAGATCAAGTATGGCAAAAGCTGTAAAATACTTTCTGGAGGTGAGCAATCTGCTAATAATTCTTGCATAGTCTTTGACAATAGCTCGTATATTCCATTTCCAGATGAGATCTACAGTGAAGAATCCTAATAGACATTTTAGTAACAGAGCCTCATTGACAGAGCAACTATTCACAGTGACTGAAAGAAATGGGTCTACTGAAATGAAACTAGCTTGGTTTTGGAGAGATCTAAAGTTACAATTGATCTGTTTGAGCTTGATCAGAAGAGAGATCAGTTGCAAGGATCGAATCATCTTCATTTTAGGAGGTGTATCGGTAAACTGTGTTATATGCATACATGTTTTATTAATGATTTTGCAATGTTCCGAGATAGGTCGTTAATGTAAAGCAGAAAGAAAGTAGTAACACACACACAAACACAGAGAGAGAGAGAGAGAGAGAGAGAGAGAGAGAGAGGGAGAGAGAGAAAGAGAGAGAGAGAATCTTGGATAGTGCATGATAGTCAATTAAGGCCCCGCTGCACAAAATAGAACTGAGGTTAATAACATGCCATGAAGTTTGGAATGATGACTTATCGGTATTTATATTATTTAGATGTTGATTATTGTCTTTATCTTTATTATCAGATGTTTGGGTCTGACGTTCATAAGAAGCTTATTGATCCGGGCAATCTTTAGAGAATTTCGTGCTGAAAACTTTATATAATTTACAAGGTAGATTGTTCTAGTTCTGCTGACATATTTTTAATATCATTAATAGAAATGTCTCATTTAGTTATCATTTAGTACCTCTCAGTTATTGCTTGCTGTGTTTCTGCTGAGTTCAACTAGGTAATGCCTGACCTAAGGATTGAACTAAAAATGAATGTCATCGGATTCACGAAACAAGCAACCGCAGCGGTCTCGTCAGCAAGCAGGTTAGGTTAAAGGAACAAAGTTCTACACGCAGGACTGTCCAACAGGACTGTAGACTAGTGGATTATCCTGTCTTAGTCTATTCGATGATTTACGCGGATGACAATGTTGATAGAAGACTAAGAAGGAAAACTGTAGGGAGTCGAGAAAGCTAGACGAAAGGATGAACCATTAATTTTAAGAAGGTGGAATGCATAGTGGTGATTAAAATGAAGAACGCGAGGTATGAATTACTCATTGGAAATGAAGCAATTAAATTATCTGGCAGCTTATTAAAAAAAAAACGGAAATAGATAAGGAATTCAAAGAAAGCTACGAATAGCGACAGACACATTTCAGAAACTGACTGTGGTAAAAAAGTGATTTATAAATTTATAAAATAAGATGTAAAGGCAAATTCTATTCCATCCGCTTCTTTTCTCACACTTCCTGCTTGTGGAATTCCCTTCAATTTACTTGCTTTCCTGACAGCTATAAAGTCAATAGTCATCTCCTATCTCACTAACCTGCATCCTCTCTCTCATGCTCCTGTCTCCGTCCACTTCAGTTTCATTAGTATTCTCATCCGTCTCTTACCCACTTCCCGACACCCCCTATAACTTGTCTCTCTTTCTCATAACTTTCCTTTTAGGTAGCCCCCATCAAAACAATGGCAGTAAAATGCCTTGCTTGTGGCGATATGATTATAAAAAATGTATAATCTCAAATAGACTTGTGCACACAATATTGGAATGTTTTCTACCCAAGTTAATGTTTCAAGTTTCAGAAGTTGTATTTAGTGCTATCTTTGACTTGGTTATACAAATAGGTGATTAATCCGGTGGTATTTTGCAGGATCTATGCACGAAGCTTTTATTTTTTATTCTCATTTTAGGGCCAAACCAATGTAGCCTCTTTCAATTCAGGTGGCTTACGCTGAACCATTCATTCTTGTACGATCGCTGATGTTAAGTAAGGTCTGTTCAGTAACTAGATGGTTGATCGCTTGGAAATAAAAGCCTCTTTAAACTTGATTCCAAGCCGTTATCCATTGCACCACTGGATAACGCCTCGAGATTGGAGAGCTGCGTGCCAATTCTATTCTGGTTCGTTATATTCGCTAACGTGAAAATCCCCACAAGAAAGAGATGGATTCGCCTCTTACCTCCCTACCTACAGATAACTTTAGTAGAACTTGTATCAGTAAATCGTTATTATGTTCAAAAGATAAAGTCATAAATTATTTTCTGGGTTTAAATAACTTGAAAAATATAGATAAACTGTTAAAAAAACAATCAATTTAATCAAGATAATGATGTCGATTTTAATTTTTTCTTGTGGCATCTAATCTGATTCTATTTCTGATCTTTTTCTCAACTATACTTCTGAGACAGAACATTTTCGAAAATTGGGGGATTTTATGTCATCTTTTGTCAGTGTCCACGTTTCACAGGAGTAAATTACTATCGGGTGATAAGAGCGTAGTAGAGCCTGTCTTGATGCCGTAAAGAATGTCTTCTGTCCAAACTCTTTTCCTTATTGATCAAATCAGAACATTTACCATTATCTAACACATGCATGAAATTTTTACTGTTCTTTGCTTGACGATTTATGTTTTTTGAATTTTCCATACATACGAACTCTCTCTATGTTGTATTAAAATCTGATTAAGCTTGTTTTTTTCCTTATGGCAGCCATTTTTATTCTCATTGATTTTGTTCATAAGCCATATTAATTAGCGTTGGGAATAAGACGAAACCTTGTTTGACTCTGACCTCAATGGCAAAACCAGTGCGTGAAGTTTTTATTGATTAGAGAATGGCATTCAGTATTATATATATATGCATAAATATTAAATATCCTTTGAAGTTTTCCCAGCCATACATATGTGCCATGGGTTTTGAAAACTGGGTGTCTTCGTATGTCATCTTTTCTCAGTGTTCATGTCTCACGGGCATAAATTACTATGGGGGTGATTAGAAAATAGTTGAGTTTGGTATTGATGTCTTAAAAAATGTTTTATCTGTCGAAACAATTTTCCTCTAGTCTTCCAAAAGCAATCGAGGCAAGTAATATTTTTCTCTTCATATCATCAGATGAAACTAGGACAGACAAAATTATTTTAAAAAGACAAACGTTTCAAAATTTTCAATTCTGGTGTTGATTTAAATAATTTTTTTTAGGCCAGACCTTTTCCTTTAGACTTCCAAAAGCAGTTGTTTCCTATTAGCAGATGAGGACTGGACAACTGATCCTCAAAAGATGTAGCGTTCAATCTTTTGAACACCTTCCCCCATCCAGTATGATGTCATCACTTTTGTTCATTACTTTGCAACATGTTTTTTCAATTTCCAAAATAGAGCAAGGATAGGAAATAAACTTAGAAACAAATAAAACAATCAAAAATTATCGGGTTACATTTACACATAAGAGGAAATGCTGATCAATTTTATTATAAATTAAAAAAATTGAAGCATCCATAATAGGTGCCTGAAAGGTAAAAGAGTTTAGTAAACAACCAATATTCATAAAACCTATTCTTAAAAATATATAAAACCCAAATGTTGGCAGATGATGTAACCTAATCTTACACATTCACATTCAACATTCACCATATTCATCATACAATTAAAATACACGAATAAACCCAATTATTAATACATATTTCGTCGTCGTCGTCGTCGTCGTCTTGCAGCCATTGGCCGAGATGGAACTCATTACACCCTTCCAGTATTCCCTGTGTGTTTGGAAACCTGGCGCAGTTTTTTTTTAATCATATCACCCCAAGCAAGGCGAAAACGCCACTGATGCGCAGGGGGCTACGTAAGAGTGAAAAGATTGGAAAAGAGAAAAACCGGAAACCACATCCTAAACAGGAAACAAGGGATGAGCCACTTCACTTGTTTAATAGACATGGGTGGAGTGTGAACCGGGCGATAGTTTAGTCTATCTACTCCAATTGACAAAAAAAAAAAAAAATGAAATAAAAAAAAGATTGAAAAGATTGGAAAAGAGAAAAACCGGAAACCACACCCTAAACAGGAAACAAGGGATGAGCCTCTTCATCTGTTCAATAGACGTGAAAATAATTTTTTTTTTACTAAGTTTCAACTTAGGAAAAGTCGAAACGGCCTTTAAACTAACAATCTAGTAAAATTTAGTCCCAAAATTAAATGAATAAAAACAAATATGGTAGAATAAATTAGCAGAAAATTCAATCTTACCACGTGCGGACTACAGAAAGTTGAGAAAATTTCTAAAGTCATACCAAATTTACTCTGATTTTTAAGTTTATGTCGGCTACCAGTAAATAAGCAGTGTGTTAGTGAGAGATAGAGATAGATAGATAGATAGATAGAGAGAGAGAGAGAGAGAGAGAGAGAGAGAGAGAAGCAAGTGTCCAGTAATCAGAGGGTGGGGAGGGAATGGCTGAATTCAAAGGGTAACGGACTTCAAAAAAATATATATACATTTCATCGGAATGTGACACTAGCTGTATAACAGAGAACTTTAGATGTCGAAACGGCCTTTAAACCAGCAATTTAGTAGAATTTAGTCCCAAAATTAAATGAATAAAAACAAATATGGTAGAATAAATTAGCAGAAAATTCAATCTTACCACGTGCGGAACACAGAAAGTTGAGAGTTTGCAGCGAAATTCATAATCTTGTCAAATAGATGAATACTTCATGCTTCGCCAGGGCTACCAAGGATGTTTTTATTGTGACACCAACACTAGATGGGTTGCCTCCAGGCCCCATCCTGTGATTTAACCCATAACTGGAGGGAAGTGACGGATTAATAGCTTTCCCAAGGGTACAAGTTCTGAAGTGAATGCAGGGTACTCAACTGAAATTCGAACTCGGCTCACCGATTTCTCTTTCCAAGCCGATATCAACTGCACCACAATGCACATCTGTCACTGAACGCTTCCAAGGCCTGGTATTCTCAAGTGCTCAACCATCTAAGTACTGACCAGGCTGAAGGTTGCTTAACTTCGGCGATGGAACGAGAACCGATGTATTCAACGTGATATTCCGTAAGCATAAATTCATATTTAAGGGATGCAAAGATTTCAAGAATGTCACGAGATAAGCAAAGATTCTAAGTATACCATGAGATATGGAAAGATTTCAAGAATGCAATGAGATAAGTAAACATTTTAAGTATACCATGAGATATGGAAAGATTTCAAGAATGCCATGAGATAAGCAAACATTCTGAGTATACCATGAGATATGGAAAGATTTCAAGAATGGAGATTAATCGAGAATACTACAGAGAGAACATGTGACAAATGAGAAATTTCTAATTAAAATTGGAACAACACAGGAGTTTCTGTTAACAACCGGAAAGAGCTGAAATGTTTTAGTTTCATAATGAGGAGAATAAAACACTAACAGAACTCATCAAAGACAAGAGGAACTAAAATGAACAACGAGTAATTTATATTATAGTCCGAACAAACTAGTTGAAAAATAAGTAATAAAAATACTAAGAATTTTTCAAGCAACTAAATGCATGAAGCCGTAAAGAGCCATGATCACCTACTTCTTGAATATATACTTCACGTACCGATAGAGGATTGCTTAATTCTGGAAAAAACTGTGCCTGAAATATAGACAATACACAGTAAAGCAAAACGTTCTAATTCAATAATTTAATATTAACCGAAACGCGATAGTGGTTCACAGAGTGCAAAATACGGTAATAAACACGTTTTATTATGTCAAAATAAGATAAAGAACAAACAGGAAACGTTTATTACTTTAAGATGATTCACTTTTATTAAAGCCTCATCAGAGAATGAGATATAGAAAAGAAAACGAAATAAATTCTACTATTTTCGCTTTTGCGTTGTTTGATTTTCATTGGTTAATCATGTTTCAGGTACTTTCGACTTGTTAAACAGTATAATTTGTGAAGTTCCGAATTCAGGAAGAGACAACACATTCATTCAAAGTTTCAAAAAATTAACGAATTTCAAGTCTAACTGAAAAACCTTGAATATTGCTTTATGTATCTGTATTTAAGTGTACAATAATTCCAGTTGATTTATATAGAATTCAGGTAATAATGTACATTTGTAAGTGTATGTGTGTTTGTGGTAGACATTATGTTTGGTAGTTAACCGCATGTTGATCTTAGAACGTTTTTACGTATATACCGTTTGTTTTAGATAAACATAGGTTAGAGTCTTTAAAAATGAATGAAAAAAATCTGGCTATGTAATATAATGTTTATGACGTGACTTTATAACATATTAAAAATTAGGGTGGCATTTGTAAAATAAAAGTTATTTTCAGTTCCTGTGTATTACGATAAAATTTGATTGTTATCAAAGCATTTTCTTTCTTTACTACACGTTGTATAAAAAGTTTTGGTACATTCAAAACAAACTCTGATACATTAAATCAAGGCCCAATCTAATTCAATTAAAATTTACCCGCTGTGAATGGGTGGTAAAAATCGTGCCGTTAACATGAATATTGACACTGCAAGTTAATAAAATCAATTTAGATAATCTTATAAAAATGTCTCCGAATTTCATGTCGTTTTCGTCTTTTTTTTTTCTGTGCATAGATTCACAATAACTGTTTAGATTATTTTTGTGGGTGTTTAGCTCAATATAATCGGTTCTGTTTACTGTTTTATCAATGTTTCCTTAAACTGACTTAAGGCGAGTTTGTTCACAGTCTGTTTTATTTCTTTTTAGTTTGTTTATCGCTGGCTTCATATCTACAACTCCAGTCGTTGGCGAAACATTAAAAATGGCGAATGATTTGCTGTCTAAAACAACATAAATATATAAAAGACAAGAAAAAAATAAGAATCTGAAGCGGGTAAATTTTTTATCTAAAATTCTGATACAAAATATTGTTACTAACATATATTGATTTTTTTATCACTTTCCTCGACCTTTCTCCCTTCAACCGAATATTGTACTCTCCAGGTTTGCTTCTGTTTAAGGTGTTAATACTATTATAAATTGATATTTCCGATCCACATTTCTCATTTTTGTTGGCCTTAGAACATGTTAGTTACTTTATTTCTTCTGATAGCTGCTACGTATTTTAATCATATGGAAATATCAAAAATGCTGAGACCGATCTGGTGTCAGGTAGGGCAAAAATATACACCATTTTAGTGGATAGCCAGATCGTTATCATAAGAAAAACTGGAAAAAAATATAAATAAGCAGAAATAATAATGAAATATGAATAATGATTGGGTTGAGAATTCTAATCTTTTCTAGTACTTACACTAGATGTTCCAGGCATAAGAATAGCACACAATTCTTACACTCAAGTAAAGTCACCCGTTTGGCACAAATCAATAAAAAATAAACAAGAAAACCTGAATAATAAGAATGCCGAAACTTTTGTTCGGCAATTATTTTGTTAAATATCACGCATTTTATTAAATCATACAAATATTTTAGAAGCATGACAAAAAGACACACAAAACAGGAGGAACACATACACAGACACACACACAGACACATATATTCTCAATCTCTCGAACAGAAGTAGAGCATTATACTTTTCTTCCTGTTCAGTCTTTGGAGTACAGTTCCGTCTCCTAAAATTATTTAATTCTTTTTCACTCTTAGTATCCCTTTCATCTTAGTATAATTATCAACATACTCTAGATTTTATATATTCTCACAAACATTATATATATATATATATATATATATATATATATAAACATATATAAATACTACACTCACATAGACTCATTTTCGAAACTCAATATACTAATACTTTCGGTCCGCACTCCCAAAAACGTTTACGATAGATGCAATTAATATTGAGTTTAAAAAATTAAAATAAAGTATCCAAAACAAATTATGCTTTGAAATTTACGTAAGGAATTCATAAGCAAATAGTGTCATAAATCCAAATGTTTAAGTTTTAAATTTAAAATTTAAAAAAATCCCTAAATGTAATCCGAAACTGCTTTCTTTTTAATAGAAGCATTTTTCCATTTTCTAAATCTCTTTAG
Source organism: Ascarosepion bandense (assembly GCA_037127315.1). Taxonomy (NCBI): domain Eukaryota; kingdom Metazoa; phylum Mollusca; class Cephalopoda; order Sepiida; family Sepiidae; genus Ascarosepion; species Ascarosepion bandense. Next base: position 128,813 of record JBBBDQ010002301.1, on the reverse strand, counting down.
TATTAATTACAAAAATCATATAAATGAAACTCTTTTATTCCATATCATTTCTGATCCTACCATTTGAATAATAACTGAGCATAGATTTTACATTTTATTTTTTTAATTCCCGAATTACTTCCCCTAACGTAAAATGCAACAATGCTTCTCTTCACTACCTAATACCTTCTGATTCTCAAAACCTCTTTCAGTAAAACCTTAAGATTTTTTTCTAGTTCATTATTTATTAATTATTAACCAATTTCTTTATCTACTTGTATGTGCATGTGTATATATATATATATATTTAAATATGTGTGTGTATGTGTCTGTGTGCCTATTTCTACAGTGGCACATCTATTGAATTATATGTACTATTTTATTCCTATATTTATTATTTATTTATATTTTTAAAAATTTAATATTAGTTTTAATTATAATCCTTATATTTAAAAATTAAATTTTATTTTTTAAAATTGCTTAGTCAAAGATCCTTTCTCTCTTATCAGCAATAATCTCTTAAGTTTGTTTATTTCTATATATGTATAATTATAGATACGTGAGTGGTGGAATTTATATGGTTGTATACATGTGTAGATGGAGATATATATACGTGCATCTATGTGTGTGTATGTATATATGTGTGTGGATATACATATATTTATAAATAAATATGTATGTTACTGTATAAAGATTGTGTGTGTATGTAATATATATGCTTACTTGTGCTTGTATTTTTTAGGATAATATATTATATTTTTATTCTTTATTTTATTATATAATTTAATATTTTCCTCCATATATTTTATTCTATCTTTTATTTTTATGTGTATTTTATTTTATGATTTAACTTTTCTTAATTTTATGTTTTTATTAATTTTACTTTAATTTTATTTATATATATGTATGTATATATGTGTATGTATATTTATTTATTTTTTTCAATTCTCAATTAAATATTTTACTCATATAATATGCTTTACTGAATGATTTTTGCTGCTTAGAAGTAAATATAATCTATCTTACAGCTATCTATATTTTTATGGTTATCTAAAACAGTTAATTTCTCGGTTTTACGTAATTTTATTATATATATATAATCACCAAATGAATCAGGAACGAAGAACATAGTTTTGACGTTCAAAACGTCAATTTAAAAAAGTGCCAAATATAAAAAAGAGTAATGAATATTTATTATAAATTTTACTTGTACAAACTACTAACTGTAGTCATACATTTTTAAAGTAATTACACACACACACACACACACACACACACACATATATATATATATATATATAGATATAGATATATATATATAAATTCAGAGCAATTAAATGGAAGCAGGAGATAATTTTTGACATTTAAGTTTACTACGGTGACTATACATGCTAATAAATTCATTACGTTTATTCAGAAGTAGATTCTGATATTGAAATTTTAATATTCTAATTTTTTCTGTTTAACATAGATTGCATCTATCACCTAGACTATTAGGGAGTACGTGTCGAGCCTATCAGCTTCCACTTTATCTGTTGGTTTCGATCTTCTTCCTTTAATTCCCAGTATTTTTGGGCGATGGCTGTCTGATACCTTAAATTAGGGCTACATTAAGTCAAAATTTGCGTTAAATTCTTCGATTTATTCATAATACGTTTTGCCTTCTACATGGATTAGATTTTAAGTCTGGTGAATCAGTAACTTTATCCCTTCTACCTACAACCACTAATCCATTGGTCAAACCACCTACGTTCCACTACCAAAATAAGTTACTACTACGATTCTCCTCGACTTAAACCTATACTAACCAACATTCCTATCCCCTTCCGTCACTAACAAGAATCTTTCTCCATTTCTCGGTTGACTGGGGTTGACAATGCATGTCTCGAACTAACATGTTTAAATAGCTATCCCCGCTAAATGTGATATGAATTTACAGATAAATGAACGAATATCTGGTCTGCGAATTAAATTTATATTGAAAAGTCAGTTGGATCAGTTTTAATACTTGAAAGATATTACTATTCTTTTCTCGGATTATTTACCAATCTTATCCTAGAATTTTTACTGTTATTATATATATATATATATATATATATATATATATTAAATAATTGATCTTTATTTATACCCCCTACCAATAAAATATTTCTTTTTCCGTTCTTCCTTGTCATTCATGTTGTAGATTTGAACGTAATTAATTTGGTCTCAACAATAATCGTATCACATTTTATTATTAAACGTATAATTATTTGAAAAGGTTTTGACAAACCCGAATATTATATCATGTTATCTGCTTTCTCTATTTCTTTTTTCCCCCTTTTATCTTTTTTATTTTTCCTTTTTATGTATCTATCCCTTTCTTTCCATCTTCTTTGCTAAAATTGTCACGTCAGATTATCCAATGCGCGATTCTCCTCTTTCTTTTTTATTTCTTTTTTCTCCCCTCTCTCTTCTATAACTTTCCTCTATCCCTTCTTTTTTCGTTTTTCTTTTTTCCCATCATCTCCCGTTTCTCTTTACTCACTTCCCACGCTTATTTTTGATTTGTTTACACATATGTAAAATCCTTAAATGTCCTTTTCAATGATTGGGTTTGAATCCATTTTGCTATCTCTCTTTGTTTTCTCTCTCACTCTCCTATTCTCTGAAACAGCATATGGGTACTTACCTTCTAAAGTAATTTTCCCTCACTATTTTAACTCATCCTTTCACTTTTCCTTCTTATCCCTTTTCTTTTCCTTCTTTTTAAGTGAACTTCCAGTGTATGAAAATCTTTTTGAAAATGTGTGTGGACTTGTATGCAGGTCGCTAGCGGGACTGAAGTGTTACATAAGACACAGACATAAAAACTGTAGAGGGTTGTCAGATCCTCATACGTCGAATTCCACAAAAAGTCCATGTATATATATATATATATATATATATATATATATATATATATATTAGTCATTCACATACAAGTCTGTTTCTGTATCACAGCTCATCAGTTTGGCTAAACACACACACACACACACACACACACACACACACACATATATATATACATATATATATATATATATATATATATATATATATATATATATATATATTGTGCATATTTTGTAATATGCACTTGATGCTTGCATAACGCATAAAACTCCGAGTCTTGCCATAGACGGAGGACAATTTGTATATTTATTAATATATATATAATAGCTCTGTTCATACTACATTGGGCACTATTACATTAGCACCTGAATAATAACTCTATACGTATGTACCACCAGATGTATATTTTCTTAATTTACATAGCTATCTATCTATATATATATATATTAGAAGATTCGCCACCGCCTGTGGAATGAGAGAAGTATTAAATTGGACACCAAACTACAGGTTTATAGAGCAGCCGTTTTAACTACAGTGTTGTTGTAAGTTCACAATCGTGAATTCATATATCTCATATCAGTTAGCTAGATGGCTTCATAAAAGTTGCTATCTATGGTTATATTTCTGCTGATAGCTTCTCCAATGCTGATATTGCGAAATACAGCATTTTTGGAATTGAGACTTTCTTAATGCACTGAAATCACTGAGCTTGTCACGTTGCAAAAATGAGGGACTAGGCAATACCTAAGTTCCTCATGTATAGCTAGATTCACAGTGAACAAAGGAATGTTGGATTCGTATGGCTCAGGTATAAAGCCAACATAAAGTATAACCCCTCAGCTGTCAATTTGCATCATGCTAACTAGAGGCGTTTGTACAAGTATGAAATTATAAATTTTGAAATCAGTCGTATTGACCGACTAAGAGACAAACGCCAACAGCGAAAACATTAGGAAATTTTTTTGTTGCTATATCTCGTGACACTCGATGTTTCAAAATGTGTGTGGACTTGTATGCAGGTCGCTAGCGGGACTGAAGTGTTACATATGACACAGACATAAAAACTGTAGAGGGTTGTCAGATCCTCATACGTCGAATTCCACAAAAAAGTCCATATATATATATATATATATATATATATATATATATTAGTCATTCACATACAAGCCTGTCTCTGTATCACAGCTCATCAGTTTGGGTAAACACACACACACACACACACACACACACACACACACACACACACACACATATATATATATATATATATATATATATATATATTCAAATAAAATTCCGAAATTTACAGATGCCGTTTGGTCATTTCAGCGAGAAAAATCCTTACTTCTTCAGCGGCAAAATTCATTTATTATGCAAATACCGTATAAAATTCATTTATCGAAAGTTTACTCAAAAAGAAAATTTGGCCCGCAAGTTTATATGAAAGAAGAAAATTTGATAAAATAAGAAATAATAATAGGAGAGGTTTAAAAAAAAGAAAGTAGATTATGATAGAAGATTGTTGTCTAGACATTGATATATAGAAAGGGGAAAAGAAAAGAAAAGAGAGACGGCAAAAAGAAATCAAGACACGATCATTGAAAATGACATTTAGATTACATCTATGCTAAGTAATCCTCATCATCTCTCCTTCAACTCTTTCCCTGTCTACCTCGCTATGTTCATTTTCCCTTCTTTCTATTTCCCTTCACCCACTTACTTTTCTGCAATACGCTTAATTTCTGATTTCTTAACAAACCACCGAAACATTTTACAAAATAGGCAATAGTTACTTTAGGATTTTAGAACACATTCATTCATGTTTATATGATTCTAGTAAGTATCTATAGGTATGATTACATTTGGACATAATTTCTGATCTTTCATTTAATAATTTTGTTTATTTCTGGGAACAACATAATAGTTAATTTTTTCTTCTGGTACACTCTGCATACGTTACCACTATTGTATGGTTTAGCTATTTTCATTCTGCTCCAAGTTATACTAAGTTTTTTTTATCCCTATTTCAATTTTAAATTTCACACGTGGCTAGCCAATTTGGTACAATATTTAAGGTGCACCAGTTTAAATGCATCTTTATGATTATGTAACACTATTTTTTGTATATGGGAAAAATATGATAATATAATATTGCATGTGGAAATATATAAAACTATAATATTGCATGTGGAAAAAAATACGTACTTCTGAGTTTAGTACGACGGAGCAAAAAAAACTCTTACTAGTCATATTAATTCTGCAGTTTATTGCAAATCGCAATATGAGATAATTTGAAAATAGAATATTAATTACAAAATTTGTAAAATGTGAAAAACTAGCTGAAAATTGAAGAGAGTAAAAGGGATAAATATGAATTAAAACATTTGTGTGTGTGTGCAGATGCATTGTTGATCAGACGGGGTTAGACGAGGTCATCATTGGCAGCCATTATTGACAAGCGGAAATAACATGGCGAAAAAGGTTCAACTTATGTTTTCAGTATACAGAGAATTTTATTAAACCCAGGTGGGTTTTGAATTGTTGAAAAGAGATTGTCACAAATTTTTTGATAAGTGCACAAAGCTTAAATTCTGGTTATGGGAATAAAATGAAATATGAATCTCGCTGGGAAAGGATTTGTAAATTTGAAAACTTGAATGATGTAATCGGGAAGAAGAAGAAAAAAATTATGTCAATAAAAATATTATTTCATTGGTTAAACCAAGAGTGTTAAATCACTCCGCCTCATGATGCGGGCTGGCAGTGATCTCATTACTTAAAGATTTGATTTGCATGGGCACCCAGTGTCCATCATGCACCCCCAAGAGAATGTGGGACACACATAAATACCAGAGCCGAGAAGGCCAAAATCAGTTGGAGTCCAGTCGGTTCCCTTCCCAGAGATGTAACACCTGAGGGAACCATGCCGCTTGGGTGCTAACCGTAGAGACAGTGACGGTTGCCTCCGATAGCTCCTGAGTGAAGATGTAAAGAAACGTAGAGAAGCCTGCCGCCGATCGACTTAAAAGAGTTAAAGTCAAATAACGCGCCTCTGATAGAGTCCTGGATGAAGATGTATGGAAACAGAAAAAGCCGAGAAAGAGTTAAACTTGAACAGATAGTTTGACTGGCGCGCCGAGCTAAGGAGACAAGAGGAATTACCGCCGCCGTCACAACGACTCAGATTCGACTGTTTCCGTAAAGATTCGGTGAAAAGCTCTGATAAGACTTAGTTTTGAACCGTCAAAACTTGAAGAAAAACTTGAAATCTCGAACTGAAGGGAACAAACATGACACTCAAACAAAATATTTCGCTTCGTTGTAAGAATAGGAATTCGACGACTGTTATATTTCTGTTTGCTGTTTTTTTTTTAATATAAAAACTTTTCCACAATTTATACAGGCGTCATCGAATTTACTTACTTTTTAATTTTTTTTTTTTTGGTGTTGTTCTTTTTTTATCAACATAAGTTTGCACGTGCGTCTAGCCTGCTTTGGCGGGTTAAAGATACAGCTAGCAAGATTTCAACGTGCCTTCCTTGGGATCAAAACTGACAGCGTGGGCAAGGAGAAACACTGCTGTAATAGACGACTTGAAGACCAGCTACTATGTCCAAGCCATCACGACGAGCGAACCGAGAGCGTCGTCACAATTATTCCATTTGATTTTAAAACTATCTGTGGATGTGTGGAGCCATTATCCCCATCACTGGCTAACATATACATGGAATACTTTGAAGAGATGCCATTAGAATCCACAGCTCTAAAGCCAAAGTTAGGGCTGAGGTACGTTGATGACACCTTCGTACTTTGACCACACCAGGATCTGTGGTCTATATAAAATCATGACAACTTTCAGAAGGGTTTTCTACACTTCGCAAGTAACCCTTCTGATAAAGACCCCAACAGAGGAGAACATAATTGAAGATCGTGTGCACGCCATTCCATGTAGCAGTGGAAAGAAATATAAAGGAGAAACAGGCCGCCTCCTTAAGAACATCGTAAAGCTGTAACACGAGGTAAAGTAGCAAAAATCAGATGTAGCTGACCACATATGAAAAAAGGAGATCCATACATCCTATTATATATATATATATATATATATATATATATATATATATATATAAAACACCTAGAAATGTTAAACCCATAAATAATAATAATCAAATTAAGCTCATCATATATTATAAAAAATTTAAAACAATTGACCTCATAGTCTCTAATAACCCTACAACCACACAACTAAATCCTCTACAGAAAACCAATGTAGTGTATCAATTTACATGCTCGTTCAAATATTGTATGTCTGGTACTAATAATAAAGCCACTACATATATTGTTTTTACTAAACCCAGTACACTATTGGTCTTACTGCAACCACGCTCTCCCGTAGACTTACCTGCCACCTTTCTGGTCATAATTCAATTAAACAACATTTCCCACATAGCTATGTAGTTATTATTAGACAGATTTTAGTCAATAACACATTAATACTCACACATGCACACAGTAAAAAAAAACATCCCGATAGTGGAAGCCGTCTGCATTAAATCAAAGCAACACACACTTAATTTCCTCAAATTTCAATCTGGTCACAACACATTATATTGCATTTAGACGTATGGTTCTGTTAACATTTCGGTCTTTCACGCGTTGTGACGTCATAGAACCGCATTACAAATTTATGACCTGCGTCTGCTATTCGGTGACTGTTATCGCCGTATAGCAATGTTTTATATAAACACAAGATAATATCATCTTCGATGGTGGATATCATTATGTTAACGTCCCTGTAACCTCTCTGAAGATGGCTCACGTAAGCCGAAGGCTTAGAACTAGCATAATAAAAAATATCCAAATGTTGGATTACTTTTGTCTTTATTTACACCGGAAATTAAAGCCAAAATGTGATGTTTAGAATGTATCACGATTAAACATAATATACATTCATTGGGTATTATATTTAACAACTCACATTCCTGAAAATGATCTCGGTAAGAGGTTGAAATACTTGGGTACCTTGAGAAATGAATGAAAATAACACCTGTCAAGGTTACAGCTCAGTTCTGAAATCTTTTGATTGTAATACGCGAAAGATTATTTATGAGTATGAACGGATTTTATCAAAAATAAGCAAACATAATGTCGGCAATTTAATCTGAGATATATATATATATATATATATATATATATATATATATATATATGTATATAAACTGCAAACTAAAAAAAGCCTGTCGAATTAAAATATAGAGTATTTCAAATTGCGTACGTAGTAGAAAATCGTTCATGTCGTATAAAAAGGATTTTTAAACAAGAACACACTGGGTAAATTCGACTGAATCCGCCTAAAGATTTCCAATTTCTTTAGAGAGATATTCGTAGCGGTTAGGGATCAAAAGACTCACCGGCAACTGAACTTTCACGAAAACTTATCTATGTCAGTTATTTTATTTTCTCCTGTTATATGGGTAATAACATTTATTGAAATATATGAATTTATTCGATATCACTCATGTTTATTTCTACGAATATTTAAAACAAAAGAATTTTCTCGGAAGTTACAGATTTAAGCACACATTTATATACATTTTGCTGTAAAAATATTAATGAATTTTAAATTTCACCATAATTATTAAAAATTTAATAATTACATTAATAACGATGATGATTAATTTTTGATGACGTGATAAATTGTTCAATTTAGAAAAAAAAAATAAAGCTACCTTCATTTAAAGAAATCAAGAAAACAGAGCTACGGAAACGCAATTTAAAATGAAAGAATTGTTTTAATAAACGAACTACAAAATATAAAAATATGGAATATTCCTTTGACAGAAATTAACGAGAAAAAGAAAAGAAGAAATTAACGCCATTAGTGTTATTTCCCCTTGTCTGTCAGGGTACTTTAGCTAACATACGAGGGTCATTCAATAAATAAGTTCTATTTTTCGATATAAGGTCTTCTAATACAGATAGAAGCTTACTTTTTTTTTTTAATTTTCCTTTACTTTCTTATCAAAGGGATTTATTTATTTATTTATTTATTTTTTAAATTTTTTTTTGCAGATTGAAAAAAACTTTGTGAGTTAACAAAGATGGCCGACTAAGAAGCATGCTCCAGGATTGAACAAAAGTCAGTTATCATGTTTTTGGTTGTTGAAGGGTGCAAACCAGTTGAAATTCATAGAAGAATGTCAACTGTGTACGGTGCCACATGTTTCAGTCAAAAAAATGTCTATAAGTGGGATAAATTATTTAAAGAAGTTTGAAAGTGACGATGAAGTCAAAAGTTCTGAGAGCGAATGGCTAAGACATCAGTCCAAAGATTTTTACGCTGAGGGAATACGGAAGCTTGTGCACAGATGGGAAAAGTGTTTGACACTGCTGGGAGACTACTTTGAAAAATAAAAAAAAGTAAGTTACCTTTCTCGTGGAAATATATCGTCTTTCTGAAAAACGATATATTTGATAGTCAGTTGGCAGTCAGTCAGTTAAGTGCCATACGTAGTACACGCTTTGGCCGATCATGTCTCGAAAGAGACATGACTGACTGGGTAGAAGGTTATCCCGCAGTAGGTTGTCATTGCTTCCTTCAGTAGACTGGTTTCCAGCTAAGGCTATAGAACCCAATCTGTACTATTATTTAACCAATAACTTAAGGGAGGAGACGGATTAACACATTTCTCAAGGTTATTTGTGCATAAGTGAATGCAAGGAATTCAACTGGAATTCGAACTCGGCACCCCGTTTTGTCAGTCCGAGTCGATATTTACTGCACCACAACCAAAAAAGAAGTACGTGACGGTACCTCCTTAATGGCCTCTTTAATGGTCCATCAATTGTGATACTGCTGCCACATCAAGTTGGCTGCCCCTGCTATTCACTTCGGGGTTCTTGACAAAATCCAACGGAGAATCTGTAATGTGATCTATCCCGATTTGGCTGCTCGATTTCAGTCGCTCTATCACAGGCATGATGTGGCTTCCCTGTTTCTCGTCTACAAATATTTTCACGGCTTCTGCTTCAATGAACTTAGCTCACTAGTTCTTGATAAGTATGAATTTACGCGAGCAACTAGACTAGCAACTAGGTCCCACCCTTTTACAGTGAAATCGATAAAATGTAACCGCAATTTCTACTCTAACAGTTTATTTTCTCACACTTCCTGTGGAATTTCCTTCCGTATACTTGATTCCCCGACAGCTAGAATCTCCAGGAATTTAAATGTAAAATCAATAATCATCTCCTACATCACCAACTCGCATCCTCTCTCTCAAGCTCGTTTCTCCATCCACTACACTCTCATCACAACTGTATTCTCATCTTTCTATTACCCTCCTCATGACACCCTCTATAACCTACCCTTTTTTCATCACTTTCCCCCCTATGTAACCCTCTGAGCACCAGTGGTAGTAAAACTACCTTGCTTGGGGTGAAATGATTAAAAAAGAATTAGCAAGTGCCGAGAAGGCGAGGTTTGCTAGTAACAAAAGAAGTTCCCCTTCCAATATTTTTCTTGCGAATGGGTGCTTAATATGGAACATCTGTGTCTACAAATGGCCACTGACAAGTAATCGGTAAAACCTTTCCTGGGGACAAAGTAATTTCTGGGGACAAAAATGTAGCTAATATAAACCATATATATTGTGCTATTTAATACTATATAAGCCATTTTTCCTGGTGAAATATGGCTGATTTAATTTTTCGTAAGAGTGAGTGGCGTTGGTGTCCTGTCAGAGTTGAAGACACAACCATGATGACTCATCACGAAAGAATGACGGTAGACGCCGAACACTAGTTCAAGCTGTATATGATGTCATGACTGTGTCCACTGCTTGCCTCAACATGACTTTTTGACTTCTATAATCGCTTGGCTAGTTTCTTTGTAAAACATCTTGAGGACCGTTTAGAATATTTTATTTTATCGATAGAATCTGCAACGCTTTTCATATCGCCTTGTTCTCTATGTCTTTACTTGCTGTTTCTGATTGTTTTTTATCGATACACTTTATTTTACGGCTTTAATGTTATATTTCTGCTTGGTCTTCTTCCTTTTCCGTGTTGAATCATTTGAATTTCTTAAAATCTTTTCTAGTATCGATAATTCACATACGATTTCTTTACTTTCTTGCCTTAATTTTGCCTTCCAACTTCGGCTCTTTTTTCTGTCGTTTAATCATTTATTTTTCTTAATATTAACCCTCTAGGGCCATTCGTATCATATTTGATACAGTATTTCCCTATAAGGAAACATTTGGTATTTCCCTATAAGGAAACATTTGGTATTCATTGACTGAGCAGTCAGTACTGCTTTCATTTGAAATTTTTCAGGAAAATATTTCTTTCAAGGCTTGTTTTCATACTGTATCAAATATGATACGAATGGCCCTAGAGGGTTAAAATTTTCAGTGGATGTCAGTGCTGTTGCATATATGACATTATTTACTTCAGTGATATTTCTAGCCGTCTATCCGTCAACAATGTTTGTAATACTGCGTTATATATTTGTTCATTATGCTTATTAAACTTTGTCATATGACTTTTTGGAAGCTGATCTCTTTCTGACATTCGTGTGTGAGTTACTTTGCTGATAATTTGAATTATGTGTTTTTTTTGCTTCAGTGATTTCATCTCTATCGTTTTCAAGGAATTCTGACTTAATGTTGTTTAATACATCTTCATCATTGACAGAAACTGAATCAGTGCAATTGCTTATGTCGTAACTAGATTGTTCCGTCATTATTTCCTAAAAGATCATTATTTTGTATCTTATTTATTTTAGTTTCCATCTCATCCACTGTCATATTATATGTTCCCAGTCTAGACTTATTTTTATTTGGATGATTTCTGATTGTGCTCTGTCTTATATTTGATATTTTATTTTATCTATTTCTCTATTTTAGAATCTTTTATTTTACATGATGTTCTTTGCATACATTGGCAAGTATATTTGGTTGAGTATTACTTCAGTTCATAACATATCTCTCCATATTTGGTTTGTCTGATCGGTGATATTCTCTTGTGGATTTTCGAGTGCATTAAAAAAAGATGTCATGATTTTTTTAAATCCTTCACGATTACATTTTGGACAGTTTTATTTATTGCTTTGGTATTAGGTCACTAGATCCAAGGTTAGAGTTAATACGGTTTTAGTGACCAAGCGTCTCATTGTTGGAAGAAGAGTTGGTGCCAGTGAAAAAAGTTTCGACCCCAGACTGGTTCCTCTACGAGACACGAGGCTCTTGTTTATCCAGGTAACGATCGATCTGGTTTGAGTTTTTGTTTAAAAAACTCTGAGATTTGTAGTTTTTGCATTTTATCTTTAACCGCCTATGGGATCATTTTCTTCAAGATGCCGCCTAGGACGGCTGTCGACCAAAACTAAACAGCTTATCCTACCCATGACACATGGCTTTTCCCCGCCGGATATCATCCCAATATTTCTAGGCTACTAATTAATTATTATTATTATTATTATTATTATTATTAGTAGTAGTAGTAGTAGTAGTAGTAGTATATAATTAATTGTTTATTTGTATATAATGTGTGGCATCCATAGGACTAGTCACAAAACTGGTGATCGTACAGCATATGGTATAGCCGTACAGGTCCTCATGGGAGTGACAATCTTGAAGGAGTTGCCAGAATGAAATTGAACATAACACCGGACTGCCTTAAAGACTCAGGCTTCGGATTTGTTTTCAAGGTTTACTTCAGAAGCTTTTCACATGATTAGGTATGGCCACAGGTCAGCAGAAATTTAAAATCAAATATTTCCTTCTCTAACATGAATTACCTTCCCGCGCACACGAGTTCCATCTACTCGAAGTATATATATATATATATATATATATATATATATATACGTATAAACACGCATAAATACATGTATTTTGGTGTAAACAGCTCGTTAACCAATGCACCACTTCTTCAAGAATTAATATTATTATTGCTTTAAATGATAATAATAGAAATCAATCATTAAAAAAGAAACAACAATGTATAAATTATCATCAAATTCATGAGAACCTTTTTAAAGATTTGGACGCTAAATAAGAGAAAAAAGTTGACTATTCTGAACAAAAAAATAAAAGTAGGAAACAAAACAAAATATCTCGAAACGCTTTCACTACATAATTGAAGATACGTGCTCCTCCATAAATAAGGTTACGTTACTTTACATGACAGTCAATAAATAAGAAAAAGATAAATGAATAAACTTATAGGCATCTGAATTTTAAAATGTTGGAATCATAAGTGATAGTAATCAACTATGTTAATCAAATAATCAGGAATAAAAAAGTCAAAACAAACATTACCACTCAAAATGCTTTTTCAACAAATTCAAAATTTAAGTCTTGTTTCATAAAAAATAAATAAGAGAAGTGTGACGTTTAGAATTATTCGTATCTATGCATAAGTAATTTAACAAATACAATGTTAAATGTTCTGAATATAATAATTCTTAGTGAAGCATTCTTCTAAATAAATCAAACTTGCTAAATAATACACTAAATAATACACTAAATAATACACATAAATAATACACTAAATCATACACATTTAAGAAATAAAACAATCCGTATATACCACGAATTAGTATAGGATGTGAGTTGCAGTGGATATCGGCTCTAAACGAAATATCGGAGAACTGAGTTCGATTTCCAGTTGAATTCGTTGCATTTACTTACGTTCAGCGCCTCTTCTCCCTCAAGCTATGGGTTAAATAGCAGGACATATTGGGTTTTATACCTTGGTTGTAAACCAGTTTACCGCAGGACTTAATGGCAACCTACTGCGGGAAGTCTTCTTGACTGATGCCACCACTTATATAGAGGGACGCTCGGTTATGCCTGGTACAAGGCCACTTCACAAACATAGCCTACACGTTCCGCATTTAAAGATGCCAAATGCTGAACAATCATTGAAAGATAAAAATAATTGTTTGAATAAATAAATATTTTTTTTATAGAACAGCGTAACATCAATTTGTTTGTATAAAACTATTAAACTGTGAAAATATCCGAAGAGAATTAGTAGTAAGGATTTTAAAGTATTAAGAGTCCGTTTTTGTTTTAGCGAAATGTAATTTGTGCAGTAAAAGATAAGTACCTGCTTCACTGTTTGTACAAACAAATAATCGTAAAGTCTTTGTTCCTCTCTTATTGTAGTAGACGGCTAGTAGATATAACAGAAGAAGTGGAGATAAAGAAATGAATGACGAGAGAAGTGAGGAAGAGCAAATACGGGTCAGCTGGGGTGGCCTGACTATTTTCTTGCTACATTGTGTCCTCTCTGTTCTCCGCTTCCTCGTCTCTGTTTGATTCAACTTTCTTTCTCTATTTATATCAAAGAACGGTTTCACATTGGCTTGTTACTGTCAGTTTTGTAAATTGCTCCTCTTTCATTGGTTAGAAAATAATTCACGCTATCTATCGAAATTATTACACTGTCTCGCGAAATCTGGCCTGGTTTTCTTTCTTCTTTTTTACATTGCTTTTTCAATTAGTCAAAAAATAAATTTCGCACTGGCTTCCAAATTTGAAGACAGTGAAGAAGATTTTTATTTCGTTTTAGCCACACTCAAAATAAAACAGATATGTATTTCAAATTATAGCAATCGAATATTATAAAATGCATAATATAATAAAATTATAATATAATAAATAAAGAAAAATATAAGAATATAATATCCATTTGGTATTGAACACACGCAACTCAAGGACACATAAGGACACATTACCCAGTGGATATAGAAATTTGTTACTTCCAGTGACATGGCCAAAAGAGTTGTGAGTTCATTACCAGGCTACAGCACTGGTGAACAAAATAACTTAGAGTGTGGAGTTAAAAGGGAGATAACTATGTGGCTATCAGAAGTAGTATCACACATGGAATGAGAATAATTTATCCCAGAGATCGTAATAAAGTGTTCGGTTCGAAATTCCGAGCATCTGGAATAATCCGAAGCGTACAATGGCCGAAGTGTCGTAAACGTGAAGATGAGGTCAATAGTCTGAACAATGTAAATAGTGTAAATACTACCCCATCTCAGAAGTATAGACAAATATCTGGAATATTTATATTAAAGCTTAGATACTCATGATCAGCTCTACGTAGATATTTATAGAGTAAGACATTGAAGTGGACTTAGCATAGTTACTAAGAGAATAATTGAAAAATACATGTCTTACTGAAAATGTTATTTATACAGATATTTTAGAGGGGTAAAAGAACTTGGAAATCAAACTCGGCTCCCATTCCAATCGGGAGCCGAGTTCGAATTTCAGTTGAATTCGTTACATTCACTGAGGTACAAATACCCTTGAGAAAGGTATTAATCCGTCTCTTCCCTCCAGTTATGGGTTAAATAACAGGACAGATTAGGCTCTATAGTCTTGGCTGACAACCAGCCTACCACAGAAAGCAATGGTAACATACTGCGGGATAATCTTCTGCCCAGTCAATCATGTCACTTTCAAGACATGATCGCCCAGGCTTGTATCACGTATGGCATTGAACTGACTGAAGTGGACTTGTATGACAACTGATCGGGTATTTGGCTAGTATACATAGATATGTACTCGGTTAGGATAGAATGCATTATAGTTGTACATTACTGCGAGTCTAACATTTAAGCATTGATCTACTACGTAATCGTCCTTATTTTCAAAGCTCAAACTGGTCTGACACATGGATATATGTTTTAAGCGTGATGTTTGATCATTGCAGATATTGCACATGTCTATTAAGTGATTCACGATCAAGCGTATTTTGATATTAATTACATAGAGTAAGGATATTGGTGAGAATCAAACTCATGATTAACATAATCTACGAGACTTGTTTACAGGCCAATGCTTCACAGTCTGTTGGTTATAAGTCGTTTGGATGTTACGAATAGTGTTCAGCACTGCACAGAAAATTAAAAAAAAATCTACTTCTTGGTAATTCTGTAACAGTTTAATAAACCGTTCTGAATTCCTATGGCGGAAATTAATTATCCGGTGCACGAAGAAAAAGTGCCCTTCGTTAATGTTGACCTCCTTAACATTCCCACGCACGTGTAATGAAAACGATCGCTTGTTACTTATGAAACTTTTTTTACTCTAGACTTATGTAGTGAAGATCAGGTGCGTAATAACAGCCATTTCGTGTTTCTTCACCCTCGGGAGAATTAATTGAACAGAAACCAAGAATTAATAAGAAGGCGAATAATTCTTTTTCTTTTATAACAGATCTAAAGAGGGCCATGATCAGTAAACGCACCGGATAATAGTGAAAAGAAGATTTTTAAAATATCACAACGAAAAAAAAAAGTTCCACTTAAATGGCATTGTTTGCACTGCTAATGATCCACTAGTTAAATAGACGAATATTTTCTTAGGATTAGACTGAGAGTTCTTAAGATAAACTGGCTTGGTAAAAGTATTAACTGAGTTTAGGCTAGTCTGTCAAATTGCCAGTAAATATAAGGTACACAATCTTAATGGCTTTGTCGCTTATTATGTTAGCCATTATACAACAGTGAGTTTTCCATCATAATAAGCGTATGTTAGTTTGGCACAAGGCTACACTCATAAAACTTCTATTAAAGACTGAAATCATCCATGATAAAAAAAAATGGAGTACAGTTTCTATGCCTAGCCTGAAGCTACCGAAGTTTTTACTGATTTGATAGAGTTTAAAATTGTTTACGCTGCTATGTGGGTGTGGAATTATTTTCCATCATACAAGCTATTTTGCATAGACGAAACATTATAAGTTTATCGATTCCTTCTTTATTTTAATGAAAGACTTTCTGACAAGCTCCATTTTCTAGTTCCACTTGTTCAGACTTTTATAGCAAAGACCTAATATGCCGAATACATAGAAGTGAGAAATTCTTAGGCCTTTCGTATTCCATTGAAAAGAAGGAAGTTTCATTCGGGCAGCCTCTTCTGGCGTGGAGGATTACTCGATCCCTAACATCTTAACTTCTTCAAGTCGAGAGCCAACTATATTTAGTCTGCATATCATTACAATCTAGAATTCTTATTCCTATAACACTTTTCAGTACCTCATCTGTATTGAGAAGATCTTGGGCCTTGTAATGGGTGAACAATTTCGTAAAATATATCTTTAAGACTAATGTACTAACTATTAGCTCAAAGCTCTTATTTGCCCTATCCAGTAAGGTGTACTAAAAACAAAAACAAATGATAAGCACCCAATTAGAATCAAATTCATGGTATCCACAATGGTCTCTCACTATGGAACTGTCAAATATTCATCTTAGTATGCTCTAGTCTGGCACAAGTCTAGAAATATAAAGCACTTGGTATGAAATAGACGCAATGCAGGAAATAGCTGCATTATAAAAGACGTTTGTGAACTATTGCGTTGTTTATTTTTTTTTTTTACCCTCAAGTGGTTTTTATAAGATCTTCAAAGTCATCCAAAATTTTCCAAGATGTCGGAGAAAGTGCGATTATTTTTACTGCCAAAGAGAGTTCTGTAGAGAGGCCAAAACATTACCTAATGTTTTTGAAAATGTAAGTTTATTTGTTGGTTGGAAGATACAACTCAATCAATCATCTGGATTCGTTAATCGCCGAAGCTTTTCGAGTTGTTATCCCTTTTACTAAGCTTACATAAACTGAGAATGAAATACAATTTGTTTCCTCTGAAATCAGTAACTGATACGTTGGCTTTACACCAGGACTCGAACACAGTTCCTACCGACAATATCAAGAAAGAGATTTTATTAGTCATTAACCCTGGAACACTAACCATCAATTAAAGTTACACCACCATAGGTATATTATATCCGATTTTGAAAAATTATTAACATCAATTTGTTTGTATAAAACTATTAAACCGTGAAAATATCCGAAGAGAAAGAGTAGTAAGGAGTTTAAAGTATTAAGTATTCGTTTGTAACCTTGGTTGGCAACCAGCCTACCGCAGTAAGTAATGGTAACCTACTGCGGGAAAATCGTCTGCGTAGTCATTCATGTTTCTTTCGTGATATGAGCGCCCAAGCGTATACTACGTATGACACTTATTTTTCACTGTTTTCTTTTATTTTTTCAATTGGTGTAGATAGACTAAACTATCGCCCGGTTCACACTCCACCCATGTCTATTGAACAGGTGAAGAGGCTCATCCCTTGTTTCCTGGTTAGGATGTGGTTTTCGGCTTTCTCTTTTCCGGCTTTCTCTTTTCCGGTTTTCTCTTTTCTTACGTAGCCCCCTGCGCATCAGTGGCGTTATCGCCTTGCTTGGGGTGATATGATTAAAAAAAATCTGTCTATGTAAAATATAATTTGTTCATATGCACTAACATTAGATCCCAGTCATTGTATTTGGGTAACAATTTTTAACTTATATTGATACGTTTGAAGTTCATTAAGATTTCTATCAATTTAAAGTTTCAATGGTGCGCACCATGTGATCCTCTTCTACTGTTGTAGCATTTAAATTTCAATATTTCGTCCTGAAATGTTCTAGAATAAACCACCGTTTTAAAAATGCTTCTTGAGCTACTGTTGCTTTCAGATCTACTTGAAACATTCTGACGATTTTCTTCCAATCTCTTTCATCAATCGGGGATTTCCATCCACCATGTTTCTCATCATTGAATTTGTTCTTTTTATGACTATTCACTGCAGAGCCTAGAAATGTTTGTGCGTTGAATTTGTAGCTGATCAAGTGTTACTGAAATACTAACACCCACCCTTCCAACGAGTATGCCAAGTTCAAAGTCCCTTAAATAATATCCGGCAGATCACCATGACGTTGTTTAAATGCCTCCAGCCATTCAATTGCTGCCACGTCAGTGCTTTATTAGAAATTTCCATTAAAGATAATTTGTTTACGTGTACTTAATCAAGTGGTCAGTGAGTGTATTTGTCTGGTGTATTTGGGTAACAATTTAAATTTATGCAGATTAAGTTGAAGATCAGCGAAAGTTTTTATTTTTTTTTTTTTTTTAATCATTTCACCCCGAGCAAGGCAGAAACGCCAATGATGTGCAGGGGGTTACATAAATGTAGAAAGATTAATTAGAAAAGAGTTAGGAGTACAAACTAGTTAGAAAGGAACAATAGAAAGCTGAGAAAGCAGGTGCGATGACAGATACATGGGCGGAGAGAAAGTGAAGGTTATACAGGGGAGGGGAGAGAGCTAGAGACCAGTGGTTAGTAGGTTAGTATTAACTTTGCTTTTAAATTTCTGGAGGTCGTAGCCGTCAGGAAAGCAAGAATACGGGAGTGAGTTCCACAGGCGGGAAGTGCGAGAGAGGAAGCTGCAGGAGTAGAATTGTCGTTATTTAAAAGTTGTTTTTATTTACGTTTTTTATGGTTCGAACTATTTTTTCTAATTTCTCCGGGGAGAGTGAATATATATTGTCCAATGTCTAATGGGTGCTTTTGGCTTTCAGAAGCCATGATGAAAAATTGTCTGTTGGTGGTGTCTCTAGGTGTATATTTGTGTTGAATTGACGAAAACTTATTTAATGTCGGTTTACTTTAGTAAGTCCGTACTTAGATAATCTGACAGCCTTCGGATAGATTTGTGCCATGAAGAGGAGGACGATTTAATATAACTTTCTTTTCACTTTATATTCCAATTGTTTCGATCGTCAACCTTCGTTTATTGGTGGCTGTCATGCTCGCAGCCAAATTGAAGCAGCTCTTTTGCACCTGGACACATCTGTTCTATGTGTCTGCTCCCCGGAGCGATGGTATAAGTGAATGTGTTAAGATCGAAGCCTTTCATATTATATAGATATCCTTCCTAGTTGCACATGTTTGGCATTGAAACTTTCTTTCGGAAACTGATCTTGAACTCGATCCGACTCGAAATTACGTTGACTGGTGCTACAAACTCGGCCAGGTAATTTTGCAAGACTGATAATGCCCGCACGCTTGTAATGAGCAAGGCCAAGTCGGAGAATTTCTAATGGTTAGTTTTTTTCTTTCACCTTCATTTGACTCTATTTTTTCCGGGGTTGTATACATTAGAATGTACAAACTCAATTGAATGTAGTACTATTTCGCTAGTCTTCACCCATTCTTATTTTATACTTCCTTTTACGCATTTTAAACTTCCTGTTGTGTGTTCAAAATAAAGTGTTAGGAAGTCAGTTAGTCGATAACTGTAATATATTACCTTGAACAGCAGAGGTAATTGACTGGTACATCCAGCCGCAGGTGAGTCAACAAAGAACACAGGTGGTTGACAGATATATCCGACCGTAGATGATGTAAAAAATGAAAACCGGTTTGAAAAGTAATTGACCACCAGGTGTGATTGACAGATACATCTGGCCGTATATATATATATTGTCATCCGCAGACAGATATGTTTCGCTGTATCACAGCTCATCAGTACGGTTAGACTCCGATTGATCCCTAACCCAGGACTGAAACTGAATTGGCGTCAGTCGGCGATTCTACCTCTGGGCTATGGGCGTTCGGTGGAAGAAGGCAGACCTTTTTACCGCGTCTATTATCATTATACGCGCCCAGTAGTCAGAGTGCTTTAATTCATTTTACTGAATGAGCGATAAAGTGCTCAGACGTCATCAGCATAATTCAGTCAAGGCATCTGAATATTGTGAGAGGGTGAAACTCGTATTATATATCTGGCTATCCTTTGAGAAGTGTTTTTTCTATCTCCTTTACCACGTTAGTGATTAGGTATTTGTTTACCATATATATGTATGTCTGTGTTTGTGGGGGGTAGGCTGTGCCTGTTAGTGTTGATCAAAGAAACGGTGGCACGAGTTATTAACCCGAAATTTTGACCTGAATTTTGAAATTGTCAAACGTATAATGTTTGCACTCTGTGATTAAATGTGAAGACTCTTTGGGTTATATTTTTGATTTTCCGACAAGTCAACACTTTTTGCTTGGTTATTTATATCGAATTTTATATAACTTACCTTGTGAGAATCGGACTCACTAATCAATAGTATTAGCCAAACATATTTGTTTCCTCTAATTCCACCACAAACCTAAGAAAACTTCTTTCACAGAATCTACAACTAGTAGTATTGTTACAACTTACTAATTCATCCTTCAGGTTATGGCTCTTTCCAGTTTCCTGTAATGGGTATTGCACAGTATGTTCTTTTTCCTCATCCTTGTTTTGACAAACACTTGCACAAACACATTAGATAGGTTATGCGCTGCTCTCCTCTTTGCATTTTGCATTCAACATACCTTGTGAGTATCAAATTCTCCAAGTTCTCTTACCTCAGTATATATTGTAAAAATTTAAATTGTCTTTTTTCTCATTCTAATTACAAGTGTCCTTTTTTTTTCCTTTTTTTTCTGAAACTTCATCTCTGGTCAAGTGTTCACTTTCTGATATTTTCAGCATCCTTCTGTAATTCTTGATTCTAAGGAAATTGGTAAGCATATTTCCTAAAACACTTTTCAAAATCGGAACGGTTCTAGTTTGGCGCAAGGATAAAATAATAAGAGTTCAAAGTTTATTTCAGTAGAAAATTAACTGTGAATTACTTTACTTACAACTGTTTAAGACGAACTGGTTATTAGTTTATTTTTTTTACATTTTATAATACCATGGTGTTTGGGTCATTGTGCAAAGCGTACATAAAGTGTATGGAATTCAATACTATTTTGTTTACTATTCCTCGTAGTCGGCAAAATCGATATTTCTTGCATCTCCAGGGAAATGTAACTATTGGAGAAGTAATTTTATCTTATTGTCTTTACTTCTCGCTTTGTCTTTAGTAGCGCAAGCTCCATTAATTTCCCTGCAAACAACGCAGTTTTGTTGTTTGTTACCAATGAGCGGACGTTTTATTTGCATCTATCAATTGCCAACATGACTTTCTCAAATCCCAAACATCACGGCCAAGAGAATGTTTATTAATACATACATATATATATATATATATATATATATATATATATATATATATATATAGGAAAAACTACTAAATGTTGTAAATTCAAAAATGTATTAAAAATATAAATATGTATAAAAAATATGTATAAAAATGTAAAATATAAAAAATATAATGTATAAATGCCTAAAAAAATAAAATATAATTATGTATAAAAATATGTAAAAAATGTATTAAAATTACACGTGGATCATCATTATGCTCTCTCTCTCTCTCTCTCTCTCTCTCTATATATATATATATATATATATATATATATATATAATAATAACAAACTAAGCATCCGAAAATAATGCTAATTTAACAGTAATATAAACCGTTTTGAAACCCGACGAGAACTACCTCGTGGGTTAAATAAAGGGGGAGAAAACAAAAGAAACAAACAGCGCACAAGAACAATACGTCTTGTGCCCGTTTGAAAGAAAAAAAAAAACAAGACGAAACCAAAACAACACAGTGCTTGATACGAAAGTACGAAAGTAGAGCGAGAATACAATACAAGAAATCTAGAAGTGAGCCACCACCTACCGCGGTTTCACACAACGGTTCTTCAGGGTAAGAGGTGGTGGCTCACTTCTAGATCTCTTGTATTATTTATATATATATATATATATATATATATATATATGTGTGTGTGTGTGTGTGTGTGTGTGTGTGTGTGTGTGTGGTTGTGTCTGTGTGCGTGTGTCTATGTGTATACAAAACAGCCTAAAAGATTGCTCGCTATGCTCAATAGCAGTAATTAGCACATTTCTTGTTATGGGCGTTCCTACTCACAAAGAACCTTACATCCTGTTTCAAAACTGATATCTAGTCATTTCTTCTTGCTTTTGTTATGTATTTCTATCCACTCTGTGTCTGCTATCACTCACTCACGCAAAAATACGATTAAGAAAGTTATTAACCTGT
Source organism: Ascarosepion bandense (assembly GCA_037127315.1). NCBI lineage: Eukaryota > Metazoa > Mollusca > Cephalopoda > Sepiida > Sepiidae > Ascarosepion > Ascarosepion bandense. Next base: position 106,127 of record JBBBDQ010002301.1, on the reverse strand, counting down.
CAATTATCCCTCCAACTAAGGGTTAAATAGCAGGGTATATTGGATTCTATAGCCTTGGTCGGTAACCAATTTACAGCAGGGAGTAATGACAAACTACTAAAGGGAAATCTTCAGCCAAGTCAGTCATGTCTCTTTCAAGACGTGATCACCCATGAATCACTTAACTTATTAACTGTCTGCTATCAAGACGATGTCATCTGCGGATATTACATTGTAAAGATTGTATGCATTGATAATAAATCCAGGTTAGAATTCTAACTGTAACAGCAAATATGTTTTTAAAAAGCGAAGCAGTGTATTAATAAATATGAAAGATATCATGAGAAACAAAGAGTCGTATGCTAAAAGGATATCCAATATCAAACCTCTTATACGGCAATAAAAGTTGTACAATTTTCTCACATATCTAAAAAAGAGGTATTCTATTAAAATTCCGTTCTAATTAACAGTCAACAGCTACTCATAGTAGACGGTTATGGAGCGTGCATATTGTACGGACGTAAGAGAAAGTAAAAAGTGCAGTTTATGCAGGATAACAACGATTTGTTTAATTTTTGCTATTACAAGTTGAAATCCTATCAGAAATGTGGCTCTACAGAAGAGAGCTGAGATAATAGATAATGAATATGTAAGAAGCTGAAAAGTTTTAAAGAGGGGGAGCAAAAAGTATACTTGGTCTTATTATAAAAGGGAGTTGACGTTTCTGTGATGCAAAGGGAAGAAGGAACGATTGGAGAAACTGGATACAGGAAGGGCAAAAGAAAGCATGGTTTAAGCGGCCTAACTGGTTCGAGTCAGTAGATGGCAAATTAACAAGTCAAAGGGATATTAATTGGAAAAATTTTGCTTGAATTACAAAGGAAATTTTGAGCATGATTTTGGCATGATCGTCCCAGTCTTGAAGAGATAAGGCGTATAATAGGAACTGAATTAGCTAACTGAACAATATTTTAGGCCAACCTGCTATCATGAAGATATGTGAGGATAAATATTCACACTTACCAGAGCCAAAGCGTCCAACGTGATTTGCTTGTCGGGCTGTTGTGTTGTGATGGATGCGTACGTAAACCCACGCCAAACATTCGTTTCATCAGATGTGTCCTCTCCGCTCGCAAGTTTGGTCAAAGAGTGGAATATTCTTCGACCTGCCCTTTTATGCTGAGTCAGAACGAGACCGACGGCGATGACTGGTGCGTTGGCAATGGTTTTTGTCCATAAAACGGGTCCGAGACAATAGGTGCCAGTGTCCGTGGGACAGTGGTGACGTGCTCTGATAGAGAGATCAGTATTGAGTTTAGACTCTGTTTATTATCGTCTGGAAGCTTCAAACTCTCCTGTGGAGCGAGCGGTGTACCGGAAACCAAACAGAAAGCTACTGTTTAGCAACAATATATTGTTACAAAGATTTCGCATGTAGCGAGATATAAGTATAGAAAGGGTTTCAATATTCCGAAGCTGTATTCAAAATGAAAAATAACTAAAGGTATAATGTAAGCACAGTTAGTAGAAAGATTTAAGGTTCAGATTTTTCTCTCGAGCAATGTTTATTGAAATAATCTGAAATTCGGAGACACTGCGTTTTAAGGCAGGAATATTTTACTTTCCAGCACAAGTTCTCAGCACAAATATAGGTTAAATAACAATGTAAACTAGGGTTTCTAACCTTGGGCGGCAATCAATCTAAGGGGATAAAAATCACTGAATACCAAACCGCAAAGGAAAACCACTCAACTATCATTAACAAGATCGCATGCCAAATCACTGATAACGAGGAAAAGAAATCTATGAAAAGTCATTATTGACTACGTACTGAAGAGACATAGCATTAGAAAAATTGAATTTGTAGTTAAAATAATTACTGAAAATTAGTAGTCTTTAACGCAATTGAATATCGATGGTATGGATAATATTTTTGAGAGTACCGCTATTGATTCAAAATTATTAAATATTTATTAGAATCATACTTTGCTGAAATATTTAAGTTGGTGAGACATTTTCGGGTAGATAGTAGCATACATACGGATTTTCGAAATTAAGATTTGATGCCAAAAAGAAAATTTGTTCACAATTTTAGTTTTTTTCTTTCGAATGTCGATGTTTACATTGTTTTTACTTTCTGTCTCTTTACAACAAACGCTCGAATGAAAATTATACGAGGATTGGAAGAAGCCCAATTTAGCGAAGAATATTCATTCGTGACGCTGGAATTTACTTCTTAGAGTTACAAATTGGTTCGGGAATCAAAATTATCCTAGAATTATGAGAAACCCTATTTATTGACATTTTTGGTAAGTGAATATTTTGAAAGACGGTGTTTACATAAAATATCAATATGACATTAGTTAAAGTGTAACTTAAAGAAGATGAGTGCAGAATAGCAGAATTTATTTATGAACATCAAGAATTAGGTCTTACTTCTATTTATTATTTTGTGTCAATATTTCGGTTGATGTATCCATCTACCCTTTTTCTGTCTTCAGATTTTTGAGGCAATATTTTGTTTCTATATTAAAATAATTCTCTTGAATCAGTTTCCTCGTGTTTTTTTTTTAATTTTTAAGACAACATTTTGCAAACAAGGTATAATGATTCGTTCAGACTAGATTCTTTGTCTTTGTAAATTGTTATAACAGATTTGATCACCAATCAATATAACCCTCTCTATGACACCTAAGTGGTTATCCGTATATGCAGTAATAATCCGGATTATGCAGTAATAATCCGGATATGCAGTAATAATCCGGATTATGCAGTAATAATCCGGATATGCAGTAATAATCCGGATTATGCAGTAATAATCCGGATTATGCAGTAATAATCCGGATTATGCAGTAATAATCCGGATTATGCAGTAATAATCCGGATATGCAGTAATAATCCGGATTATGCATTAATAATCCGGATTATGCAGTAATAATCCGGATATGCAGTAATAATCCGGATTATGCAGTAATAATCCGGATTATGCAGTAATAGAGATAACGGGTAAAACTTAACCTCAAAATCGTCTATTTAATCTTTTATTCAGATGATGCAGAAATTTAAAACCCCTCAGTGGGTAAGAAAATAAACATCACAAGGAAAATAAAGTGTTTTTAGGGATCTGGCATTTCTTCTGGATTACACTGGGCAGTACTGGATTGAAAATAAAATATAAGTTATGATATCGAGTTTGAAACCCATTTGAGGAAGGTCAGATATGGTAGCGTCTGAAACAATAACAAGTAAATTGCCAGAATGAAACTTTCAGTTTTTGTAGATGAGTAGTTATTTCAGTAGTTTCCTTTCTGTGTCTGCTATCAGCACTGTATCATCTTCGTACTTTATATTGTTTAAATATAAAGTACGAAAATTTTAAAGTTTAGAAAACTACAAAACAGAAGGTAGCTGAAGAGAGTGACAATAAAGGACGACAAATAAACTGCAAGAAAACCGAATGCATGGTCACCAGCAAAAAAGGGCACCCCAAAATGGCAAATACAGGTCAGGGATGTTAACATCAAGCAGGTACAGAAATTTAAATACGTGGGAAGTGTTCTAACAGAAGACGGAAAGTTCGACACTGAGATCCGAAGGCGAATTGGCATGGCGAAAGAAGCATTCCAGAAGTTGAGTAAAGTATTAAGAAACAGGAAAATTTCACTAGAAACAAAGAGGAGAGTACTGGATTGCTATGTGTTGTCGGTTTTTCAATATGGCGGTGAATGTTGGACAATATCTTCGAAGATGAAGGAAAAACTTCAAGCAGCTGAAATGTGGTTCTACAGAAGGATGCTGCGGATATCATGGACCGAGCATGTGAGCAAAGAGGAGTTTTTAGAAAGGATGGAGACGAAAAGGAAATTAATATTGAGCATTAGGAAGAGACAACTAAAGTTCCTGGGACATGTAATAAGGAAAGAGGGCTTGGAGAACCTAATACTAACAGGCCAGATAGAGGGAAAAAGACACAGGGTAAAGCAGCGAATAACATATTTGAAGGACCTGATCAGGTGGATGATGGAACGAGGGTTGCATGGTGCAAAGGAGAAAGCATGTTAAAAGCCATTATGTATAGGGAGATGTGGAAAGCCATGATGGCCTACGTCCTGAAAGGACATGGCACATAAATGAAGAAGAAGAAGTTATTTCAGAGTTTGTTCTTGGAAGACGTTGAACATTGTTTCATCAAGTTCTATTTCGTCTAGTGTTCGTGACCTCAATCCAGGAAACGGGAAACGAAACACTATATCGGTGTTTTGCAGGAACGAATAATATCAACCAACACATGTAGATATCCTATAGTAATATTTAACGTGTCCCAGAAGATGTTTAGAAAGTAATTGACCTAAACGTCGTGGTTTTAATAACATCTATAACAATCAAAGATGTAAAAAATTATACTTTTATTATTTGAAACTATTGTTCTCGTCTCAGCTGATATATATCTTCTTCTTCTATGTGCCCTATCCTTTCAGGAGGTAGGCGATCATGGCTTTCCACGTCTCCTTATCCTTGGTGGCTCTTAATATGTTTTCTCCTGTTACTCCACGCAACCCCCGTTTCGTCATCCACCTGATCAGGCCCTTCAGATATGTTATCCGCTGCCTTCCGCTGTCTCTTTTTCCTTCTATATGGCCTGTCAGTATCAGGTTCTCTAAGCCCTTCTTCCTCATATTATTATTTATTTTCATTTCTGCTGTATACTCATTTTTTTCCTGGTCCCAACCAGAGACGTAAAGTCAAAAATGGTATCATGACAATTTTTCGCATATCATTTTTACAATAGATTTTCTCTGATGATCGCGAAAAGAAAAATAACTGAATTCTCCTTCGCTAATTATTATAACATTAATATTTCTAATTCAGTAATATATATGATAAAAGTGTGTGAAAAGTAAAGAAAAGAAATAATCTTCAACCACAATTTTACAAATTTATATTATTTTGTTAATAAGTATAAAATAATATTTTTCTTTCAAGATGAAAGTAAAATTTTATAAATTCCCTCCCAATGTTGAAACGAAAAATGATTTTATACAATACAAAATAAAAGAATTGTGTATGTAAAAAAAAGTTAGTTGTACGATTTTCATGGGCAAATCTAAAATGTATGGTTTCACGTGTGTGCGTAGCGTAAATATAGTATAAAGTTGAAGTTCATTTAGAAGGAACTGGCATCCCAGTCCTAAACGGAAAACCAAGAATAAATCTCTACCCGCGTTAAAAAAAACAACAAAACAAAACAAAACAAAACAAAAAAAAAAACAAATGAGAGGAACCTATCTACCACTCTTGCGGATAAATAAATAAAATATCAATAGTAAATAGTATTTCAGGGTTTAGGTGGAGATGTTAGAAATATAGAGTTGAAATAGACCTTAGAAGAAAACGGAAACCCAATCGTATACAGGAAACAAGGGACAAACTTCTATCTAGAAAAAATATGCTTATAGTCAAAGGTTTATAATTTAATGGTGAGTATAACATTGGTAAGTAAAGAATAGAAATGTTTTTGGATGATGAGTACATAGAGGGTTAGTTTATCAGAATTTGATGATGAAACATTAGCAGAACGCCAGCCACAGAAACGTACTGCTGAATTACCCAACATGTTAAACAAATCTCATTTTATCGTTGCCAATATTTAGTAAACATGAGGAAATAATAATAAATAAATAATTGAATAAAATATAATTGTATATAAGGTTGATAAAAAAATAGACATAATATTTATAACTCAGACCTGTATTTTTCTTCTTTAATCATTTCACCCAAAGGAAGGTGGTACCGCCACTGATGTACAGGGGGCTGCATAAGAGAGCTAAAGATTTAAATAGGGTGAGAGGGAAGACAAAGACGAGCAAATTACAAGGGGTGAAAGAGAAAGGGCAACAGAAGGATATAAACACAGGAATGAAGACATTTACGAAGGTAGGGAGAAAGGAAAAGAACCAAATACACGGGATGATGTAGAAAGAGCTGGAGTTAAGTGGATAAAAGATAGGAATAGACTTTGAATTTAAATTCTTTGAGGTTGTAACCGTCAGAAAAGCATGTATATGGAAGGGAGTTCCATAGGCAGGAACTGCGAGAAAAGAAACTGATGGAGTAGAATTGTTGCCTGCATTTGGTTGATCTAACTGTAAAAGGGTGGGACCTTGTTGCCCGTCTGATTGCCCGAGTAAATTCTTGTGAAGGGGGCACTAGTGACCTAAGTTCGTTAGAGCAGACGCCATGAAAATATTTATAGAAGAGACAGAGTGAAGCCACTTCTCGCCGGTGATAAAGTGGCTGGAGTCGAGCTGCCAGGTCGAGATCAATCACATTACAGATTTTGTAGCCTGTCGAGAACACTGAGATGAACAGCAGGGAAAGTCCTGATCCACTTAAGAAACGGAAAAAATGTTAAAAATATTGATATCTGTTTGGTTGAATTTGTAAGAAGGACTGCATTTTCAGTTTGTTTCTCACGGTCACATCGTCAAAGTTAAACTGCATTGCGAGCAGCTACAATGCCTATACGACAAACTAAAGAAGGTTTATTCTGATTTGGTCAGTCGCGATCAGATTGTTTTTTCAGCAAGACAATGCAAGGCCACACAGGGTCAGGTTGACTAAGGAGAAGTTCAAACGCATGGGCGGTGCTGAGATTCTTCCAAGACCAGGCTTAAGTCCTGATGATACTCCGAGTGACTGTGGACTTTCCGCTCAATGATTTTCTGTCTAATTTTTGTTCCTGTTTTGTTACTAACCTAAGTTCTCTACTTGTCGCTCTTGTAATACACTGCGACTATGTTTGTGTAAATTGTTTTTAATTATCAAATTTAGGTTTGGTATATTAGGGTTTTGGTTATATGTAGGAATTCTAAGACCGGCCATGTTTGTTTTTCTTTACTTTATTGTTCCCTCTTCCTCCCTTGCTAACTGGACACATGGCTTTGAGGTGTTTCCTCCCACTCCAATGTATTCTGCCCTCATACCACTCTCTGTTACTGCTTACTTAGAGGTAGTTAAACTTTCCAGAACTGAATAGAGAAAACAAAATGAAGATAATTTTTGAAATTTTCTTAACTTTTTTCTGTCAGTCAGCCTGCAACTGGTAAGTTTTAGCCAGTGTGATCTAATTTTTTGAATTTATTTTTTAATTTTTTTCTTCCTTTTGGTTCTTATATTTTCTGTCTAATTTTTGTTCCTGTTTTGTTACTAACCCAAGTTCTCTACTTGTCGCTCTTGTAATGCACTGCGACTATATTTGTGTAAATTGTTTTTAATTATCAAATTTAGGTTTGACTTATACTAAGTTGTAACTTAGTTAACTTCAGGCACACATTTATTCTTTCTTTTTTTTAATTGGAGTAGATAGTACCTTCTATCGCCCGGTCTCACACTCCACCAACTTCTTTTGGACAGGAGCAGAGGTGATCGCCTTGTTTCTTGTTTAGGAGGGGGTTCCCGGTTGATGTCTCTCTTTTTCGGTCTTTATGTCGGTTCGGCTGGAAGCTTTTTGCAGTTGGTGAGTATGGTGGCAATGTCTCTTCATTCTGAGGGTACTGGGTTGGCAGTTTCCTGGTTGCTGCTTCCGACTGGTAGTTAGGAGCCCGAATTCTTGCGTAGCGCCTTGAGAGGCTGCTCTGATCAACAGTTGAATAATATCGGGGTTCCTGTAGTGCCATTTCGCGCATGGACGGGCGTCCCTGCATGAATTTCCGATGGGCAACCCCGAGGCCACATTATGCTGCAGGCGGCGCCATTCACCATCCTTCACCTGCTGCAATTAACGACCATCTGACCCTACTCTAGACCTCTCTCTATCCACAACTATAACCAGCATGAAATTAAACAAACAAAATAGCAAGCCTAAACCAAATAGTCGTAAATCGCCCAAACCTATCTGCGTTACGTTCACAAATATACGAGGTATTCGCAGTAACTTTAATAGTGTAGAATCTTTCCTTCTAACTAACTCACCCGATATCTTAGCTATATGTGAGACTAACCTTGAACCTTCTATCCTCTCTTCAGAGCTGTTCGTTCCTGGTTACCTTCCTCTCTTCAGGAAGGACTCCAATGTCCATATGCATGGGCTTGGTGTATATGTCAGCGAACAACTCCCCCTAGCCAGGGTCACATCTCTTGAATACCTTGATCATTCCTTCATGTGCTTCCGTCTCTCACTTCTAAGCTCGGTTAGCTATCTCTTCTTCCTCTACCGCTCCCCCTCCTCCTCTGACTGTAAGGTACTTGATAGCATCTCTACTAATATCGACAGGGCCATTTCTTCTCACCCATCTGCCCATATATTTGTGTTTGGCGATTTTAACGCCCACCACACCAAGTGGCTTGAAAACTCAGCCACCGACCTTGCTGGGATCCGCACCATGCACTTTTCAATAGCCCAAGCTCTAACGCAAGTGGTGGACTTCCCCACGCGTTTCTCTAAAAACCCTAACGGAAGGGACTCTTTACTCGACCTTTGCTTTACCTCCATCCCAGACTCTTGCACTACCGGGCAACTCTGCCCCCTCGGAAACTCTGACCACGCCGTAGTCTCCGTAAACATATCAATCAGCACTAACTCTATCCAAGAAAACCAGACCAGCAGAATATCATACTACTACCAAAGAGCCGACTGGGACTCGTTCAGGGACTTCCTCTGCGACGTCCCGTGGAACAACGTCTTCGATCTTCCTGTTGAAGACTGTGCCTCCGAAGTCTCCTCTTGGGTTAAGGCTGGCATCGATGCTTTTATCCCGGCCAGGAAATTCCAACTAAAACCAAATTCGTCCCCCTGGCTCTCACCCGCTTGCTCGGCCGCCATTGCCCACCGGAACCATTTCTTCCAGCTCTATCGAAGCTGCTCGTCGAATCAAAACAGGCGCCTTTTCACCTCAGCACGGAACAAGTGTAAAAAAGTACTGAACGAAGCCAAGAGGGTGTTTGCTACCAGAATTAGGCAACGCATAGCATACTCTAAGTTTGGCTCCAAAGATTACTGGCGTCTCTGCAAAAGCGTGCTCAGCAGGAACAAGACTTCAATACCCTCACTAATCAATGAATTCGAAGTTCTCACCTCCCCAGCCGACAAGGCTGAATGCTTTGCCCGTAGATTCTCAACCAATTCGACACTGGACTCGTTAGGAATACCTACAACAGACTTCCCACCCAGAACTAAGGCTCAACTAAATAACGTCCACATAACACCCTCGCTGGTCGCCAAGATAATTGTACAAATTGACCCACACAAAGCGAGCGGCGGTGACGGAATCCCAGTCATAGTACTAAAGAAATGTGCCCCAGAACTCTCCTCTGTCCTCTCTAAACTCTCTAACCTCTGCCTATCTGCTTCCTGCTTTCCTGCCTGCGTAGTTCCTATATTTAAGAATTCTGGCGAACCCTCAGACCCCGCCAATTACCGTCCTATTAGTCTCCTTACAATCTTTGGCAAAGTTTTCGAAGCCATTATCAACGCCGAGGTGATTCAGCATTTTATGACCAACGGGCTTCTCTCTGACAAACAGTACGGGTTTCGCTTCAACAGGTCTACTGCTGATATGCTAACGACCATTACCGAGTACATATACCAGGCACTCGACAAGAATGGTGAAGCCCGAAACGTTGCCTTGGATATCTCCAAAGCATTCGACAGGGTCTGGCATGCTGGCCTCTTGTGCAAACTGCGGAGCTATGGGATAACTGGACATCTGTTTGACCTCATCCAGTCTTTCCTCTCTAACCGCACATTGAAGGTGGTATTAAATGGGCATGCCTCCCAAAACTACCATACGAACGCGGGCGTCCCTCAACGTTCCATCCTAGGTCCCACGCTCTTTCTGATCTACATTAATGATCTCCCCGACACCATTAGATCCCAAGTTGGCATGTATGCCGACGACACAACAATCTACTCTCGCATCGATCAGAAATCAGGTCTGGACGACAAAATGAACCTCGCTGCCGTACTTGAAAGGGACCTCCAGTCCGTAGTTGCCTGGGGTAGGAAATGGTTGGTAAATTTCAATGCCTCTAAAACAAAGCTGTTATCAACTAACCACCATAGACAATCGCATCTACCTCCCATTAGCATGGGACAGGCTAGCCTCCCAGAGAGTAGAATACTACTCCTGAATCCATTGCCAAATCTGCTGCTATGAAAGTCGGCTCCCTGTGCAGGGCCCAGAAATTTTTCCCACCTGAATCTATTCTGCACATATACAAATCTACCATCCACCCGTGTATTGAATATTGCTGTCATATCTGGTCGGGTGCCTCTGCTGCTCTCCTTGGGCTTCTTGACAAAATACAAAGGAGGATCTGTAACGTGGTTGATACTGACTTGGCAGACCGGCTGCAGCCGCTCTCTCACCGGCGTGATGTGGCTTCTCTGTGCCTCTTCTACAAGTAATTTCATGGCTTCTGCTCCGATGAGCTTAGATCACTGGTGCTGCTTAAGCACGAATTTACACGAGATACTAGATTAGCAACTAGGTCCCACCCTTTTACAGTTAAACAAATAAGATGTAACCGTAAGTTCTACTCCAACAGCTTCTTTTCTCGCGCTTCCCGCCTGTGGAACTCCCTTCCACAAGTCTGCTTTCCCGACAGTTACAATCTCCAGGTGTTTAAATGTAGGGTCAATAGACACCTCCTATCACACTAACTCCCAACTATTCTCAGAACACTCTCATCTACCCAACCCTCATTCTCAGTATCCTTACCCGCCTATCACCCACCCTCTGACATTTTCTATATTTAATCATCCTTTCTCCACTCTACGTAGCCCCCTGCGCAGTAGTGGCAGTGACATGCCTTGCTCGGGGTGAAACGCTTATAAAAAAAAAAAGTGAAAGAAGTTTGTCTACATTTCTTTTTTTGGTTCAATGTGAACTGACTACGACATAGGGCAAATTCGGATGATGGCTAATCGCTGGCACAAGAGAATGACTTTATTTTGAGGAATAAATATCGGTGCTGCTCCTTCATTCTTTTCTTTCTGCTTCCTAAGTGAGTCAGGTAATTTTTGACAAAGTATTAATTGAAAAGAGAAGTTATTTTTCTAACAAAAATGCATATGTGTTTACGTTAGTAAACTCTTTTGAAGAATCATCCATCTTTAAATTCTGTTTGTGACATCGTCACATTTGACGTAAAAATAATTTAATCCAATTTTTTATTACAATAAAGTTTGTTTTTGTTTTTATAAAGAAAGTTAATGTTTCTTAAAACATGAAAGTGAGACAAAAGCAGTGAATTTTTTGTCATTTTTTTAGAGAAAATTCTACTGGTTAACAACTTTACTTAACTTTACAGACTCGTGAGAATGAAAAACGGAAAAAACAAAAATAATCAAGGAAGCCTATATTTCTTCCTCTTCTTCTACGTACCGTGTCACTTCAGAACGTGGGCAATCATAGATATCCACATCTTCCTATCCATCGTGGATCTTAACAATGTTTCTTCATTCATTAAGTAACGTTGGCTTGTAACGTTCCCTTATCTATTTTTTCGATTTGTGACAGTTGTCAAATTCCCCCTTTCTCATTATGTGTCTCGGAGATTTCAAATGTCGCCTTCTGATTCTGAGTATGTGTTCTTTTTGTTAAGATTTTCTTTAAGACAACTTCGTTGGTTAATCGCTCAGTCGATAACATTCTCAGTATCCTTCTGTAGAATCACAGTTCTGTTGCGTACAGTTTCATATTCATCTGTGATGTGATTATCCACCATTCACATCTATAGAAGAGGATTGGTATCAGATATATCCTTAGGCAAATTAATTGATACAACTGCTTTCATTTTCTTTCTTTCACCATACAGTCAGTTTTAAATCTGCTAGAGCGACAGGGTGTAATCGATTTATATTTTTTCTCAGATCAGGCCATTTGCAGTGGTGTTCAATAATATGAATTTATTTTTAGGGAGTATGATAAAATTTGTTTGGCGGTAAAAATATTGCGTCATCTGCGATTGCATCAGATTTTTATCACGCCCAGACACGATTGTCTCGACTGTCCATTAGTTGTTCTACAGCCATTGTCTGCGATGGATTTTACTCCAAGGAAGCGTACAAAAATTGCAACGCTGCATAAACACAGTGGCAAACATTTCAAAGAAATCGCGGATATTGTTGGTGTCAGCCTTTCAACTGTCAGTCGTGTCATCAAGGCGAAGAAACAAACTGGATCCATCAGTACAAAAAAGTAAAGTAAAATGCGATTAGAAGTGAAGAACAACGTCAAGTGTGAAAGATCCTAAAAAAAATTATTTCTTTTGATTTAATTCATTTGAACACATTGCTTTGTTTCTAACAAACTTTTCCTGTTTCTCTTTACAATGTTTAGCTTTGGGAAGGCATTTTTTGTAAATCCTATGCACGTTCGGATTCCAGTATGTCTAATTTCGAAACGTTTAGCCTTAATGCAGTGGCCAATGAAAGAACGGCTTATCAAAATATTTGTTCTTCGTCGGGGTAAAAGAGAACGTGAGGAAATCGAAAACATTCATGGTTTTATCTGAGGCTTTTCTCATGAAAATAAACAGAACCTAGAAGCTTCGTTCCCTCTTGAATTAGCTACAACACCTCCATAGGGTAAATACTGACTTGTAACTTTCAAAATCCCCAAAGTCAAGACTATTTAGGTAAATTTATTGAGTTTTTAGGTAAATGTTTTTGTTATGCAGCCGTCTCTTATACTGAATGTGTTATAACTAGAGATTTGCTGAAAAGACAGCATACATGATGGTTAAAAATAGCCTAAACTTAAAAAAAATAAGTTTTATCGCCCAAATATTTATGCAGGATGTGCGTTTTGGTGCAGTGAATATCGGCTGGGAACGAGAAATTGGATTGCCGAGTTCGAATTCCAGTTCAATTAGTTGAATTCACTTACGCTCAAATACATTTAGTAAAGGTATTAACCCATCTCTTCCCTCCAGTTATGGGTTAAATAACAGGATAGATTGGGTTCTATAGCCTTGGATGGCAACCGGTCTACCGCAGAAAGCAATGGCAACCTACTGCGGGATAATCTTCTGCCCAGTCAGTCGTTTCTCTTTCTAGACATGATCGCCCAGGCGTATATCACGTATGGCACTTAACTGACTGACTGAAGACAAAACGTTTTTTTCTTATTAAATTCTATTTTTCACTACTTTTTAGGATCTTCAAAATTGTGTTTGAAAATATTTTTCTTGAGTCAGCAGGTGACCATAGTTTAGTATGGGCTATTTCGGTGTTTTTTACGGTAAAAACATATTAATTTTAAAATTCTTCCAGAATTCAAATAATTGTCGGATTTTAATGAGACTTTCAGGAATTATTCATAAATAAGTATTTTTTTTCGAAATTAATCGGTTTTAGAAAAGCTAAGTCATATTACATTTTTACATTTGTTACCCCTCCAATTTTATAAAATTTCGAGGAATTAATTTTTTATATTTTTTATAAGCACAAGAATTTGCAGAATTTAAATCATATTTTATTTGTAAAGCAGGAGCCTCCAGTTATTAAAAATCTGCTCTGAATTCTAAAATAACAAAACAAAAATACCTGAAAACTAAGATTTAATTAAAAAGACTTTCAATTGCTTCCGTGGATAAGACATATTATGGATACAATTGTTTGAAAAAATCGATGAATGCTAAATTTCTACAATAATAGTTTTCATTTTTTTTAAAATTGAATTATAGTAATTAATAAAGATTTAAATCTTTTAAGGTTCATAATTAGTTGTTCGTTGATATTGTCATTTAGCTGAATCTACTAAACATAAATGGAAGACCTACAATTCAGTGATCCACAGTATTTTAAAAATATTTTAATTTTAATTTTTCCTTTTTTTGCGTGATACCTACTCGGAAAGACACATCTGGGAGCCGAGTTCGTATTCCAGTTGAATTCGTTGCCTTCACTTACTTAGGTAAATGGTCAATGGTGACTTCATCTAGCTAATGTCTTAACTTTTTTTAAATACCATCAATTACCATCATCACCGGTTCACAGGTTTTATTTGTTATTTAAACGTTGTTTTTAGACTGCTGAGTCTGTAATTATGGATGTACGTTGTGGTGCAGTGGATATCGGCTCGGAACGACAAATCGGGGAGCCGAGTTCGAATACCAATTGAATTCTTTGCTTTCACTTACGCACAAATACTGTTGGGAAAAGTATTAATCCGTCTTTTCCCTCAAGTTATGGGTTAAATAATAGGACAGATTGTGTTCTATAGCCTTGGCTTGCAATCAGTCTACTGCTGTTAACCATCTGAGTGACCTCCTTTTGCTTTCTACCAATATAGCTGATACTAACCTCCAGGTGACTCCTTGTGCCTCCCCGGGATTGTGTAAGTTAGGATTTAAAGGATAATCTTCTGTTAGTCATAAAGATGCTTGTAGCTAAAATCTTAAAATTAACTGGTAGGCGTCACAAAGCCGACATCAAGCAAATGGGACATAAATTTAAATTTCACCGTGAATGTTACTTTATTATTTGAGATTCGTGCTTTTTCTCGCTGTCATCAATCGAGAGCCCCAAAGGAAATTGTGAAAAATAAATTAAATTTAAATGAGAATCTAGACGCTATATCCGAGCACAGGGACAATAGAACGAGAACAATCTACCCTCGTAAATCAAATAAAGGGTTGTGTTCAAAATTCACTTTAGATTACCCAAATCGTCAATTACCTGATGTAGTTAGGAGAACACAGTGACTGAAAATAACAACAAAGAGAGAGACAACAGTCCAGGTAAAAATATTGTAAATAGGAATTACATTTAAGACTAAATACAAATTTTAACCAATATTATTATTAAGAATAATTAGAAAGAGCAGTCAAAGATCACGAACCTCCGCCAAGTCAATCCCAATATCGTCTCAGCGACTATTCAGAGAAGAGTATTAAAATGAGAAAAAATAACTGCAATGAACTTGACCATTCTCAAATTTGAAAATACAAAAAATTTAGTCATATAAAATGAAAGAAAGGAAACAGTTTACTATTTAAAATGATCCACCGGAGATAATTCAGTGTATGACATTTGAAAGCCAAAAATTAAATTGTATTAAAAACAACTTAAAAATAGCCCATAAGTTTTATCCTATACCGGATTAAAACTAAAATCTAATCAATTCATGCCAGTCATGAGGCGAATCATTCCTAAAATTTTCATTCGAATCCATCAAGTGGGTCTCGAGATATCATGACCACGCAAAAACAGACAAACAAATAAACAAAGAAATCGAATACAATACCTTTACGTGAAGGTGAAAATAATAATAATAATGCTAGCATTTAAAAGTGCTTTGTGCCTTCACGAAAAATGTAATAATTGCAGCTAGACATAATTAATATTCAGAAGAAACACAATGTTGAATCATCGACATGTTGGTACTTGGGGACATGAGAGTATTTGATAAAGCAATTTGAAACATGAAACTGTTCGAATATTGAGGCTTAAGAAAGTAGTAAGAATTGGAAGTAAAGCTGACAAATTCCAAAAACCTATCTGTATAAAATTGTGACTGTGATTTGATCTAAGACGCACCAGGAAACAACCTTATATGGAACAAAAAGAATAACGATATGTTGGTTCGTTGTTTTGTTTTTATGGCACATCAACATCGGCGCTCATTACTTGCCAACTAAATTTTTATTTATTTATTGCTGGTAATACCTTTTTTCTTTCAACAATTTATTGTTGTTTTTATATAAGTTTTGTGTCTAGTAATACTTTTTTTCTTTTCGAATATCAAGATGCATTGAGATTTGTTTTTAAGGGCAGGGTCCCCAAGTCCTACCCTTGTTATTTAACCCATAACTGGAGGGAAGGGTACCAGTGCTTAAGTGAATGAAGTGTATTCAACTGAAATTTGAACTCGGCTCAGGTGAAAATAAAGACAAAAATTGTCTAATATTTGGATAATTTTTTATTATGCTGGATCTAAGTTTCGGCTCACATAAGCCATATTAAGAGAGAGTACAGGGACATTAACATAAAGATATCCACCATCAAAGATGATTTTATCTTGTGTTGACATTGCTATGCAACGATAACAGTCACCGAATAGCAGACGCAGTTCGTAAATTTGTAATGAGGTTCTATGATGTGACACCTCGTCAGAGACCAAAAACATTAACAGAACCATATT